>OZ018330.1:128840729-129404803 GCA_963969495.1 Ceratothoa steindachneri | reverse complement strand
GTCGTGTTTTCCCATGGACGTTCATCATTGCTGACGTCGACATGCCAATTTCAGGCCTAGATTTTCTTTCCGCGCACGACATTCTCGTCGATTCTCTTCACCGCAAGTTTATCGACAAAACCACACCAACAGTTACTGGATCATTCTTTCCTTCCAACAGCTCTCTCCTCTCTGTTCGTCTCCATGCAACTGCTCCCCCACTTCCAGCAACTTTTGCGGGAGTTCCCAAGCCTCTGTCTGTCTCCTTCTAAAGACAGACCTTCTTCTTCTCTAAGGCTCTTCTTCCTACCCAACGTTTTCCTCTGAATTACTGAGCATATGCCTCGCCCTCCGTCACTTCCAACAATACATAGAAGGGCGTGAATTTACTGTCTTTATGGACCACAAGCCATTGGTTGGTGCGCTCGCCTCTAGTGGCACCTCCTCTGTGCACTCTGCAGTTGATACTCGTCACCTTGACTTCATCCTGCACATGACAAACGATATTCGCTACGTTCCTGGTTCTTCAAACGTCGTACCAGATGCGCTCTCTCGCATTTCATCGATTGCGGACACGCAACTCTCCCAAACTGCGCCCATTGATCGCGCGACAATAGCGCTTGCCCAGGAACAAGATGAAGAGCCGCAAACACTGCGTCACTCTTCTCAGCTTATCGTCCGCGAAGTCGACTTGCCGGACAGGCCCTCCAGGCGTATCCTGGTTGACTATTCAGTGCCTGACTGTCCTCATCCACTCATTCCTCTCGCGTACATCGGCATATTTTTGACCAGACTCGCGGTCTCGCTCATTCTGGCATTCGAGCAACTCGCAAGCTCATCACACAATGTTATGTGTGACTAGGTATGAACGCCGACGTGGCCAAATGGACTCGCGCATGTCTGCCTTGTCAACGTGCAAAGGGTCAACGCCACACAACGTCCCCTCTGGCTGCTTTTCCATTTCCATCGGCACGTTTTGACCTGTTCACATCGATCTGGTTGGTCCTCTGCCCCTTTCGCGTGGTTGCACTTACCTTCTCACCATGATCGATCGTTTTACCTCTTGGCCAGAGGCATTTCCTATCCCTGACATCAGAACTTCCACTGTAACTCGTTCCTTTGTCTCAGCATAGGTTGCTCGTTTTGGTGTCCCATCAACGATCATGACTGATCGAGTTAGCCAATTTGAATCGCACCAATGGGATGCACTCATGTCAGTGCTTGGCTCATTTCGTCTCCGTACCACTAACTACCATCCCCAGAGTAACTCTAAGGTGGAACGTTTTCACAGGACTCTCAATGGCAGCTGACGCTCCACTGACCCCCAAATCACTTGAGTGGACAAACTACCCTTAATTCTCCTGGGAATTCGTGCCTCCTTGAAAGAGGATTTGAATTGCTCTGCTGCGGAACTCGTCTATGGTACGCAACTTCTTCTTCCAGGTCAATTCTTTTCTTCCGCTGACTGTCCTCTTCCTTCCAACATACATCCTGCTGCATACGTACACAATTTAGTACGGGCGATGTCTGAGGTTAAGCCTACCGCCACAAGAGTACCTGCTAATCAGAAACCATTCGTGCCAAAGAAGATGGCAACTTGCTCTCATTTATTTGTCCATCGCGATTCCAGCCGCACATCTTTGCAACCTGTCTATGACTAACTCTTTCTCGTCGTCTCCAGGAAGCCGAAATTCTTTTTACTGCAGCTTGGCACCAAGCAGGATACGGTTTCCATCGATCGGCTTAAACCCGCTTTCATAGAGGCCGTTCATCTGGAACAACAACTACCTTTCTCTTCCACTAATATAGGTCCAGTGGTCATCCCAGCCTACCTTCTGCACTAACTATTCTTTCAACACTTTCCAACCAACTAACCCGACTTCCGAACCCTTCTTCGACTCTTTCAACTCAAACTGCAACTCTTCCTCCCACTTCTTTACTCGCAAACCCTCCGCCAACCCTCTCTACACCCCCCAATTCTTCTTCCCAACTGCTGCCGCCTCCCTCTTTGCTGCAGGACCACTCGACAGCAGCTGGAGAACACCAAGCGACCAACGCGCAACTCCTGACAGTCGCCTTTTCAGGAGGTCCGAAACAATCTTCACCCGACGATCCGTCCTCGCTCGCGACTAAAGCCGTAAGGATGTGTGTGGCTTATAATGTGGATAATAATAATATTAAGTAGAACGTTTTTAATGGAAATCAGCCTAGACAGTTTAAGAGGACACCAACCAAACTAAGAAATTACTTTGGCAATGAATTTGAGGTTGAAAGTGAATGGATGAGTTAAATGCAATTCTTCAGGAGGGATATTAATTATAAGTTTTAGCAATATTTTTTATTCGAAAAATAATTTTAATATATATATATATATATATATATATATATATATATATATATATATATATATATATATAATCGTTTCTTAGATAAAGGTGAAAGTATTATTTTAACTAGATCTTTGGCCAGTTTGTATGATGGTAAAGAATAAGAGGCAAGTGTGGGTCTCAAAGGGTCTCCTTCTTTGTGTATTTTCGGTAGAAAATACATGGATGCTAAATAACTGTAAGATACAAATAATTCATTATAGGTATCTTTAGGAATAATTGATGCCTGCTTAAGTTGTGTTTAGAAACGATTAACTTTATCTTCAAATCGTAGAAGAATAGTTTTAGGTAAATCATTGATAGGTTCAAATTTCGTTCTGTCATTCAATATACTATGGGCTTTTTGTACATAGTCCTCCCTATCAAAGATCACTACACCCTTCCCCTTATCAGGTTTAGTAACTATTATATCCTTATTACCCACAAGTGTCCTTAATACTTTTCTATCTTTAGGCTTAATTATGAAATTCGAACTTCTAGATGAATTTTTTTTAGAATAAAATTAAGCCTAAAGACAGAAAAGTATTAAGGACACTTGTGGGCAATAAGGATATAATAGTTACTATGTGCAGGATTATTAAAAAGGAATCATCAAAAAAATGCGGTAGAAGGAGGGCTTGTAATCTAAAATAGTATATTGAAAGACAGAACGAAATTTGAACCTATCAATGATTTACCTAAAACTATTCTTCTACGATGCGAGGATAAAGTTAATCGTTTCTTAACACAACTTAAGCAGGCAGCAATTATTCCTAAAGATACCTATAATGAATTATTTGTATCTTCCAGTTATTTAGCATCCATGTATTTTCTACCTAAAATACACAAAGAAGGAGTCCCTTTGAGACCCATACTTGCCTCTTATTCTTTACCATCATACAAACTGGCCAAATATCTAGTTAAAATACTTTCACCTTTATCTAAAAATCAGTTCTCCATACAAAATATTAAATAAGGTATTCCATTCCCAAAATACTTTTCATGGATTTTTACCAAGCCAATTAAAAAAGGCGCTTGAAAATAAGTCTTTCTGAATCTTGGTTCACGTTTAATAATAAAGTTTACTGCCAGATCGATGGTGTTGCAATGGGTTCTCCAATGGGACCACTTGCAGCTGACTTTTTTTTCTAACACATCTCGAAGATCAAAAGTTTTCTACTAATTTAGATTACAAACCCTCCTTCTACCGCCGTTTTATTGATGATTCCTTTTTAATAATCGTGCACATAGCCAACTTTTCTTGAATTTTTTTAACACTTTACACCCTAACATCAAATTCCCCATGGAAGTAGAGTCAAGTGATAAGATGCCCTTTCTTGACCTTTTAATCACCCGAGATACTGACCAACGAAAAATTCAAACAACCATTTACCGAAACACAACTTTCACAGGACTAGGTTTGAACTACTTTAGTTTTTGTGATTTCAGATACAAAATATCCACAGTAAAAACTTTAATACATAAAAGTTTCTCGCTACCATCCACTTACCAATCAATCAATAATGAATTCATTTTTCTTAGGAAGTATTTTATAAAAAAAAATATTTCCTTTTGACCTATATGATAGAGTTTAAAATGGCTATTTGATAATCTCATTGACCCCCCCTCAACCCTGCATAGAAGTTCCTAAAATGCCCATATATCTACTAATTTCAGAGATGGGGTTTTTAAACGCTACTTTTAAAAGAAAAATCCTTTTTATTTTTAAAAGATATTTTCCCCAAATCAACTTACAAATAGTTTTTATAAACAAACTATCGATAGGAAGTTTCTTTAACAGTAAAGATCCTATCTCTTTGGGGTTCCACAGTGATAATGTTTATTTATTTAAATGTCCCAGTTGTACTGGAGCCTCTTACATTGGCAGCACTGTCAGGTCTCTTGGAGCTAGGTTCTCTGCTCATATGGGGGTTAGTTGGCGCACAAACAAAATATATAAAAAGGAAAAGTCATCTATTAGGGAACACACCATAAGCTGTAAAACTGACATTTCTATTGAGAATTTTTAAGTATTAGCCTTTAACAACAACAAACATTGCCTAAGAACCCTCGAATCTTTATATATCAAACACTACAAACCTACACTTAATGAAGAATTAAGTGCAATATCATTATTAATTAACTAATTTTAACTACAGTTTGTTAGTTGGTTTGCTTTTTAACAAACTAAGTGTCACTGTAACCTATAAATACTAGCCCTTTGTTAAACTCACCCTTCTGGTGGCACGTAAAAAGGATGCTAGATACTGAACCATCCAAACCAATTACACTCAAAATAAACAACCACACACTCACAGACTCTAACGACATCCTCGACGCATTCAGGTCCCATTGGGACACAGTACACACGCACAACCAACCAAAACCACATGCGCAGGAGCACTTCCAGGAAATCCAGGAGTGGTGTCGGGCTTACGCTCACGAGCTGAGGCCTGCCCCCCCCCCCTGATACGAATGGAGGTGATCGATTACACGTCCACACTAACCACTACAATAACCGTCGAGGAAACAAGACACTACATAAAAACGACACCAAAACGCGCCCCCGGCCCCTCCTGTCTACCAGCCACACTCATACACAACCTCCCCGCAGACATATACCCCACACTCACACATCTATTTAACGCCTCACTAGCCTCAGGCCACTTTCCCAAAATATTCAAAGTCTCTCACAACATACTCCTTCACAAACAGCACAAAGACCCCAAACACCCAAACAATTACAGGCCTATTGCTCTATTAGAGCACCTAGGCAAAATACTTGAACGAATGGTCAACTGCCGTCTACGGGAGTTCCTGGAAGAGAGGGACTGGTCCTCCCCCCATCAATACGGGTTCAGGAGAGGCAGGTCCACTCAGGTGGCCGTGACCATAGTTCACGACAGAATACAGAAGAAACGACAGATACACCAAAAGACTCTATCCGTCAGTAAGGACGTGGAGAAGGCCTTCGACAAGGTGTGGCACGAGGGACTCCGTTGGAAACTCGCCAACAACACGGAGTTACCTCTCTGCGCCAGAAGGCTCCTCTCGCACTACCTCACTGGACGGCGCTGCCACATCAGATACAATAACACCCTATCAAGACCCTTCACACCACGTTCAGGCGTTCTTCAAGGAAGCGTACTGGCACCCACACTCTACATCATGTTCACAAACGACACCCCGCGCCCACCAGAAAACTGTGTTCGCACATACATAGTGGCCTACGCCGATGACGAGACCATTCTCGTCAGCGGCCGAGCCCCTGAAGAAATCGCGCTCCACGCACAAAGAATACTAGACGAGAAGACAGATTTTGAGGATAAATGGCTAGATTGCCACGAATCCTCAGAAGACACAGACGACACTCTACGGCGGTAGAGATCACTTCATGCACAACCTACAAATCTACTCACAAACACCAGACATGATCCACCAAAACCCAACAAGGCTCGCATACACTCAGCACACCAAAATCCTGTTTGGTAACATTCGACAAATCCCTCAGGTTCAATTTACACCAGAACATAATACAAGCAAGAGCCTCACGCACAAACGCATCGCTGGGTAGGTTCTACCCTGCGAGTAAAAAACTAAAACTACACCTATACAAAGCACTCGTGCGTCCCATTCTCACGTACGCCCCGCTGTCGTTCGTAGCAGCGAGAGATACGTGAAAGCGAAAGGCTCAGCACATTCAGAACTCTGCTCTGAAGCGCGCTTGCCGTTCGCCGCAGTACTCGTGAATGGACGCACTACACAACAACAACAAACTAGCTCCTCTCAACACTTACGCTCATACCAGACTCAAGAAACAACTCGATAAACTCACCACAGACCCACTTTACACTTCGCTACACGTGAGAATGTACGCGATGGCGCCGCGATATCCCACGGCCCACGAACACCCGCCTCCCGTACCGTTCTTCGCATAGACCAATAGACATCATGAATAACGCGTTTCCGGATGAGCAGTCAGCCTCCTCCTCCTGACTTGTCCCCAACCCTCGCCCAGTCAATACCACATAACCTACACTCTCACAGCAATAGATCGCTTCGGTGTATAGCCACCGACCTATCTACTCTCGCTGTCCTTTTCATAAATGTTTTCCGCAACGCTCCTCTCTGACTACCTGACTGCCGTATCGCATACAGCGGTCCCTCTCTGTTCTTTCTATACACAAAGTCAAGTCAAGTCAAACCCACCATTCACTCTCTAGGATGGATCCACTTTATTAAGTACCCAAATTTACCGTTTTTTATATTAATGGTTTTTTAACTCTTACAGTCTTTACAAAATTAAAAACAAAGTTTAAATTTACTATCTTTAAATAATGCCAGGTCAATTTCTCTTATAGTTTTTAATTAATTTCTGCAATAAACCTTAAATTTATTAACTAATTTTTGAATCAGTTTTAAAGAAAATTTAACTGTTGCCAAGTCATATTTAATAACCAAAAATTTAACTCATAGTACATTTTACTGATATTTCATAATTGGTCACCTTTTAAAATAATGTCTTGTTGGCCTTTTTAAGTTTTCTTCTTATGTATTAGCAATTTTTTTAGTCAGTTTTAAAGCAAATCTAACTGTTGCCAAGTCATATTTAAATTTTCTTAACATATAGTACATTTTACTGATATTTTATAATTGATCACTCTTTAAAATAATGTCTTGTTGGCCCTTTCAAGTTTTCTTCTTATGTATTAGCAATTTTTTTAGTCAGTTTTAAAGCAAATCTAACTGTTGCCAAGTCATATTTAAAAATTTTTAACATATAGTACATTTTACTGATATTTTATAATTGATCAGTCTTTAAAATAATGTCTTGTTGGCCCTTTCAAGTTTTGTTCTTATGTATTAACTTTGTAAACTCATTCAAGCCTGAAGATGAAAACTTGTAGTTTTCGAAACGTAGTGAAAAATTAAAAGATGCTGTATCCGTTTCTCGTGGCTCTGGGATTTATCCTCAATATTAAATGCAGGCTTCACGGCCCAGCTCCATATATATATATATATATATATATATATATATATATATATATATATATATATATATATATATATATATATATATATATATATATATATATATATATATATATAAGTTGAGGGAATATAATATGGGGAGAGCGTGACTTATGTCCTTTATTACAAAATTAAGAATTGTACACTACGACAATATGGTTTATGTAAACAGGCAACGTCTGATTAATGAATAGAAAACTTAATAAGAGAGACTAAAAAAATGGCGATGAATCATTGCGGACAATTATTAAATAGCAGTGCGCTATTGATTAATTAGAACTATGTAACATCTAAATAATTTGGGGATGAATTAATTCTAGCGTAACGAAGGTTATACGATAATGATTTGGCAGGAAGGATATATCTGTGTTAATGATTTGGAGTGAATGGAAAATCTATACTAATGGTTAAGGTGATCAATGGGTCTGGAACTGAAAAAAAAATGCCATAATGAATTTGATACAAAGGGGGAAAACAAACTAAGAATTGTACGTAAATTTTTGACTAACCTGTTAATAGCGGATCACGATTGAAATAGGGCATTTGCTGAATTTACGTTCACATAGTGAAAAGGAAATGTTGCCATTTCCTACATTTCCTGATTTATCTATAACTATATATATTGTTTTGGTGAAATTTATTACGTTTTGTATGGGTTAAACCACTACACGTCAATCCCCCGCCTCAATCGAGTGGCAGTACTAATCGCCACCTGACCGGCAATCCGAGTCAGCTAATTGGCACCATAACCCGTTCTAGACGCGTTGTAAGGAGGCTTTGCCGTTATATAGACTAAAATTTATGTAAATACCTTGTGTTTTGCGAGCTTTTCCCTCGGTGGGTCAGGTCAGTATTATAGTCGTCTACACCCCTACAAATGTAAATATTTATTTCTCACCATATATATATAATTAATTAATTAATTTCAAGAAGGGTCTGCAACCCTGACTTAAATCGGGGAATTGAGCCATGAGGTTTCATTCGCTTTGCTGTCCCGCATCGGTGAAACAGGTCTGTAAATATTTGAATTGTCATTGTTTAGCTAAAAGAATCCCGATTTAATGCTGGATTCTATTGTCTCATTTACAGACTCATTCAACTCCGTTACAATCTACTTACCAATTATCCAATTTGCTTTCAATTTACCAATTACTTATAATCATTTTACCCAATCCAATTATCAATCATCATTTGTTATACCCTAATTACCAAACTATATTTACCTATTGTAAATTCATTCCTGTTAACTCACTCAAATTTAATTCACGTGCAATTCTCAATACAATCATAAACTGTTACTGTATAAATTCACCCTGAAATAATCTAACTGTTTATTTAATAATATAAATTTTTCTTTACTCTTTGATTTTAATTCACGTATTTCCCCAACGTCGCACAGATTAGCCCTAATGAATTCGTCTGCAAAATTTAGACTCGTGATCATTTAACAATTCATTCCCTTAAATAACGAAATATAGGTTTGTATGTTTATTGTGATCTGAGAGCTATCTAGGATATTTTCGCAATATTCATTTAAAACCTTTGATATATATATATATATATATATATATATATATATATATATATATATATATATATATATATATATATATATATATATATATATATATATACACATTGGTTGGCCTTAGTGTGATAATTATTTATCGCGATAACGATATTTGGTTATCGGTTATCCGATATTTCTTTTACCCGCGTTATCCATTCATCGGTATCGCCGATACTTTTTGTTCCAAACTAGCGATAATCGATAATTTAAGTTTTTGGTTCCAGTTTAGCACAGAGGCGAGCCGCGCGTGCCTTGGAGGCAGAAATAGGTACGTCCGACCAGGGAACCAAACGTATACTGAACGGTTTTACGCGTACTTTGATGATTTTTTCCTTATGTTCCCGAGCTTCTTCCGTTCCAATTTTTTTGTGCACGTGTATATGAATGCATGTACTATTCGGTGCTATTCTTTAATATCCGTTTATTAACGTTTTGAATACTTACGAAGTCACGTCCCTATTCTATACTGATCCTATTTTTATTATTATTTAGTAGTGCAGTGCTTTGCTATTTTATAGTATTTAATTAATGATGGCGTCGCAAGAGACTGTGTCCCCAGCAAGCCAAAGAGGCTCTGCTGAGTCTATTGACTCTATTATAGTTAGTACCGGAATTTTGGATTTATCGATTTATCGGTTATCACCTTATCGAGCGATACATTTTTCGCCAGTTATCGATTATCGGTTATCGCCAATAAGGTTATCATTATCGATTTATGGCTTATCGTCATACATTTTTTTGTTATCGCGCCCACCACTGTATATATATTTGTGGACCGGTCAGGAATTAAACGGAAAGCAGTGAATTCAGATATCAATAAAAATTTGGCGACATTGTAATAAAAAAGAACACTTCTTGTCTGAAAAGGGATTATAACGACAGAGCATTCGCCGCATCAGGTGTTATAAAATTTATATCAAGAAAGCGTCTATTTTTAGACGCCATGGATCCATGACCACGGGACAAGTGATTAACGTCGGTGAGGAAATCCCGCCCTGTAGGCAGAGCTCAAGACGGCGTGTCTTGCAAGCAGGAAGATGCCACGGCTTTCTTCTGCCATACTTATAGAAGGAAAATGGAGAACGCATACTCATTCTTGATTCTAACTCTCGATCTCAGAGTCGTACTGTTATTAATTACGTTTCGTTTAGTGTAGCGAAGCTCCTGAATTAACCACCTAAGTCTTGTTCTCGTTACTCTCGCTTTCCTGACCGGTCGTAAAAAATTTCCATGACCGTATTCTTTAAACTCGAGCCTCATTTTTACCTAGCTTGTTGTTTTCTTTGTTTAGAATTAAACTCTTATTCTTTTTTTTTTTTTACATGACTACTCTCATTCCTTTCTCGATCACAAGCTTTCGGTAAGCCTAACCAACTCAATATATTATTCAGGTATCTTTACCTGTCTGCACCGTAAAGCGACATTCCTGGACGGCCTTTCTCCTCCTACCATAAAGTGGTTACCCGTGCTCGTCCCTACATCATGCTATAAAGGTAACTACAACGTGCCCTTCCTGCATCAACCTCAAACTGGTGACCTTCCTTCCTAATAACTGGTGACCCTTACGTAGCGAACAGTGAAAGCATCGAAGAACTGCACTCTGCACGCAGCCGCTAGACAGGATAAATAGTTAAATGTGTAGACAGATTATATGGTTAAATTGGATAAATTATTAAATGGATTGATAAATAGTTAAAGTGGATATATGGATTAAATTGGATAATAGTTATATGGTATGATAAATAGATTATAACGGAGTTGGGAGGGTCTGTAAATGAGAAAAGAATCACGCATTGAATCGGGATTCTTTTGGGAATTTTTTAGCTAAACAATTACAATTTATATATTTACAGACCTGATTCACCGAGACGAGGACAGCAATGCGAACGAACCTCATGGTTAATTTTAAGACGTTTGGGAAGGCGGGTGTACTAATCTCAATTTAAGTCATGGTTACCAACCCTTCTTAAATATATATATATATATATATATATATATATATATATATATATATATATATATATATATATATATATATATATATATATATATATATATATATATATATATATATATATATATATATATATATATATAATATGGTGGGCAGTCCGTCACTGACGGACTCCCGTTTCGCTGATGAATTACTGAAACATTATTTCCTGAAGGTCGTCTTTGCTTTATAGAAAAAAGTGATGGTTCGGGTGACGGTCGAAACTCGCTTCCGTCAGCGCTTATTCCGTCAGTGTTTCAAAGTTTTTGCCAGCGACACGCGATTTCGACGGACCTTCCGTCATCGGTATGATGCCACGGTTTTAGCGAGATAGGTCGATGTTGACATTATCTTCTGCTTGGTTCCTGGACATGTAGAAATTACGAAGAATGAGTGTGCTGATGAGGACCTCTTCAAGTGTCTTCAAGGACTGTGCGATCACACAAGTGTTTTGATCTCCTCATACTGATTACATGGCAGGAATACAGGCAGCTCTCTGGGCTTCTTGGCAAAGAAGATGGGAGACGGTCGGGGTGAACTTAGAGGTTGCGTTCCTCTGTGCCGCGACTGTTCCCATGGACCTACCCTCCAATGCCGCGACGGCTTAAGGTTGCCTTCTGTCGTCTCCTCGAATTGGACACATGCGTCGCACCGCCTAGCCTTATTGTGACGAATGCGTTATTGACCACATTGTTTGGCCCATTCCTGCTGAATCTCCCAGTCTGGGTGATCTTTACCTACGTTACCTGTCCCTGTACTAGGACGAGCAGGGTCGCTCCCGTTTGTTCCTTGTACTCAGTACTCGTACTTTCATACAGACATCTGGACTATATCACTTTTTGGAGGAGGCTGGTCACTTTATTTGGCGTTGTTATAGATCGCATGTTCCTGCATTGAGTCGGAGATCGGCCTATCTCCGATGCTGGAGGCCCTGGTTTACTCACCTGGTAGGGTCCTCCACATATGGCAGCGCATGGCAAGTCTAATGTCAACCAGCCCAGATAAGATATTATGACATGCCAGTCAGATGTGTTATTTAAAGTTAGGGTGTATTTATAAGTGACTGGTGTTGAGTGTTGAACATAGAGTAGTACGGGTATAGTCATATGATGAGATGATTATGTAGTATGTAATGGGATAGTTTTGATTTGAATAGTGAGATAGATGAGGAGTCCACAATGTCATCTGCGTAGAGTTCCAATGATAGATAACTCAGTGAGTGTAGAACCTCTTCTGGGTAGCGTGAGGGACAAATACCTTGTATCTCTGACCTCTTGTTCCAGGGTGAGATGACATCGTGAACAAGTCTCTAGGTTTAATGGGAAAAAAGTCATGAAAGAATGAGCTGGGTTAGTCGACCCTTGTAAGGCAGGTTGGTGAGGTTATCTACTTGTTTGGTCCATTGGTCTGGGACTAACTCCAGAAGTGTAAAGTCACCTTGAAATCCTGTGTTCCAAACGGGAGAAGCAAAATCAAGAAGAGGTCTGATTTCAGTAGTGAAGAGCATGACCATAAAGGAGAGAGAGCAGCAGATGGTAGACTTGAGGAGGTTATTGGGCAGCCTCCCGGCTTTGGACACACTATTTCTGATGGGGGAGTGGAATCTTAGATCTGCATTGACAGTAACACCCAAGTCTTTATGAGCTGGGACAGGATGTATATCTCTGCCATTTATACGGTATGGTGGATTAGCAGGTTGGGCAATTCCGCGTTTAAATCTTAGGTGAACATATTTTTCTGGAGCAAATTTTAGGCCCCAGTAAGAGGTGTTTGATGCTAGTGCATCGATATTAGATTGAAGTGCAAGGGAGCTTGAGGATGGTGACTTGGTTTGGTGTTGGATAAAGAGCTTGAGGTCATCAGCGAAGAACATATAATTGCAGGTTAGGTTGGCTCCAAGATGGTTAACAAAAATAAGGAAAAGCAGGGGTCCAAGGACAGACCCCTGAGGGATGCCACTGGTTACAGGCAGGGATCTGCTGATGGTGCCATTTATGGCTATGCTCATGGTTCTGTTATGAAGAAAGCTTGATATCCAGTTAAAGAGGTTTCCAGAAATTCCTATGAGGGATAGTTTGTTCAGCAAGGTCTGGTGATGGATTCTGTCAAAAGCCTTGACAAAGTCGAACAAGATCAAGTCTACTTTTGGCCAGAGTCATAGGTCAGGAGGAGTGGTCAGTGACTGATCTGTTTCTTCTAAAGCCAAATTGAGCATCATCTAGGATAAAATAGTTTTTTACAAATTTATATAAGGAGCTTGTAATAATTCTTTCCAAGGACTTGCAAGGTACTGGGTGAGGCTGATGGGCCTGTAGTTTAGTGGGTCTGAATGAGGGCCTTTCTTATAAATGGGTATAACGTTAGAATGTTTCCATAGTTCAGGTATAGCTGAAGCCAGTGACATTTTGAATAAAATGTAAAGTGGATGAGAGAGGGTTGAGGCGCATCGTTTAAGTAGTATGGAATGAAGATTGTCAGGGCCCATTGCACTATTGGGTTTTAGTGACTTAAGTTACCTTTTTACCTCAGAAATTGATAGATCAATGGAGGAGTTGGTTGCATGGCATTGCTGATGGGATGAGGGATTGTCTATTGTTTCTTCCACAAAAACTGCTGCAAAGGCAGTCACAAACTTGTTGACCATCCTCAGAGGATCATCTGTCAGTGCATTGTCAATAAATAGTGGCCTAATAGAGTGTCTTAGATTTTTTTATCTCCTGATGTAGGCATGGAATAATTTTAGTTTGGTTTTCCTATGTTCAATGAGATTTTGTTCATAGCTGACTTGGGCAATGTTGGCAGACTGCCTTAAGGCAACATTGGCAGACCATCTTAGGGCAATGTTGACAGACTGAAAAGCAAACAGTTTTTGTTGTGTGATATGAGACCTGCGCCCAACAATCTTCACTCCTGGAATTGATGTATTCTGATCAACATTTGGATTTTTATTTATGGAGATGGAGGGGGACCCTTTTTTTCCAGGGCGGTGTAAGGGAACATTAAGGCTTGGCAGTAATAAAATTGTGAACCAAGTTAGAGAGGATAGAAGTGAGATAACTTGCAGCTTGACTGAAGTTTAGATGAGTTATTTAATGCTCCCAATCATGAGAGCGTAGAGTGGAGTTGCTTTTTTTCTTTTTGTTGTTTTCCCTTTGTCCTTTTTATCTTTGTTTTTATATATTATTTGTTTTTGTTTTTTAATATAGCTTAGTAGGAGGCTGTGGTGAGTATGAGTTATTATGCCCGAAGTTGGCAGTCATCAGATCGGCTCCCAAGAATTTTTCTAAAAAATTTGATGAGCAAAACGAAGGCAATGTATTTCCACCAGGGTAGAGGGGCTCTTGTTCCATCACCTATCTTCCTACAAGGTATAGATATAGAATTTGGTTCTTGGGCCTAACTTGATCCCAAGCTATCCTGGTTACCACACCTACTCATCTTTGAACGAGCTGTCTCTGGGCTCTAGACATTTTGAAAATCCTCTTCCACAAGTTGTGGAGCAGTGATCTTCAAACACTGCCTCATAAGGGGCGCAGCGATTTGCCATCCTGGCCACCGTGCTGACGGGACTCAACACCCCGTCCGACCCCAGCTTAGCCTCTTCTCCTTCCTTCAAAACATTTGTTTCCTTGCTTTTCATACAACCTCTGCCACAACTTTCTCTGGTCAGCCTCTAATTTCACAGGGTAGATGCTGACCTTCTCAGCCAACTGTCCCGGATCGGGGCTGAGGGAGGAGGGGACAATGTTCCCTAACCCCTGAGCTCTGGTCTTGGGTGGTTGTTTTTTAAAAACCTGCTTCATCCCCACCCATACCTTTCTCACATCCCTTTTCCTCTCCTCTTCACAATTTATCTTTTTTACACCGTGTCCAAGGTGGAGCTGCCAGGCCACCAGGCAGGAGGGGTGGTCCCAAATGGTGGTGCCTGGCTCTGCCGGGCCTGTAAGCACCTCTTGCAGTGCGGGGCTACTGCGAGAGGTGATGCGCAATTGCGTCCCGTGATACAAATAGGGTCACCATGCCCAATGATTAATATAAAAAAAACCTCCAACCCTCAACTTCCCCAGTATCATCAACAGAGCCGGCCTCGGGCAGCTCCACCGAAAAAATGGAGCTCCCCCCCCATCCCTGTGCTGGCACAGGACACCCTGCATATCTCTCTAACCGGAGAGGAGGCTCACTCCTCTCCTTCGCCTACAGGTGTAGGGGACTCCCCCTCACCCCCTTCTCTGGAGGTGCTTTCGGGCACCTCCCTCTTTCCAGTGGCAGTCGCCTCTGTTCTTTCCAAGGGGACTGCCAAGAAAGCCAGCAGGCATCCCTTAGCTGGCTGCTCCACATCGAAGCGGCTCAGTAGGGCAAACCCCCTTAGGGGGGAGAGGGAAGCCAGGCGCCTTCGGTCGCTTCCCTCAAAAGACCTGCTGGCAAGAATTTTAAATCTTGCCGGGGTCAAGGCCTGTGCCTCCCTAAACAAGACTGGTGACGCTGCCAAGGGGACCTGCGATGTCCTGGGAGGGGATGGCCAACTGGAGGCCTCTCATGTGATAGACATGGTCTTTGAGGAAACCCAGCCTCAGATGGTAGGGCCTTCCATAGGCAGGAATCCGGTCTCAGCGCCAATGACCGAACACGAATCCGCCCCTATGCAAGGTCCTCCGCAAACGGCTGGGGCCTCCGAGATTGGTCCATCTGGCCTAGGGGCTTCTGCCAGTGGAAGTGAGAAGCGGGTACATTCCCCGCCCTCCTCTCCTAAGAAGAAGAAGAAAAAGACAAGAAAGACTAAAAAGACTTGGGGCTCCTCTCCATCCACGTGCTGCGGGGAGGGATGGGTCTGCTGCCACTTTGGTAGGCGACCAAGCCAAGATTGACACATCCAGCCCCTCTGCCCCCCGGGTGCGCAGCCCCTGACTATGACAAAGATGAAAAGTGCACAGCGGAGCCTCGATGACATCGGGGCCCCTCATTGAGAGGTTACCTGGCGTTTTCGAGCCCGCTGGCTTCAAATGCTTCCTCGTTATTCGATCCACTGATGGCACCATGTTGGCCAAGGGCAACATGATCCATCAGAGGAGAGGATTAGCTAGTGCAATTGGTAGAGAGCTGAAGGTGACCCGTTTCTCGGATGGGAGCCTTCTGGCGAATGCGTGAATCCCGCCGAGGTAAGTGCCAAGATAAGTGCTCTTCAGACACTTCATGGCACCCCGATGAGTGTGATCTTGCACTCTACGATGAACTTTGTGAAAGGAGTAGTTTATGCAAGGGAACTCGTTGACTACTCCATTGAGGACATCACCTTAGAGCTTGCCGACCATGGGGCGGTCAAGGTCGAATGTGTGATGAGAAAACAGGGAGGGGCCTCGAGACCCACCCCTACACTCTTCGTCACATTCGACTGTGACAAGCTCCCTAAGTCGGTGCATGCTGGTTGGTACCGCTACCGTGTGAAGGCATTTGTGCCACTGCCGTGGCGGTGCTATTACTGTCACCGCTTTGGCCATACGAATCGCTCTTGTAGACATGCAAAGTCAGGGTCACCCAAAGTCTGTGTAAATTGCTCCAAGGCCGCACATGATGTCTAAATCATGTGTGGTCAATTGCAGAGAGCCGCACCCCGCTTCTTCAAAGCAATGTGGTGCATATCGCCTTGAGAAAGAAATCCTGGCCGTTCAGGCCCAGGATCGAATCTCATTTCGTGAGGCTAAGGACTTGGTCCTGGCGCGCCCGGCTCTGCCTGGGATGTCATATGCCTCAATAGTTAGAAAGGCACCCTCTGCTCCTGGCTCATCCGGGCCAATGAGCACCGTTGTTTCCACGCCCATTCAGAGCCCTTCTGCAGGCTCTACTAAACCCGGGCGCTTTCCTGGTAAAGCTGGCAGCAAAAAGGGTTCATACCCAGCCCCGGCTAAAACCAGGGCTCCCCCCTCTTCCCCCAGCGTGACCGTTTCCCATAAGGCGAACGGCCACATGCCTTCACCGAGTCGTTAGACTCACAGGGGGCAACACCCCTGAAGTTGGTTGCCAGGCCATTTTCCAGGGTTCCTAAAGCTGTCCCCCGAAAGGAGGACAGCAACAAAGGAGCTTCGGCTCCTTCGCACACTCCTAGTGGTGGAGTGAGTGGCTCGGAGACGCTGGTTCCTCGAAAATAGGGCCCCCCGCCTCCGAAGCAGCAATGCCTGCCTAAGGTTTTGAGGCGGAGGGAGGTAAAGACTCGCATGGCGAGCACAACCTTCCCCAATAAGTCCTTGAAGGCGACAGCGCCTTCAGCACTTTGTCCGGCCAACAGCACCCTGTGTTCTGCCTCCGGGAAGTGTACCGCCATTCCTGTGAGGGTCTTCTGTTCGAGGAGGGCCCCCGCATCTCCTCTGAGATAGGCCTGGAGGGCATATTCCTTCAATGGAATTACCGTTAACTCTGGGCCAACTGGGAGGAGCTGCGGCGGCTCATCTCGTCCCATTCCCCATTAGATATCTTTTTGCAGGAGACCATGCTAGGCGCGTGCCCCCTACCTGCGACCCCACCACCACAGGATGGCTGGGCTGGGGGATGCGCGGTTTACACCCGGCATGATGTCTCCGTTCTTCCTTTCTCTTTAGATACCTCCTTTCAGGCAGTGGCTGTGCAGCTGCACCTGGATAGGAGGTATACTATCATTTCTGCGTACATTCCACCGTCAGCTGACTTCGACGCGGGGCATCCTCTCTGGGGAGATTACTTAATAAATCCCAGGGGACAAGTCCTTGCCAATCTGAAGAGCTTGAGATAGGTGTCCTAAACGTGGATGAGTTTACGCATCACTGTCCGAGAACCGCTTCATTTTCTTGCCTTGACCTATCTTTGTGCTCTTCGGATGCACAGACTGATTTTGATTGGGGGGTGGTCGATGACCTCCATGGTAGTGATCACTTTCCCATTCAAATATCATTTTCAGGGCAACTGCCGCCTGAGAGCCAACCTCGGTGGTGCTTGGCGCGGGCGCGGTGGCCTGCATTTCAGGAAATGACTGAATTCTCTATCTCAGTCGAGGAGTTTAGGTCGGTAGATGAGGCCATTGAGTTCTTCTCCGGCAACCTCATCGCCGTGGGCCTGACTACTATTCCTAGGACGTCTGGCCATTTTGCACGCCGACTACTCCCATGGTGGTCGGCCGAGTGTGAGACGGCCCTCAAACACAAGCGTTATGCCTACATGCGCTATAAGCGCCGCCCGAACGATTTCACTGTCGCTGAATTTCGTCGGGCTAGGACTAGGTTCGGGTATATTTCGAAGCACGCCCGCCGCTCTTCTTGGCGGGCATACGTGTCTTCACTTAACGGGAAGACCCCTCACTTAACGGGAAGACCCCTTTAGCAGAGGTGTGGAAGTGAGTCAAAAGGATTCGGGGCAAGTTCTCGTAGGCCTCCCCTCCCCTTCTCCAGGAGAATGGGGCCGCAATCTCGGACTCCGCGTCCGTGGCGGAATCCTTCGCGACCGCTTTTTCTGCATTCTCTGGCCGGGATGCTGCTCCGCCAGCATTCAATGCACATCGTCATGTCGGGGAAGGCCGCCGGCTGGACTTTACCTCCAGAGGCGGAGAACCCTTCAACGACAGGTTTAATGTGAGTGAGTTGCACTCCGCTCTCGCTTCGTGCGCGGACACCGCCCATGTTCCGGACAATGTCCCGTACGCCATGCTTCGACACCTGGGTGAGCGAGGCATGGCCTTTCTGTTAGATTTGTTCAACAGGATCTGGGTGGAGGGTCTTCTCCCAGATTCCTGGCGAATCGCTACTGTGCTCCCCTTTCGCAAGCCGGTGAGAGATCACACTACTCTGACGGGTTTCCGCCCAATTTCTAACCTCTTGCGTGTGCAAGTTGATGGAGAAATTGGTAAATGTTAGACTAGCCTTTTCCCTGGACAGCGGAGGTCATCTGTCTCCTGCACAGTGCGGCTTCCGCAAGTTCCACTCCACGGTGTTTTTCGATCTAGAGAAGGCCTATGATACCGCATGGCGATACGGTATCATGGAGACTCTCCACACGATGGGTGCGAGGGGACGCCTCCCAGTCTTTATATCTGAATTTTTGTGAGATCGTCGATTCCGCATACGGGTGGGGGGAGCTCTCTCTGGCCCAAAGGCGCAGGAAGATGTTTGCGCTACGCTCTATGTGGATGACCTTTCGATCTCCTTTGGCGCGGCCCAGATGCCAACTCTGGAGCGTCGACTCCAACAGGCATTGAACCGCGTCTCTCGCTATGCCGAAGCGCACAGGTTTCGGTTTTCTTTGGCCAAGACTAAGGTGGTGCACTTCTGCCGCCATCCACGGCTCCACCCCGACCCAGATTTGTTTCTTAATGGGGTGCGCCTGGATGTGGTTGAGTCGCACCGTTTCCTTGGTCTTGTATTCGACCGAACGCCTCACCTGGGAGGCTCATATTCGCAGCCTTAGGGTCTCTTGTACCCGCGCCATGGATATTCTCCGTTCCGTGACATTCAGCGCTTGGGGCGCTGATAGGGCTACTGTCCTACTCTTTTATCGATCCTGTGTTCGTTCGAAGCTCGACTACGGATGCGAGTTTTATGCATCCGTAGCCGAGCGTTTATTGCGGAAGGTGGATTCGATCCACCTCACCGGCCTTCGTCTTGCGACCGGTGCTTTACGCACTTCCCCCAATGAGAGCCTGTTGGTCGATGCTGGGGAGATGCCACTCTCTCTCTGCGCCGCGTGCAGTGCATCACTCGCCTTTACGCGCGAACCCGGCGCCTCACTCTCCTGTACGCGTGAGCCCGGCGCCTCCCTCGCCTGTACGCGCGAGCCCAGCGCCTCCCTCGCCTGTACGCGTGAGCCCGGCGCCTCCCTCGCCTGTACGCGTGAGCCCGGCGCCTCCCTCAGTCGCCAACAGCTTTCACTGCATACGCAGCTGATCTTGACGGTGCCTATGCCGCCGAGAGACGCCAGTCATACCCTAAGCCCTTTGGGTTTAGGGCCAGGAAACTCCTTCGAGAGGTAGATAGAGCTGTCGGGCCGGTGGCGCCCCTGGTTCTCCCCAGGACTCCACCCTGCAGGGTACCACATTTGGCTATTTGTCGCCACGCCTCTGCTCCCAAAGCTTGTACAGCGCCGGCAGTATTGCGTTCGACCTTTTTGGAGCACACCTCGTGTCACACTGGAACCGTGCCAGTGTGTACGGATGAATCCAAGTCCCAAGAGCGGGTCGGCTTCCACCACCACTCGGTGCGGGAGATTACGCGACGTGCCCGGTTCGGAGACCGGATTGTGATCTTTTGCTACTCACAAAGCGCCCTGAATTCTCTCGGGGCATTGGAATTTCCGCATCCCCTGGTTTGCGATATCCGTGATGCCAAGGTTTTGGCGAGCCGGGCATATATCGAATTATCTTCTGCTGGGTTCCTGGACACGTAGGAATTGCGGGGAATGAGCGCGCCAAAGAGTCCGCGAGGACCAGCGTTTCGCTCTTCCTCACACCGACTACATTGCAGGAATACGGGCAGCTCTTCGGACTGCTTGGCAAAGAAGATGGGAGACGGTCGAAGGGGACTTAAAGTTGCGTGCCATGCGCCGCGACTCTTCCCAATGACCTATCCCCCAATGCCGCAACTGCTTCAGGTCGCTTTCTGTCGTCTCAGAATCGGGCACACTCGTGTGACGCATCGCTATCTGATGGAGCGCTCGCCAGTGCCCTATGTCGACGACTGTTTCGTTCCCCAGACTCCTCGGCACATTCTTGTCAAATGTCCCAGTCTGGGTGATCTTCGCGCACGACACCTGTCCCGGTACCGGGATGTGCCGGGGCGCTACCGCCTGTCCCTTTTACTCGGGACGAGTTCGTGCACATTGACTTATGGACTTGTTGACTTTTGGGGGGAGGCCGGGCTTCTTCCCTTTATTTAAGAAGGTTCTTTTTTTTGCTTTGTTATTGTTTTCTTTGTACGTTGCTGCTCCTGCACCGGGGTGAGGGGCACCTTCCGCCAATGCCGGAGATTGCTTCCTAATTGTTAAGTTTTTCACATTTTTATCATTGTTTGTTTCATATTTTTATTTTAAAGTAGCCTAGTTCTAGGCTGTCGTGTTTCTGGCGACTTATGCCCTAGTGGGCAGTTGCCAGATGGGCTCTATATAAAAAAAAATCTTCAAACACTGTGGTCACTATACACTGCCCTCGTCCAATCAAAATTGGACTAATGGTGCCAAGTTTGCTCCTCAGCTTCCCCCTCATCCCTTAAAATGGTGAACCCCATTCACAACCTTGGAGTGCGTATTTCCAGTGGAGCCTTCAGGGTCATTCCATGTCAAGTGATCCAATGCTCCCCACCTCACCATCTCAGATTTTGATGAAATTTGGTACACAAGTTAGTACTTGACCAAAACAGACCTGTGTACAATTTCCATTCTGTAGCTGCTATAGTTTTAAAGATACAGTACCCCTGTTTTTTACTCCAAACACCGGAACTGGGATTGGCAGTTTTGACCCAGGTGGCTTAGTTTTCTCACAAACTGAGATTTAAAATGCAAAAAAAATTACCTATAATATCAGGTTATATGATACCAAATTTTTTTCCTGGAGTGGCATCTAACTTTTTAGTATGTGTGCCAAATTGGAAGTTTCTAGGTCTAATAATCTCTACATTAGACCCTAACAAATTTGGTCACAATCAGAAAAATGCAAAAAATGACTCATGTTAAATCAGTTATTTGACCATCATGCCAGTTTTTGTTCTCTTTTTTTTTTTGTCTCATCAGAAAGAGCATGTCAAATAGCCTTGGAGACCAAAATATCTTTTTTGAGACTGAGTTGCTTCTTGGTGAAATGCTAACCTGAATTTGCCCTAGTTTTGGCCTTTCGGGCCTTGCAACAGTGTTGATTTGGAGTAGGGATGTTAAAATGTTTTTTTTTTTAGTATTATAACATGTGAAGTAATGAACATGTGCCTTATATGTTACTAGTCCATTATTGCACAATTTACATTCTATTTTCCTTTGTTTCAGAAATACTGTTCTCTAGTGACTTGAAAAATGAAGCAGCAGAGTGCAACTTCTATTTCAGATCATGCGACAAAGCGATATTGCTGCAATCCCTTCAATCTTACACATACAAAGAAAATTGTGAAGGGTCTACACAAGATTACCACTGATACAACAGCTAAGCTGAAGAAAGTGATTGGGCAAGACCTGGAAGGAGTGCTGTGTCCAACATGCCAACGTGAGCTGAGTTCAAGATTTCAATGTCAAACTTCTGGTGAAGAACCTGAAGTGGTTAAAAGAGCTCTTGCAACAGAAGCTGTTGATACTACTGCTGAAGTACATGGTGTGTCCCTTTTGAAGTTCAGAAAGGTCAGCAAGAGGGATTTAGCTGGATATGGAGGGATGAAGATTCAGCAATTACAACAGAAGTTAACTGAATCCATTGCAGTAGCTGGTGGGTTAGACATTGGTGATATGCAGCCTGAGGATGAAGCCAGCCAAGCTGCATGCCAAAACTGTGAGGATTGCTCCAATCTTTTGTCTGCACTGCAGAGCAAGTGTATAGCCTCAACTAGACCTTATGACAAACTCCAGATTTTGACTCTGCCACCAAAGAGTTGGTCAAGGAAAACGGTAGCTGAAGAATTTCAAGTGTCAGAAAGGATGGTTAAAGCAGCAAGAAATGTAGCAGAGCTTTATGAAGATGATGAGTTCTCCAGGCTATGTCCAGGAATGAAAGACAAAGTAAGTGTGAGAATTAATGGCATAAAAACTCAAATGCAAAAGAGACTTCTTTTGTGCAACTTAAATGAGCTGTTTATATACTTCCTGAACAAGTATTCTGCAGAAAAGATAGGCTTTTCAAAATTCTGTGAGTTGCAGTCTCAGTGGTGCATCACAGTTGGAGCTTCCGACACACATAGTGTGTGTGTTTGTATGCACTACCAAAATATCAAGCTAATGTTAGCTGAAACACAGCCAATAACTGAAGATTACAAAGAACTGATTGGCAAAACTGTCTGTGATTTGAGCCTAAGTTATGACTTGCATCTCTCTGTGGCATAGGCACCGTCGAGCGAGATCAGCTGCAGATGCATTGAGAGCTGTTGGGCAGACAGGCGAATAATGCACTCTGCACTGCGCAGAGATGGTGGCATGTCCCCCAGGATCGAGAGGTAGGCTCTCAATGCGGGAAGTGCTGAAGGTGAAGTTTGGTGTGGTGGATCGAGTCCACCTTCTGCAATTCTTGGTTGGCTGCAGATACATAAAACTCCGTAGTTGAAGTTTGAAGGAAGCAAAGGATTGATAAAAAAGTAAGGCAGTAGCCCTATGAGAGCCCCAAGCGCTGAACATCACAGAACGAAGAATATCCATAGCGTGGGTACAAGAGACCCTAATGCTGTGAATGAGCCTCTCAGGTGAGGCATCAGTCAAATACAAGACCAATGAAACAATGTGAGTCCACCACTTTCAGGTGCACCCCATTGAGAAATAAGTCTGGGTCAGGATGGAGCTGTGGATGGTGGCAGAAGTGCACCACCTTAGTCTTGGCCAAAGAGAACCGAAGCCTGTGCACTTCAGCATAGTGAGAGATGCAGTTCAATGCCTGTTGGAATTGATGCTCAAGAGTTGGCATCTGGGCCGCTCCAAAAGAGTTCAAAGGTCATCCAGGTAGAGCATAGTGGGAAGATCTTCCTGCAGCACTGAGGTGATGCTGTTGATGCTCAGGGCAAAGAGTGTGACACAAGGACATTTCCCTGCAGGACACCCTCTACCTGCTCCATTGCGCTGGAGAGGGCTCCCCTGACCCTTATGTGGAATCGACGATCTCACAAAAATTCAGATATAAGGATTGGCAGGTGTCTCCTCACATCCATCATGTGGAGAGTTTCCATGATACCATATCGCCATGCAGTATCATAAGCCTTCTCCAGATTGAAAAACACCGTGGTGTAGTGCTATCTACCAGAGCATCTGATGTGGAGTTGAACTTGCAGAAGCTGCACTTTCCAAAGATAAATGGCCTCCACTGTCCAGAAAAAAAGGGTAATCTAATATTTGCCAATTTCTCCATCAACTTGCACACGCAGGAAGTTAGAGAGATTGGGCGGAAACTGGCCGGAGTAGTGTGATTTATCCCCAGTTTGCGAAAAGCGAGCACAGTAGTGATTTGCCAGGAATCTGGGAGGATACCCTCAACCCTGATCCTGTTGAACAAATCTAACAGAAAGGACATGCCTCACTCACCCAGGTATCATCCAGACCAGGGGCAGTATCTGTGCATGAAGCAAGAGCAGAACACAATATAAACCTGTTGTTGAAGTGTTCTCCACCTCTGTGAGTAAAGTCAAATTGGTGGCCTTCTGTGGCATCACAACACGCAGTGAATGCAGGTGGAGCAGCATCCTGGCTAGAGAATGCAGTCACGAAAGATTCTGCTATGGATGCAGGGTCCGAGATTGCGGTCCCATTCTCCTGGACAACAGGAGGGGGGTCCTGCCCGAACTTGCTCCAAATCCTTTTGACTCACTTCTACACCTGTGCTAGATGGGTCTTCCCATTAAGGGGAGCGTTGAGTTGCTGGGTCGGCTTGTTAACTAATTGCTCGGTTGATCTGAAACTTTGCTATTATATGTAAAACATTATTTTAAAACCTTTTTGTTCTTACAATATTTTTGAAAATGTTGTTATTTGAGATGTTACATAACAATTTTGCATTTTGGGGGGTTAGGTTAGATTTTTAATTCCTTCAAAAAATTTTTATGTATACATATTTTTTTTTTATAAACATGGCAAATGCGTGTAGAAACAAATGTATGGCCTTATTTTTCTGATTTTCGTTCTAGTTTCGAAATTAAATCAAATTTTCAACTTTTATTTTTTTTTACCTGATATTTTTCAAAAAATCTCAGATACAAATTTTTTGAAAAAGAATACTGCAATTTTGAGGCCGTAGGAAGATTGTTCATACATTCCTCTTTATTCTGACACTTGTATGGCGAAAATCGCATAAAAACTTTAGAAGAAATTACGTTTGGTAGTGAGCGCATTTTGCAAAAATAGAAATAGCAGAAAAATGCAAAACAGGGTTCGTACTTGCAAAAGGGGTTTTGACTGCATATTATGCATCCCCTCTGTGGCATCATCGGTCATATAACTTCTCAGTGAAGGGGGATTTTTGAACAGTGGAGACCCCTCTTCCCTTCACTCCATTATATAACCCTTAGCCTTTGGTTTGGGTTCGAAACCTAAGTCATAAGAGCAGCGCTCAAAAAGCCCCCGCAGCATAATCGGTGGTGTCGGTGTCATCGCAGTGTTTCTTTTTTTTTTTTGCTTACTGGTGTGAGTGAGTGCCGAGTTCTTTCCTTGTCAGAATGTTCCAGCTGTCTCTTTTTTCTCAGATTCATAGGAGTGCTGATCGGTAACTGTGACAGAAATACCCATTATTATGTCTTAGCACAGCCAGACCTATGGAGTATTTCGCTGTAGGTAATGACACAAACTTAGTCTTGCTGAGTTTGTTCCAAATTCTTGCATGGAAATACTCATTTGGATTCTGAGTTTTCCCCTTGAGGCACCGACTCAGCAAATCATCTCTGGTCAAATTCATGTACACGTTGAGCACAAGTTTCCTGAACTCAGGTGACAATTGGAAAGAAATTTTCATATTTTTGTGAGAAGGAGGAGTTTCATTTTTAGCTAAAGCTGCATTATAGAAGCAATATGAGTCAGCACCTTCCGGGCACTGATGATGCCTTGCATTTTCATCCGTACTCGTAGCATAGTAATAGCCTCCCAATGCTCTATTTCTCATTTGTTCAGTGGTGGTACCAACAAAGTCTCTGATTGCTTTGCCGAAATAGAATGTCAACTTATCTATGACTGTGTCTGTCAACTTATTTTTACCTCCCAAGACAGTCTTTTTCCGTTGTTTACCGGTCTTAGTTGTTATATCTTCGGCTGTGCTTTTCTTTATTAGTCTAAGTCTTGTGCCAAGTCTTTTTGCCACATGGTTTATGCAGTCTTCCTTGCAAACTGTAACATTCGAGTAAGGGCCTTGTCCGTCATTGAGTGCAGTAACTGCATTGAATGCACTGCTGTCTCCATCACTAACAAATGTAACATACCTAAATTTTAGTGCTTGTGATCGTTGCCATAGTCTTACAGCCTGTTCCTTCTCCATCGCACCTGCTTTACCATCAAAGTTTTTGTGACAGACCCTTGAGTGCTTCAATTTTTGTTCATTGCTCATAGCCTTAGACCTTGTACACACGTAGCAAAAATTTGAGAGTACTTCATGGTCTATGACAAAGCCAGTGTGTGCTTCGATGACAGCAGCAGCTCCTATATGTGATGTATGACCTCTTTTCATCCAGGTCCCATCGAAAGACACATCAACATCAGGGACTCCCTGGTCATCCGGAAAAATGCCTAACTCTTCATATTTTTGGAAAATGCAAACTCTAATACCTTCCTGATTTGCAGCATTTCTATCAATAATTTCTTTTCCTATGCAATGCTTATAAGTCTCATACCTGTTTGTGCTGATATATGGCAAGTTCAACTGCGAAACTGTCAATATGAAGCCACTATACCCTTGTCCAGATGCCAGAGCATTATATACAAGAGCTGATGTGTTCTTCATTTTGTTCTTTTTACATTCTTTAGATGTGTCTTTAGTCGAAAAAAGTTCAGTGTCACATAAGGCGCACTTGACATTCACAATGACATCAGAGTCCATATCTACAAATGATACCTCACCTGCTCCACAACAATCCACACAATAAGATGATGCAACCAATGAACGTAAAGTTTTTTTATCAAGAATAACATTTTCATAATCATCATTCTCGGAGATTTTACTGTCTGGAAATAATGCCCTATTTTCATTTATCAAATTCATTCTCTTTTGAAAGGTTGACAAAGTAGCAACAGAGGGTTCACAAACATTTTCGTTAGCGGCTGTGGAGCTGGATGCAGCTTCGGATTCACGTTTTAGATTTTTGGTCGCTTTTGTTGTTTCTCCACCAACTTTCGAAATTTGATGTAATTGTTTCTTTCTTCTTGACAAACGACCAATTATAATTATCAACAAAATGCACTGTAATAGCACTGATTGTCTAACGAACACTGAAATATACAGCAATGATATATTAGGCGAATCACGTAGTCAGAAGCTCTGAAATGGCACAAGCTCACTCGACCATAACGTATTCAACACTAAATTATAATGGCTTCTGTTCAGTTTTCTTTGAATTTTTTCATCAATTTTCTATGAAGAATGGATAACTAATTAAAAAAAAAAAGAAAAAAAAAGTTGAAAATTTTTGGAAAAAATGACTCAACACTCCCCTTAAGTGAAGACATGTATGCCCGCCAAGAAGAGCGGCGTGTGTGCTTCAAAATATACTAGAACCTAGCCTTAGCTCAACGAAATTCACTGACAGTGAAATCGTTTGGGTGGCGCTTATAACGCATAAAGGCATAATGCTTCTATTTCAGGGCCGTTTCACACTCTGCTGACCACCTTGGGAGTGGTCGGCTTACAAAATGGCCAGACATTCTAGGAATAGTATTTAGCCCATGGCGATGAGGTTGCCGGAGAAGAACTCAACAGCCTCATCTACTGACCTAAACTTGATTGAGAGAGAAATCAGACATTTCCTGAAATGCAGACCACCGCCCCCTTGACAAGCACCACCGGGGCGGGCTCTCAGGCAACAGTGGCCCAGAAAATGATATTGAATGGTAAAGTGATCACTACCATGGAGGTCATCACCCCTCCCTCCCAAATCAGGCTCTGCACCCAGAGAGCACAAAGATAGATTGAGATGGGATAATGAAGTGGTTCCCGGGCAGTGATGCGTAAACTCATCCACATTTAGGACACCTATCTCCAGCCAATCGATCAGGTCAGCAAGGACTTGACTCCTGGCATTAATTGAGTAGTTTCCCCAGAGAGGGTGTCTAATGTTCAGATCTCTGAGCAAGAGAAAGGGCCTCGGCAACCATGCCACGATGCGGCGGAAGTCTCCCGCCTCGAAGTTGGCTGACAGTCAAATGTACACGGAAATACCAGTATACCTTATATCCAGGTGCAGCTGCACAGCTACTGCCTGAAAGGAGGTATCTAAAGCAAAGAGAAGAACAGAGACATCATGCCAGGTGTAAATCACTCATCATCCCACCATGTGGTGGTGGGGTCGCAAAACCTGTATACTCCAGGAGGGTGGGCATGGGGCACGTGCCCAGCATGGGCTCCTGCAAAAAGATAACTAACAGGGAATGGAAGGAGACAAGCCTCTGCAGCTCCTCCCATTTGACCCAGAGTCCGCGGCAATTCCATTGAAGGAATATGACCTCACACCTAGCTCGGAGGAGATGCAGGGGCCCTCTTTGAAGAGAAGACCCTCACAGGAATTGCTGTATGCTTCCTGGAGGCAGAACTTTGGGTGCTTATTGAGGACTTATTGAGGCTTGCCATGCAAGTCTTTTCCTTCCTCTGCCTCAAAACCTTAGGTGAGTGGGGCAGCTTTGGAGGCAGGGGTCCCTCTTCTGCAGGATCCACTCTCTCCAAGCCACCCGCCTACCACTGCGTGTGGGCGAAGGAGCTGAAGCTCCTTTAGTATTGTCCTCCTTTCAGGGGGCAGCTTTAGGAATCCTGGAAGATGGCCTCACGACCCTCTCCAGGGTTGCTGCCTTCTGTGAGTTTAATGACTTGGTGGAGGCATGCGGTTGTTTTGCCTTATGCAAAAGGGTCATGCTGGGGGAAGGGAGGGGAGCCTGTAGAAGGGTTCCAAATGGGCGCGCAAATGACCGGGCTTGTAGGCCTGGATGGGCCAGGAGCAGAGGGTGTCTTTCTCAACATTGAGGCTTAGGACATCCCAGGCAGCGCCGGGCACGCCAGGACCAAGTCCTTAGCCTCTTGAAATGAGAGATGATCCTGGGTCTGAATGGCCAGGATTTCTTTCTCAAGGAGATGCTCACCACATTGCTTCAAAGAAGTAGGATGCGGCTCTTTGCAATTGACACACTTGGCCACACATGATTTGGAATTATCATATGTGGCCTTAGAGCAACTTACACAGACTTTGGGTAACCCTGACTGTTCATGTCGACGGGAGCGATTAGTATGGCTGAAGCGGTGACACTACTAGGACCTCCGCAGCATTGCCCCAAATGCCTTCGCGCGGTAGTGATACCAACCGGCATGCACCGACTCAGGTAGCTTGTCACATTTGAATGTGATGAAGACTGTAGGGGTTTGTCTAGAGGCCCCTCCCTTTTTTCCCATCACATGTTCGACCTTGACAGCCCCATGGTCAGTCAGCTCTAAGGTGATGTCATCTATGGAGTAGCCATGAGTTCCCTCGCATAAACTACTTTCACGAAGCTGCTCTGTGGTGGCAGCGGGCGATGGGGTGCTGGCGGTCCAGTCGGCGCACCGAAGATGCGGCAGCCCCGGTCGGCGAAACGTCCACAACTACCTCCTGCCGGCATCCGGGGTAAAGGAAGAGGAGATTCTTCGGAAGATCTTTGGAAGTTCTGCTGGGGCGCTCGCCGGCGTTCCCGGGGATTGGCTTTGGTCACCCTGGGCAATCTCAGGGGTCGCTCCAGGATTTTGTCGGTGAGGGAATTTGAGGACCGGCGCCTCAGATTCCTTCTATTAATTGCCGGAGACATAGAGAACAACCTGGGCCCAAGACAAATATACATATGCCCGATTTGCTCTCAACACATAACATCAAACAAAAAAGATAAAGGCTCAGTTCCATGCTGTCGATGCAAGAACTGGGTCCACATCAGATGCACAACACTACCAATACAAAACATCATACAAACACTTGGGCATGTCCCAAATGCACCAACCCAACTCAAACTACTACTAACTCCCTAACAACAACAACTATAAACAACAACAATCAACCCAATCCACCACCACACCAACAACCACAACCATCACAACAACTCCCCAAACTCTAAACCAAAACAACGCACAAAACCTTAACTATACAACCAGAATTCCACCTCTACCACACAACCCCCCCCCCCCTCCACCAAACCAGACTGCCAACAACATACAAATAACCATCACAAATAATATAAATATACTACAACTAAACATAGACGGCATAAATTCAAAGATACATGAACTAACTGACCTCATCAATAAATGCACCATACATATATCAATGATACAAGAGTCAAAACTCAAAGGACACAGCATCACCCCCTCCATAGGAGACAACTTCACTGCTATAAGAAACGACAGAAAAGATTCAGATGGAGGGGGCCTAATCACGTACATTCATAAAAACATTAGCTATGTCGACACCACAAAAAATACAAAAGCACTACTCCCACAATAAGACAAAACAATAGAGCTACAATCCTTCAAAATCAGTACAGGATACAACAAACCTCATCAACATATGCATCCGCCCAATAGACACAAGCACAGTACCTAGCTGCTACCTTCCACCACTACACCAAATCACACAAATACTTAATCTTATTATTGGGGGTGACTTCAATGGTAAGAGCACTGCATGGTATTAGAACAACAATATAAACACCAGAGGCACACACAGCGAACACGAACTACAGCACCTATCCATACTCAATGACCTAACAGCACACACACATATGCCCCACCAAGCCAGGCGCAATATATCCTCACCAGACATAACATTCTGTTGTACAGCACTTACAATCGACACTCTCTGGAGTACAGCCAAAAAACTACCATCAGACCATTTACCCATCATCATCACAACTAAAACAACACACAAACAAAAACAAGGCAGGAAAACTTTGATAAACTACAAAAAGGTAAATTGGTCAGCTTACACAGAAGACACAGAAACCCTCTTTGCCTCACTAGACACCACAAACATAACAGAAACAACCTACAGAATAATCACTACACAATTCAACTCCATAATAACCAAAACAGGCAAGAAACACATTCCACAAGGCAACCGCAAAGTTCATAACCCTAATTTCACACTAGAGATAAAGAGCCTCATAGAAACCTGAGACAATGCAAAACACACATCTCCCTTTCCACATACAGAAGAAACTGTTTGCACTGTCCAGTCACTCAATGAACAAATAAGAACAAAAAAAAGCAACAGCAGACACAAAACTGGACAAACTTCACTAACAATCTCAACCATAAAGACAACAGCAAGTACTCAGAAGCATAACTAAATCAAACTCACAAACTCCAACATCACACGCAGCGATCACTCGTGACAACACAACCCCTTCACACAAACAACAAGCCAACATACTCATCAACCACTACGCCAACATAAGCCACCTCCCACACACGCTAGAAGACAGAAAAATCATAACATGTAAGAAGCACTTCCCACTTGACAAAAACCACAAACCTTTCACATACAGACAAACAAACCATATCAACTGTAACCTCAAAAACTCACCAGCTGCTGGACCAGATGGTATCTCAAATTACCATCTTAAACATCTTGGTCCATGAGGGATCCACCCCTCACCGACATAGCAAATTACAGCTACTCATATTGCAAAATCGCAGACACATGGAAACATGCCATCATTGTCACTATCCTTAAACCCAACAAAGACCCCACGCTTGTCACCTCATACAAACCTATAACACTGCTGAGCACAGCTTTGAAAGTAATAGAACGACTTATATTAAACCCCATTACACCACATATCCCATTCTCGTCCACCCAACATGGCTTTAGACCACAACACTCAACAAGCACCTTACTCACACAACTGACGCAAGACATGCTGGAAGGCTTCAACCACAAAGCACCGCACAAAAGAACACTATTCATAGTATTAGACATAAGCAAAGCCTTCGATGCCACCCTGAGACATAAACTTATAAACAAAATTTACAACACTAACATGCATAACACAGCAAAAGATGGCTCACCAACTATCTGTCTGGTAGAAAGGCCCATGTAGATTTCAATGACATTCCATCACAGATACGACCCTTCAGAGACGGAGTACCACAAGGCTAGTCCTATCCCCCACACTGTTCAACCTTTTTCTCCATGACATCCCAACACCCACCTCTCAAGACCTCAAAATCTTATCCTATGCAGACGACATCATAATCACATCCACCCATGCTAAACACAACACAGCTGCCACAAACGTACAACACTACCTAAACACACTACAAACATGGCTTACTACCAACATACTTAAAGTAGCACCAGAGAAATCCACAGCCACTCTCATAACAAACTACAAACAAGAATACAACCATAATAACCTCACACCCGTCACTTTGTTCAACACATCCATCCCATACACCAACAAGGTGAAAATCCTTGTAGTCACCTACGACAACGGTTTGACCTTCAAGGACCACATAGCTGACATCAAACTCAGATGCACACCAAAACTCAGAGCTCTTAAAGCCATAACAGGCCAAAACTTTGGACAGAGCAAGGAGACAACCACTACCATCCACAAGCAGTTCATCCGATTCACTACCAAATACTGTAGCACCAGCTGGACACTAAACCTCTCAGATACGCACTACAATACACTGCAAATACAACAAAACAATGCACTGAGAACCACCACAGGTTGTACCAAAACAACCCATCGACCACCTACATTGAGAAACTAAAACATTAAAGGTCACAGATCACATGGCTCTAAAAGGTGGACAATTCTATGATAAGGTCAAAAGAGACACCTCACATCCACTACATCACACATTGAATACAGCACCAACCCACCGAAACATCAGAAACACCCCATCCACATACTACACAAGCATTCTGGACACCATACCAACAGCCCCAAGCGGCACAAGCAACTCAACATGCATACATAACACCCTAGCAACACGCTCTATCAACAGACTTGGTCCAAACAGCGTTCTGGGGAGAATCCCACCCAAAGTGGATGCTTCAGAAGCCAAGCTAAGTAGAGAGGACCAAGTTCACCTATCCAGGCTCAGATGCAGACACCACAATGCCCTTCTGTCTTAAAGAAAGAGGATACACCCTGAAGTATCAGACACCTGCCCACTCTGTCATATAGGAGCACACACAATTCACCACATAATGGAAGAGTGCTTGTCACTCAATACACTGAGACACTCACACACACTGCCTCTCCATACAAGTGATCTCTGAGATCGCCCGGGCCCCTCTGTTGCCTACCTCAGGAATGCTGGTCTGTTCATTCAGAACTGACTGGAGAGCAACCCAACAATAACTTTCATGAATTTCATGGTAGAGTGCGTCATCACACTCACAGACATGCCATCAATTGTCTGAAGGGCACTAATCATGGCTCCCTCAGAGGGATTCAATGTACTTGTCAAAAGGCTCCCATCCAAGAAACTGATCACCTTCGACTCTCTACCAATTACACTAGCTAAAGCTTTCCTCTGATGGATCTTGGATCATGTTACCCTTAGCCAACAGGCTGCCATCAGTAGAGCGAATAACAAGGAAGCGTTTTAAGCCAGTGGTCTCAAAAATGCCAGGTAGCCTCTGAATGAGGGGCCCCAACATAATCGAGACTCTGCTCTGTGCAGTTCTGCTCTTCATCTCAGACTCTCTACCCGGGGGAGGAACGGGGCCAGATGTGCCAATCTTGGCTAGGTCGCTTACCAAAATGGCAGCAGACCCGTCCGGCCTTGTGTCTCCCACAGAGGGAGAGAAGCCCCAAGTCATTTTCCTTTTAGGAGAGGAGGGCGGGGAATGAACTGGCTTCTCCACTCCACCAGCAGGAGCCCCCAGGCCAGATGGTCAGGGGTGGACTTCGGTTCAGTGCTTGGCACCGAGACCAGATGATCCCCTCTAAGGTCAATATTTGAGCTTGCAGATCTTTAGAGGGAAGGGCTAACAGTTCCTGTCTTCCCTTCTTCCCCTAATGGGGTTGGCCCTATCATGCCGCTCCTACTGGGAGCTGTCAATTATGGGTCGCCTGCTTTTTTTGGCAGTCCCCTTAGAAAGTAAAGAGGAGACTTCTGGAAAGAGGGATGCACCCGAGGGCACCTCAAGAAGGGGGTGAGGGGGGGGTCCCATACAACTAAAGGCAAAGGAGAGGATAAATCCTCCTCTTGGGTTGAAGAGTTTTGGAGGGTCCTCTGTGAAAACACATGGTTCATCTTTTCAGTGGAGCTGGCTGAAGGCAGCTCTGACAATGGTAAAGGGACATTTAATGTTTTTTCTTTAATAGTCTTCACCATTGGGCATGGAGACCCTGTTTAAATACGAGATGCAAACCCTAATCACCCCATGCAGTAGCCCATTGTGCAAGGGGTCAGTACAGGGCTGGCAAAGTCAGTTGCCATCATTTGGGGCCACTCCTCCTGCCTAGTGGCCTGGCAGCCCATCAGCTTAGTGGTTCCATATTGGTGTAAAATCACTAGAGATTGGAAGAAGAAAGAAAGGGGATGTGGATGAAGCAGGTTGTTAAAAACCAACCACACCAAACTGGAGCTTAGGGATGAGGGGTATTTTCCCCTCCCCCTCAGCCCCGATCCCAGATGGATGGGTGAGAGGAAGCTGGTCTGCATCTACCCTGTGAAATTAGAGGCTGACTGGAGAGAGTTGTGGGAGAGGTTGTAGGGAAAGTGAGGAACTAGGTAAAAATACAGGCTGTCTGAAAGAAGGAGAAGAGGCTAAGATGGGGCCACACAGGGTTTGAGTCCCATCAGCACGGTGGCCAGGAAGGCCAATCGCCGCGCCCCTTACGGAGCAGTGTTGGGGGTCATTGTTGTTCTTGTAATTCAGGTAAAAAGGTGTTGTTTACCATCTCTATATAATGTTCAGAGTTCACAGTAACAGCATTTCCATTATGGTTTTCAAAAAAGTAAGGACCAATAATACCAGCTTTTCCAAGAGTACAACAAACTGTTACTTTTAGGTTGTGCAGTTCTTTCAGATTTTCAAGTGCTCAATGATGACAATTCTGTTGATTCACCATGCCATTGAGATGAAAATGAGCTTCATCACTCATATAAACAAAAAAGGTTCTCATTCACCTCAAAAATTGCTTCCATCTGATGTGTGAAGTTAAGCCAATGTGCATAGTCTCCTGTTCTCAACTGTTGCACAATGACCAATTTGTAGGGGTGGAAATGCAGGTTTTCATGCGAAATGCAGCTTACCAAAATGATTCTTGCTGCCAAGCTCAGTAGAAAACCTCCAAACAGAGCGATTCAGACTATGCAGTAAAGCTTGTCTGATGCATTCCACATTTTCTGGTGTACATATCATTTGTGGGCCCCCCGCCAGTCTGCTAGTCATTTTTGAACCAATGTAAGATTGTATTATGAGTGGGAATAGCTGGATTTTGAGGAATGTTTAATCAGCAACAAAACTCACACTGAATTGGCAAAATTTAAGATAAGCAAGTGTAGTATACTTAGGTGTACTCCACTGAATAATAAACTGAATAGGAGTGTTTTAGGAAGGGTCAGAATGTGAAAAAGACTTGGGTGCCCTGCTAAGTTCTCTCATCCAGTCTAAAATGCAGTGCATAAGTACCAAGAATAAAGCTAATGTCTAATCCCTTTTTTCTTTTCTAGGGTGCATGGAACAATGAAGATATATAAGAACTTTTAATGAGTTAAGCATAAAATGAGCAAAGAGAATGATAATCAATTGGTTTATGTTGATAAAAAGACTAATACGGTCTCCAGGAAGTTAGACTACTTTTTATTCCAGAGAAAATTTTTGCCATCGGGAATAGCTTATTTCTCTTGTTTGTATTTTGGGTAAGCTATCAATAACTTTCTCTTAATGGTAGATTTACTGAAGGAGGCATCTTAAACTGTGCTTCAAGTCTTATTCATATGGTATCGCAGCTGACCCTTTGAGAGAACTCAGCTCCTTTTTGATGTACAGGTGCTAAGTCATGCCCCACGTGATATTTTATTTTAGTGAAAAAAGTAACTTACCTGGTTAATATCAAAGTTTAGCCAAGCAAATTAACATTCCCTAAGAAAAAATAATGAATATTTTATATTTAAATTAATAATAATAGCTATTTATAATGCGCCCTTCAGGGCTGTTGGCCCTCCCAGGGTGCAAGTTGTGTAGTGAGTGTAGAGAAAGTTTACAGGGGAGAGAAGGCAATTCTGAAGTCTTCAGGAGACTTCGGCAGGAAGAGCATTCCAAATTCTAGGAGCACAAACTGACAAGGAATGGTCACCCATCGAGCAGAGGACAGAACGAGGAGTGTTCAGGATGGGAGCGAGGTTAGACCGGAGTGCCTGAGGAGTTTGATGATGGAAGAGGGCAGAAGAGAGATAAGGTGGAGCCTTGAGGTTTAGGGCCTTGTAGGTGATGAGAAGAATTTTATAGTGGGTACAGAAGCGAATCGGTAATCAGTGTAGCTCCTGTAACAAAGGCATCGAAGGAGAGAACCGGGGACGGTGAAGGAGGAGCTGGGCAGCATAGTTTTGAACTAGTTGTAGGGGGCAAAGTGATGAAGAAGGGAGATTCATTAGAAGAGAATTGCAGTAGTCTAAGCGTGAGGTGACAAAGGCATGAATAGCAGTCTCAAGGCTTTGTCGATCAAAATGGGATCGAATATGTGTAAAGTTGCAGAAGAAGCCGAGGGAAGACTTACAGATATGATGGATGTTTGGTTTAAACAAGAGTTGCTCGTTGAAAATAACACCAAGATTGCTGATGATATCAGAGAAGGCAACAATTGGTTTCCCCAAGGTTAAGGGGAGGGAAGAGAGCTTTAGATTTCTCCATCATCGAAACGGTACCAACAAGGAGAATTTCAGTTTTATCGTGGTTAAGTTTGAGAAAGTTGGCAGACAGCCATTTGTTTATGGAGGTGTAGGCTGAAAGGAGCTTGGTAATTGATTGAGAGAAGGACACAGGGGATGAGGAAAGGTATATCTGAGTGTCATCAGCATAGAGGTGGAAGGACAGGACCAAATTGTGAAGAAGGTAGCCAAGAGGAAGTAAGTAGATGCGAAATAGTCAGGGACCAAGGACAGCCCTGAGGCACCCCAAAATGAATGGGTGTGGGCTCGGAGGAGAGGTTATCAAGGGCGACTGACTGAGTGTGGTAGGAGAGGTATGAGCGGATTGAAATATATACATTAATGAAAATGACAATGAAATCAAACATAGATTATTATATTTTCCCTCTCAACAGAAGTGCAATGAACCATTGCACAAAGAAAAATGTGAAGATAAGGTAAAGTTGAAAACAAAGATGAATTTAAAGAATACTCCATGTTAACTATTCTCTCAAAGGTTTTGCACCATTCATGCATCTTGTCAATGCATGCTTTAGCAGCTAATTGTCTAGAATGAGTACCTAGTCAATTAACTGGTGGAGTATCATTAAAATTTCTTGAATTATTATCTTTAATATTAATTTTTCTATCAACCAAACTTTGATTACATAGATTTTGATTTTAAATATTTATAAAGAATCTGTTGCAGAATAACTGGAAGGCAAATCATTTTTATTTGTGTCATGATCATCTACTACATCATCTTCGGTAACAATTTCCTCGCAGAATTGATCACTGACACCTGATGAGTCATCATGATAATTCCAGAGGATGCAAATGATTTATAGAATGATTAACAATTTGTCCATCTCCTCTTTTGACTTTAGCACTTCTAACCTTATTGCCACATCTGACAACTAGTTCTACTATTCTACCCAAAGACCAGAATGGGCATGGTTTATTAAACAATTTAATTAAAACTATATTCCCTGATTTTACAGTATTAAACCAATTATTTTCATGAAGTAAATTTGCTTATGCCACACCCCTGGTGAATAAGTCATTGTTGAGTGTTGCGAGAGTAGTGAGTGAGAGAATGTTGTCCATATGTGCGTGTAAGCTTGCGTGAATGTTGAGTTTGTGGGATGTGTTTTTGAAGAGATGTTGAGTGAATGGGGAATTGATCATGTGTGAATGACACTGTATCTACTTAGTTTGAATTGTTTAGCTAAAAGAAATATAAGAACTCTGAATGAGATGTTGCAATTAATGGGGAGAGATGGGAAAGAATGGAATGAATGTTTGGGAAGAGTACTTTAGTTGTATAATATAACAGTGCATAAGGCAACAGGAATGTTGCCACATAAGTATTTGTTGAATTTTGAAAGAATAATATGGGACTTAGTAAGAATTATCATAAGTTTTGGAGAAAAGGGAATGAAAGGTTCAAAACTTTTTATATTGAGATAATAAAGTGCTGAAAGAGGTAGACTGAATGTAGATAATATGAAAGAGAAGTTTAAAGGTCCATTCATTTTGAGAAAGGTTTGGTCAAATGGAGTAAGTTATGTGATAGTTTGTGAAAGAGAGGATGGAGTTTGGATGGACATAGAGTGCATCAATGTCAGTTACGGAAGTTGTGTGAACCTCCTGAATATTTGGTGCAACATTCAGTGAATGAGTTTCTTTTGGAAAGCTTGGAAGACTGCGGAGTGGATGATATAGCTAGTGCTTTAGATGGGAAGCAGTTAGTGTCAGTGTGGAAACGGTTCAGAAAGGATGGATGGATAGAATAGTTTGGTGAGAGTGAGGTGGGAAAGTTTTCAGGACTTGCAAGATCAAGTTCAAGTATATGATAGAACATAGTATTTGTAAGTTTTCTTTGAATGAGTCTATGTTAGCGAGTATAAATGGGATAAGTGTGCAATTGGAGCAAGAGTTGAGGAATGTTATGAAAGAATGGGAAGGATTGATGGATGAAATAGAGAAGCTGGTTGAAGATTTAAGTGAGATTGATCAGGGAGTGTTAGATGTGTGTGTGTGGAATAAGTGTATGGAGAAGGGGATATGTATAGACATGATAAGAGACTTTACAACATGTGTCAGAGACGGTTGTCGGCCCTGTGAGTAGGAGGAGAGGCAAAATAAGGGAGGAATGTAGTATTGTAGTATAGTTTGCTTCCCCTCACCTCCCTAAATGTCTAATCTCTTTCTTCTTTTCTAGGGTGCATGAAACAAAGAAGATGAGAGGAGATGAGCCAAGTGGGGGACCTGATAGACTTCTATCGTACCCCCTATTCATCTGTCTCTTCCCGCAGGCATATCTTTCAAAAATAAAAGTTAATTTAGTTTGACGTGAAAGAGACAATATTTTGAGTTTGGTTGACTTTGTGAAGTGAGTAAGTTGTCCAAACTGGTGTAATAAAGCAGAGGAATCTGGACCTATAACTAGGTGAGTATCAGTTTGTGTAAATGGGTGTGAGTGTATGTATGTTCTACAAAAAAAAAGGCGGGAATTATCGAGGGATATCCCTGCTCGATGTTGCAGGCAAAGTATTTGCACGAATACTCTTATTCTGACAGGATTTTTGTGGCTAGGCAACTAATGGAAAAGAGAAGCGAGCTGAACCAAATTCTATTCATAGCCTTTGTAGACCTTGCTAAAGTTTTTGACACCATCAACAGGGAAATGTTATGGAGGATGATGGTCAAATGTGGCTGCCCCTCCTTCCCCTAAGTTCATGGCCATCATCTAGGCTTTCCATGATGGCATGACTGACCATGTCTGTATGGACGGGAATGTCTTGGACCCGTTTGCTGTTAATGTTGGTGTCAAACAAGGGTGTGTCCTTGCTCCCACCCTCTTCAACATATATTTAACAGCAGTCACTTTACTTGCAAGGTATGAATTTGACGTGAACGACAGTGTAGCCATCAACTACTGTCTTGATGGTGGCCTGTTTAACCTCCAGTGTCTCAAGGCTAAGACAAAAACATGCACTGCATATGTCTTTGATATGCAATTTTGCTAATGATGCTGCCTACCCTACACCTAAACCTCAATCTCTTCAAAGAAATCTTGATGCGGTAAAAAGCATCTACTTAGCAGGTGGTCTGGTTATCAATGCCAGTAAAATTGAGGTTCTCCCAATACAACACAACACCGCCATTCCAATACCACCCTTTACCATTGCTGGTGAAGACTGAAAACCATTGTCTTCGAAGTATCTTGGCAGCATTCTCTCAGCAACCTGCAACACAGAAAATGAAATCCAGACCAAGATCAGACTGACGTGCTTAAGCTTTGGAAAATTATCCAAACACATCTTTCTAGACTGTGATCTAACTGTGGAGACTAAATTTAAGCTTTACCAGGCAATCTGTCTATCCATTTTACTTTTGGCAGTAAAACCTGGACCTTATACAAGATCCAAATCAGAAGACTTCAAGGGATAGGTTGTTGTGTGAGTGTCTTTGATTGCCCCAATGATCAATTCCATTCTCAAAGCTCTTGATCAGTATTCTTATCATCTGTCTCCTGATTCATTGTTCTTCTGTTATTTAGTGCTCTTTAATTAGTGTCATCACATTGTGATCTTAGTGTTTTTTAATTAATTTCCATGTGTAAACTATACTGCATTGTGCAATTAGTTAGTGCTGTGCTCCACATTCACGAGCAGTCTCGCTTGCAAATACCAAATTTTATTTCTAACTCATTGCTCATTTTGGCTTCAATTAATTTTGCCTAATTCTATTTATGGCTTTTTGCTTGTTTATTTTTTACCACCCACATGTTTATCGGCTTTTATTTTTACTTGCATTAATATAAACTCACTTATTTTTTCTTTTCCTTTTTACTGCATTTGTATATAGCTATCTATTTTTATTTGTATATAGCCATTTATTTCTATTGCTTAAATATTAACTTGCTTTTTCCTTTTCATTCCATTGATTCATTTGTTGTCACATGCTGCTCTTTGTCTTCCTTCCTTATTGGACTCGGTTACCATTCCCTGACTTGCATCATCCTGTCTAACCCTCCCTCACTTGCCTCAGCGAACCCTCCCCCACTTTCTATGAGTCAAGTTAGGGTTAAGTTTTCCCTTCTGTTGCATTCTTCATAATTCTCGCCTTTCCTCCCTCCTTTCTCCCCCAGTATGTATGATAGAGACTCACTCCTCTCACTCAACTCTTTTAAACTATCGTCTTTCGCCAGCTACATATGCAAAGATAAAAGGGGCTGGTATCTCCCGAACTCGCCCGACTAGGAGTGGGCCGAGACTTTCAGCGTGCCTTAGGAACCTCTTTCGCCCTACCATTCTTCCTTTACCCAACACCTCCAAATCTCCCCCTTCCTCCTGTGCTCATCAGCAGGCACTGTCGGCGTCTCTTCTGAACATTTGGAGCCTGTCCAATAAGTCAGAGTATGTCCATGACCTCGTTGTTCACACTGGGGTATCCTTCCTTGGCCTTTCAGAAACCTGGCTCGAATCTGGTTCATGTACTGCCCTTGCAACCCCTCTGGGTCATTCTTTCCTGCATGTTCCTCGGAACCACTGTGGAGGGGGAGTTGCACTGATTTCCAACTCATCCTTCTCCCTGAATCTTCTCTCATTTCTGTCTCACATGCTGTGCCCATTCTGACTATTGTGGTCCTTTACCGCCCTCCCATCTCGTCTCCGGCCTTATTTCTCTAGGAGTTCGTTAACCTAATCTCAGACCTATCCTCTACTGGTTCTCTCCTTATTCTCAATGACTTCAATCTTCCTAGCCACAATGAGACTTTTCGTGCATTCATTGACATCATCAACCTCTTCTCTCTTACGCAACATGTGTCATCCCCAACACACATACATGGTAGTACCCTGGACTTAGTTATCTTGAACCTCCATATCTCTAATCTAACAGTAACTGACCTTTATAATACGATTTCCGACCACTTCTTGGTCAATTTTAAATTCTATATTCCCTACCACCTACCTCCTCGCTTGTCCTGAGATACTACTCCTTTCCGGCGACTATCGTCAATCGATACCACTCTATAATGTCGTTTCTGCCCTACCTCCTATTGATAGTACTGCTTCACCTGACCAACATTAAACTCTCTGCATCAATCATTACTTGCCTGCCTTGACACGCACACCACCCCCTATCACTCCTTCAAACTATCATCAACACACCCTTTGGTTCACCATGGAACTCCCTTATTCAAGGAGGTCCTTACATGCTTATGAATGAGCCCTTCGTAAAGCATGCTCCCATGGGCAGGACACAACCTCCCTCTCACTTCCCTATCTCCTTGCTACTTCGACTTATTCTTCCAATTTAAAATCGGCATACAAGGCTCATTCATGCAAACCTTTGTCTGAGAGCAAGAATGACCCTCGGACTATATTTCGTCTCTTCTCTCATCTTTCCTCGCCTACCCCCATTGTAGTGGGCTGAAAAAATCTATTCTTTATCCCCAATCTATCCAACCCGCTTCCTACACTAAGTCAGACATGAAAAATCAAGGGAGAAATGAAACGGATTGTATATACAGTCTTTTATTTACACAAGTATTGATAATTAAATTTACTATTGCAATATTTACACAATAAAAAAACTCAATCCTATCACCAAACAAAATTTTACATACAAAAGAAGGGATGAACGAGCAAACAAATACAAACAAGAAACAAAAAAAAGGCCTTTAGCTTACGTGGTACCATGCGTTACAATTTAGGGTCCTCCCGGGGGAAAATCTTGCCAGCATCACTCTTGTGACCAAAATTGGCTGCGCCTTTAAAAGCCTGGTGCCTTCGAGACCAGCTTAGTTATTATGCAATATATCATGGTATAGAGGCTATAAAAACCCTTCCATCCACAAGAATTTCAATTATGGATAATTACATTATTACTCCAAATCCTACACTCTCAGCCACTCTTTACAAATTGCAGGATTAAATTTTGGAGTTCTTATCAAAATAATAGAGTGGCTTTTTGATAAAAGATTGTTTTAAACAAAGTACAATCTTTTATATATATATATATATATATATATATATATATATATATATATATATATATATATATATATATATATATATATATATATATATATATGTAAAAAAACATCCCATTGGAGAGGTCCGCTACAAAGGGGGTGAAAGAATGGCCCTACAAACATTCTCACATTCGCTCCACCACACCCCTTCTTCCTTAGGCCATTCGACCACAGTAACTCACAATACACTCCCAATCCTTACTTACGGTACTTTTTATACTCAATCGTGCCCTTCTGCACCCTTTCACCCTCGTCTACAGGTCCCTGGCTATGCATAGCAATCTGTTGGGGTTGTTCGTCAGTCTTCTTGCCACTATCAATCATATCACCCACCATACTCTTATCCTTCATTACTAGCTCTCCCATCTCTCGACAGAACTCTTTCATACCCTTCCATTTAGAACCTTCACTCTTCATACCCCCATTCATCAGCTCCTCACTCACAGCTCTCATGCAACTCAAGGTACACTCTTACGAAACAGACAAATCACTTGCATCCCCTCTACTCTCAGCAGATATACCAGAAACCCCTTCAACTGGTTCCCACCAGAAGCCATGGAAGTCAGTCACCTCCTCATTCTCCAAATCGAACTCACCTCTACCCTTACCATTCGTAAAACCAGAAAATTCAGCCACACTAGGTTCATTCTGCCCAAACACACTATCATTCATACTGTTCGCAAAACCAGAAAAATCAGCCACAGACAGCTCATTCACTTGTCTACTTACATCAGCCAGATCACCCACCTGCTTATGCAAACACTCAATCTCTCTCTCAAGCTCCACCATACCAGAAAGACTGCTCAGACTTACTTTCATTCGTACTTGCATTCTTCCTTTCACTCTTCTTTGTACGCTTTCTACTCCTCCAGAACAAGACAAGCTCTTTCCCAGAGAGATCCATATTATCACAATCCTTCTCATCATCATGCATCTTATCCCTCTCTTTGCACAGTTCATACACTGGATGGCTCACCAGGTAGTCAGGAGGTTCTCCCTACCTCCTCAACTGACTCTGATGAGCCCGCACTCTCTGTCACACCTTCATTCAAACTCTCCAAAACATACATCACACCATTCTCCCAGACTCTCACCACTCTATACCTTCCTTCAAACTTTTCACTCATCTTCAACACATTCAACCTACCTTTTACTTCTTTTACCTTCAATACTTTTTGCACCTATTTCAAACAAATAAAACCTTTCATGAGCCTCACGCCATACACTCTGCTCACTTTTACTCAAACGAAACCTATCTTTCACTCACCTTTCAAAATTCATAACAAACTTACATGGAGACATCCCAGTCGCATTATGCACCATTGAATTATGCGCCCATAACACTCTACCCAACCATAAATCCCAGTCATTCAAAGTCTCACTCTTCATTCTCAACATCTCACACAAATTCCTAATGGTACGTTCAGCCAACCCATTCAAAGATGGTACATATGGAGTTGTCCTTACATGCTCCACACCATTCTATCTCAACATTCGTCAAACACTTCACCCACAAACTCGGACCTATTATCACTCAGTAATCTCAACCACACGTGCAACAGTCACACTCATTTTATCTCTCAAAGGTGATGCATATGCAAACTTACTTTTCTGATCAACCATCACAACCATACCAACACTCCCAGCACTCATACATAGTAGAGAGACACAATCAATTACTACCAACTCAAACGGTTCTTTTGCATAAACTTTCAACATCGGCGGTTTCACTTGCACACCACACCTTGCACTTTTCCCTTCTGACACCTTTCACACATAGTCTCAACATCATTCACAACAGCCGTCAAATGGATGGAACACACACTCCTTCATACACCCCCACAACTTATACTTACCCATATGCCCATAATTATCATGCACAACTTTCACCAGACCAATCATACCAACCAAGGACATCACAGGTACATACATATCATCATCACCCTTCTTATGCCTCACTAAATATACAACATCCATACAAACAACCAAATCTTGAGCATACCTTTTAAAATCACCTTAACATTCAGGCCATTCATTCAAATCAATACTCACCTCTTCAACTCACTAACAAAAAGTCACATTTCTTGCATTTCAAGAATATCAATAATCACTTAAAACCTCATTCTCATCATCCATGACCAGCTCAATCATACCACAAAACTTGACATTCTTTGCACACTCATTCAACCTCATCACCTCACATTCACCTTTCATGACACAATCCTTATCAGCATCCAAAGACAAATCATTCATCCTCATAAAGTCCACACCAAGCAAGAAACAACACAGCATTTTCTCATCTTTCAGAATCACAAAGTCATGCATCACATTCACACCACTGCCCAAATTCACCTTCAGACTAACCTGTTCCCAGGCCACTATCATTCCTTTCCCCAATCCACTTATCCATAATTTTACAGGCTTACGTTCACAACATCTAAATTCATCGTACTTACTCAGAATCATCTCGTTCACTAATGACACTTGCGCTCCAGTATCAATCAAACCACAGAAGAACCTTTCAGCAACTTTCACTCTCGCTTCCATCATATCAGGTCCTCTATGCTCGCAATACACAGAAGGAACAACCACACCAACATCAGCACTGACATCCACACCATCATCAACTTCCTCATCATCACTCACTACACACTCATCTTCATCCAGACAATCATTCTTCTCCCTCATATACAAACACTTTTTAATCACCCAATTGTAATGCACACCGCTCAAACACTGCAGATGCACCACATTAGCATTTAAACCCTTCACTTTCTCATCCTTGTACACAATCGGCCTCTCCCACCAAAGTGCACCTAAACAATCACTCCATACAATCAACACTTCCTCAATTCTTTCATAAAGTTCTGCACCCTCGCCATACCAATACTCTCAGGCTTCCTACATACTTCACTCATTACCTCCTTCCTTAAGTCATCCACACTATCAGGCACTCTCACATCTACTCCATCACTCTTCAAATCTTGCAAACCATTCCATCTGCTCTCAAACAAGCAATCACCACCACCCTTACTCTCCTTTCCATTCATATTCCTTTCGGCAAATACTCAGGATCACTCACTCCACACACATTTTCATCATTTGTACCAGGATACCTTGACATCAAATCAGCCACTCCATTCCGATCAACATCACATACTCAATCACATAGTCAAAATCACTCAAATCTTCCAAAGTTCTCGCAATCCTACTATCAGCCCATTTCATGCATTGCAAATACACAAGAGGTTGGTGATCTGTTTTAATCATGAACCTCGCACCATACAAAAACAGATGCAACACTTTTGAACAATACCTTATCGCAGCCAACTCTTCCTCCACAGTCAAATCCTTTTGCTCTGCCGCATTCATAGCCTTGGATACATACCCAATTATTCACCTGACATTCTCTCCATTCAAACGCTGCTCTTGCATCAGAAAACCTCCCATACAGTACCCACTCACATCCGTATACAATTCAAGCATCTTAGCATTCACACTATAGTCTGGGTATGCCAGTTCAACATCTTCAGCCACTGCCTCTTTCAGTCTCTCACACACTTCATTCATCTTATCATTTCACCTGACAATTGTACTACTTTCTTGCCCATCCACTCAGTCAGAGGCTTACTCACACCCCAACAATCATGTATAAACTTTCATTGAAACTCAATCAAACCCCAAAACGACTTCAGCTGCTTCATAGTCACCGGTTTCAAAAACATTCACACATTCTCAACTTACTTTGGTAACTTTCATAACCCATTCTCACTCACCATATGTCCAAGGAATTCTACTTCTTTCGCAAACCATTCACACTTCAGTACTTTAACCTTCACATCAACACACTCCAACGTTCTCAACACATCATTCACCAATCTCATATGCTCCTTAAAACTCTGTCATAATCAAAATATCATCTATAAACACAATCACATTCTTACTCGCAAACTTACTCAACACAACATTCATTGCCCACTGGAAAGCACCGGGAGCATTAGCCAACTTAAAGCTGAAGTTCTAGAACTGATAATGCCTTTTCGCAGAGGAAAAAGCACTCACTGGCTGGCTCTCCTCATCAATGGGCATCTGGTAATACCCCTGTACCAGATCCAGCTTTGTAAACCACTTCATCTCATGCATACTATACACACACTCAGATACCAGACACATCGGAAACCTCTCTTTCACAGTCCTTTCATTCACCTTTCGATAATCCACACACAGATGCAATCTTCCGTCCGGCCTATGTACAGGCACAATCAAACTATTCTATGCACTCTCACTTTCTTCAATCACCCCAATCATTCTAATTCCACACACTGCTCCTCAATCTCATCAGCAACCAGATGCAGGAAATTTCTTGGCCGCTGATAGATTGGGGTGCCCTCCTTCAGGACAATCTTAAATTCTGGGAGGTTTGCTACCTCAAAATTCAGATCGCCCTTACTGAGGCCCCCCTTTCACTCAAATAGCATTAGATATACATCCTCCCTTTCATACTCAGTCAAACATTCATTCATGTCTTTTCATTTGCAACATTTACCATGACATCTATGCTATTATCCATACCTACCTCACTGGCACTGGAGTGGTAACCCAGTACATCTCCAACTTGCATCCCCCTCACCTGCCCTTTCACCCTGGGGTCCGCCTGTGCACATATAAAAGGATCATTCATTCTCATCAAGCCATCAAACACACAAGCAACACACCTTACCCTAAAACACGCATCCTTTCCATCCAATTACACAGCATTCTTTCCCATATCCAAACTCAAATCTTCACTCCACCTCACTCTAGCAGACACCCTTTCACCCTTCACAAGCCTTACACACACTATAGCAGCCACCTCAATACTGCTAAACACACTCCTCAAAACACTACCATCTTTCCCTACATACAACTTATCCACCCCATTTTTACAAATCTTTCTCTCAATCTGATCACTCACAGGATGCACAACCATACGGTTCACTTTGATAAAATCATACGTCAAAATCCCACCATACTCACTACTCACTGTATCAATCACAGAGAATTCACACTCATTCATTAACATACCATGCATTTGAACAGCTGACTTTATCATTCCAATCACAGGTACTTTCATGCCATCAATTCCTATCAAACTAACTTTACACTCTGACAGGTCTTTATCACTCAGCTTGTCATACACGTCCTTATATACCAAGCTCATCTTGCACCCAGAATCTATCAAAGCCAAACACTCAATCCCACTCAATTCAATCTTCACACTCAAACACTCATACTTCCTACCAGACAGCACTTTCACACTAAACAGACTTACCAACACATTACTCACACTCGTGCACCCAGAGGATACTTCACCCAGTACCCTCCTACAATTTAGTTTCCCGCTTCAGACTTTCCATTTACACCTTGCACTTTCAGTCTAATCCAACACCTTTCACTTAAATGTCCTTTCATTGCACAATAGCTACATTCATTCTTCTGGTCACAACGCATCCTCACATAATGACCAGCCTTTGCGCAATTACCACAAGCATACTTCATACTCTTCCCCCAGCAGTTGCTACACCATTCAACTTCAGAGAGTGTCTCTTCAAATGTCCCCTCTCTTTACATTCAAAACATTCTTTCACACTTTTTTGACAGTCCTTTACCATATGCCCTTTCTTTCCACACCCGAAACACACACCAGACGTCCATCTGCATTCTGTCAACACATGTCCCTTCCTTCCACACCTATGGCATTCCACAATCCTTTTCACCCCATTCCGCCTCTCATTCGCTGGGATATTAGCTCGTTTGCTCCCTCATATACCCATTCACACACTTACCAGTCATCTGTTCCCTTCCATTTGCCCATCCTCCATTCGCCCATCTAGTCTGCTGGCCCAGGAAGCTTAACATCACCCCAGCTGGCGCAGCCCTAAGGGCATCCCGATAGCTGACATACTGCTGGGGTGGAGGAAAGCTCCTGGGAATCCTAATGCCAACATTCACACTTTACCATGCATCCTCGTCAAAATCACTCTCTTGATCAAATGGCCCATCTTCCAGAAGCTCCAACACATCCTCCCATACCAACCGTTTACCTGTCAGTCTCTTCCCATTCAACCATTCACTCACCTTTCGTGGGATCGTATCCAGGAACTTCCTCAACAGTTGCTTACACTCATTCACTCCATCATTGCCATACTCTCAAGCCTATGTGCATACATGTTCACCCCTTCGTTCTTTCCCATATGAGCTTTCTCAAATTTATTCACACGTTTGTATTTCACACTCTCATTCATTTCACTTGCCCAATTAATCACTTCTTCACCACCTCATACCTTGGCTCACCCACACTTGTGATCATGCGGAAAAACTCTAGCACCTTCCATTCCAAGCACTCACCTAATACATTCACCCAATATCCCTTATTCCCCGGGTACTTGAGCTTACAATAACGCTCAAATTCCCCTAAGAATTCATCCGCACTCTTCCCACCATGCAACCTAAACTTATCAACCTTTGGCACTTACCTTATCAAAATACCTTTCCCCACATTCACTTCACTTTCACTTCAACTGCTCTCGCTCTCACTCATGCCAATCATACATTCACTCTTCTTCATCAGAATGAAGAGACTCCACACTCTTACCTCTTATCTTCCTATCTTTACCATTCAAACCATTCTTCATTCTTCACAATTATCCTGTCCTCTCTTGACTTGCACACACTCCCATTGATCCCATTAGTCTTATCCCCTTCGGTCGGAGCAGGTGTCAGGGTTGAGTGTCCTGGGGTGAGTCCTGACCCCTTCATCATGTCATAGAGGTACTGCATCCCTCTTTTCAACCTGCTTTTGCCCCTCATCCGATCAGTCTTTTCATTCATACCCACTATATCACCTTTCAGTCCCTCAAATCACTCTCCTCAATATTGCATATTCTTCCTCTTTTTGTCTAACTTCTAGCCTCAGTCGCACAATCTCATCATGAAGACCTTGCTCCACAAGCCATCCTCCCAGGTTAGTAAGAAGGGAAAAACAATCAACTACATCGAATCTGATGATGGACTGCAATCCAATCCTGTCATGCTCCTGGTTTTGAGATCTCATGTCCCTATTCAAGCACCAAATGTAGTGGGCCAAAAATCTATTCTTTATCCCCAATCTATCCAACCCACTTCCTACAATAAGTCAAATGTGAGAAATCAAGGGAGAAATGAAACGGATTGTATATACAGTCCTTTATTTACACAAGTATCGATAATTAAATTTACTATTGCAATATTTACACAATAAAAAAACTCAATCCTATCACCAAACAAAATTTTACATACAAAAGAAGGGATGAACGAGCAAACAAATACAAACAAGAAACAAAAAAAAGGCCTTTAGCTTACGTGGTACCATGCGTTACAATTTAGGGTCCTCCCGGGGGAAAATCTTGCCAGCATCACTCTTGTGACCAAAATTGGCTGCGCCTTTAAAAGCCTGGTGCCTTCGAGACCAGCTTAGTTATTATGCAATATATCATGGTATAGAGGCTATAAAAACCCTTCCATCCACAAGAATTTCAATTATGGATAATTACATTATTACTCCAAATCCTACACTCTCAGCCACTCTTTACAAATTGCAGGATTAAATTTTGGAGTTCTTATCAAAATAATCGAGTGGCTTTTTGATAAAAGATTGTTTTAAACAAAGTACAATTTTTTATATATATGTATATATATATATATATATATATATATATATATATATATATATATATATATATATATATATATATATATATATATATATATATATATATATATATATATATATATATATATGTGTCTAAAAAAAACATCTTCCCATTCACACACACATCTTACAGAGGGAGGGAGAGGTCCGCTAGAAAGGGGGTAGGAGAATGGCCCTACAAACACACTCACATTCACTCCACCACACCATTTCCCCCACCTCTTCCTCCATCAACCCCTCTACTCTTTCTAAATCTTTCTTTGATAAAGTTATTAACCTTCACGCGGTACTACCTCATTCACCTGAACAAGCCCATGCTGTTCTCCCTGACCATACCCCATTGCCGCTTACTGTCCTCACTTGGGCGTCCACCGAGGAAGTAACTGCCCTGATCTCACGCTCTAACAAATCTGGATCCCCTAATGACATCTTTGCTCCCCAAACTCCTCCACTAAATTCTCCCTGCTGTCCTGCCACTGATTCTTCATCTCATTAGCACTTCACTTGCCACAGGGGTGGTTTCCTCTTCCTTCAAACAGCCTCACCTCAATTCGTCCTATCCTTAAAAAAATGAACCTTAAGCCCTCTGAACCATCTAGCTATCGCCCTATCTCACAGCTTTCATTCCTCTCTAAGGTCCTCGAGAGAGTGGTTATCTCTAACTGCACTATCGATGAAATGTACCAGTCGGGGTTCAAAGTGAAGTACTCTGCTGAAACCGCTCTTCTTAATGTTTCAGACAGTTTACATAGAGCAGCCGATAGGGGTTGTACATCCATTCTAGCCTGCATAAACTTCTCCTCTGATTTCGACACCATCGACTACACTGTCCTCCTTGATCGTCTTCACACTTAACTTGATTGGTTCCACTCATACCTCTCCTCCCGCACTCAGTCTGTCGCGCTTGATAACCTCTTCTCCGAGCCCGCACCCATTTATTTTAGTGTGCCTCAGGGCTCAGTCCTTGGTCCCCTCCTCTTTTGCATCTACTTACTTCCTCTTGGCTCCCTTCTTTGCGTTTTGGGTCTGTCCTTTCACCTCAATGCTGATAACACTCATATATACCTTTCCTCATCCCCTGTGTCCTCTCAATCAATTAACAAGCTCCTGTCAGCCTACACCTCCATAAACGAATGGCTGTCTGTCAACTTTCTCAAACTTAACTATGATAAAACTGAAGTTCTCCTTGTTCGTACCGCTTTGATGGCCGAGAAATCTAAAGCTCTCTTCCCCTCCTTAACCTTGGAGAAACCAATGTCACCTTCTCTGATACCCACAGGAATCTTGGTGTTATTTTCGATGAGCAACTCATTTAAACTGCACATCCATCGTATCTATAATTCTTCCCTTTGTTTCCTCCGCAACTTCTCATGTGTTCAATTCCATTTTGATTGACGAAGCCTTGAGACTGCTATTCATGTCTTTGTCACCTCATGCTTAGACTCTTACAATTCTCTTGTAGTGAATCTCCCTTCTTCGTTACTTCGCCCCCTACAACTAGTTCAAAACTATGCTTCCCGTCTCCTCCTTTGCCGCCCCTGGTTCTCTCCTTCGATGCCTCTGTTACAGGAGCTACACTGGCTATCTATTCGCTTCCATACCCACTATAAAATTTCTTCTCATCACCTACAACACCCTAAACCTCAAAGCTGAACCTTATCTCTCATCTGCCCTTCCCTGTCACTAAACTCCTCGGGCACTCCAGTCTAACCTCGCTTCCCTCCTGAACACTCCCCGCGACTGTTCCCATGGATCTATCCCCCAATGCCGCGGCGGCTTCAGGTTGCTTTCTGTCGTCTTCGAATCGGACACACTCGTGTGACGCATCGCTACTTGATGGAGCGCTCGCCTGCGCCCTATTGCAACGACTGCGTCGTCCCCCAGACTGTTCGGCATATTCTTGTCGAATGTCCCAGTCTGGGTGATCTTCACGCACGATACCTGTCTCGGTACCGGGATGGGCGGGGTCGCTACCGCCTGTCCCTTGTACTCGGGACGAGTGCGTGCACCATGACTGGTGGACTTATTGACTTTTTGGGGGAGGCCGGCCTTCTCCCTTTCATTTAACCCGGTTTTATTGTTGTTGTTGTTTTTGTTATCGTTTTTGTTATTGCTTTGTTATTGTTATTTCTTTTTATTGTTGTTTCCTGTTGAATTATTTTGAAGTAGCCTAGAACTAGGCTGTTTGTTTACGGCAACTTATGCCTAAGTCGGCAGTCGCCAGATAGCCCCTTAATCAAAAAAAATAAAAAATCCTGAACACTCCTTGTTCTGTCCTCTGCGCTTGATAGGTGACCATTCCTTCTCAGTTTGTGCCCCTATCCTCTCCCTCCCTTGCTACTTTTAAATGTCTCCTGAAAACTCATTGCTTCAGAATTGCCTTCTCTCGCTACACAACCTGCGCTCTGGGAGAGGTAACAGCCCTGAAGGGCGCATTATAAATACCTATAATTATTATATTCATATCTCTTGTCTTCAAACCATCCTTAACATCAAATGGCATGACCGAATCCCTCATGTAACTATTTTACAAAATGCTTTGACCATCATTATTGAATCAATCATAGTACGTCACCACCTCCGGTGGATCGGTCATGTGGTCAGGATGTTTGACTGTCACTTAACATGCCAAATACAATACGGTGGCTGAGGATAGTGGCCGCTCTCTGGGAGGACCAAAAAAGTGGTTTAAAGACCAAATAAAGGCCACTCTCAAACAATGCAACATCCCTGTTGACCAACTTGAAATTCTGGCTGCTGATCAAGAAAGTTGGAGATTAACAGTCCATCGGGCTGTTGACATTTTGAAGCTGCTCGTACGAATACCATGATTGAGCGGCAAAACTGCAGACATGAACGTATGGCACGAGGTCCTATTATACCAAAGATGTAATAAGCGTTGAAGCATAATTATTATTAATTTTGTTATTACTATTACTATTGATATTATTATTGCTATAATTCTAATCTAATTACTAATTATTGAGATGATAAGTATTCATCTTCATTACTGAAAGACTACCACAAGCAAAGTCTATATGTTAGTGATAGGGATATTTGAGTGTGGCAGTGAATCTGTGAATGAAGATGCCTTCTCCTTTTCAGCTCCTTGGTACCAGTTAGTTGATTGACATCTGATCCTTAGAGGCAGTGGCAAAGAGACGGGAAGCCAACCCTTAACCCACCTCCCCAGTAATTGACGAAAGAACATCCTGAAGCATGGGTCATTGAGAATGCCTCCCAGTCTCCAATGCAGTGGTTGGAACTTGTGAATCCCAGTTTCTAAGCATAGGATGCTTCACTGAATCTCGGTACCCTAATAATTCCAAGAAGAAAGCGGCCCCCTCCCCTTCATACCTTACTGGTACCAGATATTAGATAGACTGTCATGACTGGATACTGTGTATATAGTTTTGGGGTATGCACCATATTTTTTGGCCTGTAACTTAATTTATCTCCATGTTGGCCATATATGTTGTAAGGCTGTATATATTTTGGGTTTTGTGTTTATACTTGCCATTGGTTGGGGTCGTGATCTTTTAAACTTTTTTTATGTATATAAATAAAATCATTATCAGATTACCCCCTCATTATCCTCCCCTCAAATACCCACGTGTTCTACTAGAGTGGCAGACAGTGAGACTGCAGGTTTCTAGCACTTCCTGCCACAGTGTATTGAGATTTATTGTTAGGAGTGTAAGTAATAGTAATGTTGATATCACTCTGAAACTGTACCTGGCATTAGTTAAGCCTCATCTTAACTATGCAGTACAATTTTGGTCACCATATTATAGGATGGATATTGCTTTGCTTGAGTCTGTGCAACGAAGGATGACAAAGATGATTCTTGGGTTGAGGAGCTGACCTTATGGTAAAAGGCTTAGGAGACAATCTTCAAATATTAGAAAGGAGAAGAGTTTGAGGGAACTTCAAGTGAGTTGAAGGTTATAATAGAGGAGACATAAGTAAGGTTCTTATTTTTAGCAAATAGTATGGGACACGTAGCATTGGGTTTAAACTGGACAAGTTTAGGTTTAGGCAAGAGATTGGTAGAAATTGGTTTACAAATCGAGGTGTAAATGAATGAAATAGGTTCCCTAGTCATGTGATAGAAGCGTCCTCCCTGCGGAGATTTAAGAATAGATTAGATAGATTTATGGATTAGGATGCTAGGTGAGGCTGAACTGGGTGATGGGAACGGGAGATGTCTCGTATAGGCTATTGATAATCCTTTTGCAGATTCCTTCTTTTCTTATGTACTTATATTAATGATAATTAGCCAAATGACCATTACTGGCAGAACATACACCTTTACAAAATTGGAAATGAATAATGCTACAACTATGATAATGCCCACAAATAGTGAAAGATATGCATATGTTAATCTCTTCTTTTTTTATTTTAATTTTAGTCAAATACTTTCAAAGCATGATGTTTATAAAAAGATGTTAAATGAAAAATCATTGTAAATTTTTTTTTTTATGATCTTATCCAAAGTTCCATTTAAACCTAGAGAGTATCAGGTCCCTTTTCCTAAGTAGCTACACAATGTTTTATCCTTATTATTTTTCTAAGATAAGCATACTAATATTTGTAAAAAAACAAAGTTAGTTTCCTTTTTGAAAATAAAATACAGAAAAGCAATGCTGGTTTGTAAATGTAGATGTTAACAATAATATAGAGACAATAGACATCTATTTTTTTCTAAGTAAGGTCCAAATAAAAAGCGGTAGCTCTAAAAATAAACTTTCTAGAAGATAATTCTTTTTGTAAACTAAGATACACTTATATACTAATTATTAGCACAAGTTTCCTAAAAATCAATTTCTCTGTTGAATAAAATTTTTCAAGGTCCAAGGTAAAATAAAAAGTCAACTTTTTTTATTTGACCTCCTAGGGTAAATATACATAACATTGATGTTATAGAGTAACCCGAGAGCTTTAAAGTGGTACCAAAATGACTCCTGTAGGTTCCATAGTCTTTGAGATATTTAATGTTGACTTTTGCTTTTTTTGTGAAAAGGACCTTTTTTATCCAAATTTAGAGGACCATTCCCCTGGAACCACTTGACTTACAGCAGTGATAAACATACCATTGAATTTGTCTTATTGAGCCAACCAAATTTCATGAAAATCTGAGGGGTTCATGAAGAAACCCTTGGTTGAACTGACACAGAATGATGACCCATGTTAGGTGCATGCTCAGATGTTCAAGAGAGGTGGAGTATGCCATGTCTTTTTATTTTGATAGTTTTTTTGTTGTGACTTTTCTTTATCATGTTTTGTTTTTGTTCTAATATTGCCTAACTATTAGTTGACTGAAAGAACCTTACTGTTATGACTGCTTGGGCCCCAGACTATCCACCACATTCTCATCAAATGTCCTACTCTGGGGGAAATTCACATACACACCAGGACTGGGACTAGCACGGTCACTATCACTTTTACTCAGGACAGATTTGTGTGTACTAGACTATGGAGCAATTAAGTTTGTGCAGGAGGCAGTCCTCTTTCATATTGTTTAGGTATTTGGGTTGTTGGTTGGGGCATATGGGGGCCTTGTTTTCTCTTTTTCAGGTATTGCCATTTTTGTATCTACTTTTTTTTTACATCACCTAAAAATTGGTTATTTCTTAATTTTGGTAACTATGCTCCAGCTGGCAGTACAAGAAAGAACCACTAAATTAAAAAAAATAGAATAGTTTCCTCTTTTGACACATCAGTGTTCATATAAAACCTATTTAATCTTCAAACATTCAGTTAAAATTCAATGAGATCCACAAATACTCTACTTGATAAAAAGCTACTGCTATTTTGATTGAGTTTTAATGATTAAATTTGCAAATTTCAGGTCATATAAGCTAAATGGCTTTGACTAATCGAGAACTAGCTATATTAGGTATTCTTCTTTGTTGTGTCCCATTACAGTTTTGGCTATCAAAATTATCTTCCCTCACACCTGAAGAAAAAGGTTTAAGAATACAAGAAATATTAATTGAGAATAAAATACATATTCAAGCTCTTTTGTCTCCATCATTATGGGTCCTCTGGCTTAAAGATGCATACAAAAATATCTTTGTTAAAGGTCAGTCATATTTTTTCTTATTTTAGGATATTTATGCTGTCTTGCGAAACTTGAAGTAATTTACTCTGAAGTTAAGTAGGGTAGAAATCCCAATATATATTTTTTCTGATTTGATAGGGGTGTTAGCACTAATTTGATTTTAGTAGGTATCTACACTTCAGTGTGAGGGTTTGCTGCACTATTTGTTGAAAATGAACATATTTTTTATAATTTTCTATCCAAAATAACAGGACTTGATTGTGTATGTTTGAACATTTTGAGAAAATGAATTTACAATATTACATTTCCTCATCCTTTGCATTGATTACTTGCACATCCACAATGGGATGTTAAGTTTAATATCTGGAAGTGTGTCCTCCCTCTCATTCCCATTCCATACACTCATATCTGCGGCTCTATATCTTATACACATGTTTACTTCGTCTATCTTCACCACCACCACTTTCTTTACAGATCTCTCTCTATGAACTTTCTGCTGGAGATGTCCTCATTGGTATTGATTGTGCTTTAAGTTTGAGAGAGAAAAATTGATTTGCATTTAGCTGGGTTTTCTTTTCTTTTTGCAGCTCTTTGTCTCAGAAAAGACAAAAGCTATTCTTTTCTCATTTTTAGTCACTGCTTTGATATACAGGGTGGCACATAGCCTTTAGTTGAGAGTATAAAATAATATATAACAAAAAATTTATATCAAAACATTTCTAATGCGTGGAACCCACCTGCTTTTTATATTTAGTATGGAAGCCCCCCCCCGTCTCTTTAATGCCCCGTAATGTTAAAGGTTAAGTGAAAAAAGGACTCAGAGATGGTACCAGATTTAAGATTGGAAACAAACTTATTCAATACTTATAATAATTTATTGGGGGGGGGAGTAGTAACTTAATTTTTTTTTTAAATTGATTGATGTTTAAAATATTAAGAATAACCATTTTCAAATATGAGGTGTGGCAAAAAGAATTGGCTGTTTTTTTATAGTTTATTATGAATGATGATAAAATCCATTTCATTTATCAAATTGAAGATGGCAAACTATGTAACACAAGCATTAGTGCCTACAATAGGAAATATAATGATGTTTGAACAAGAGCATCAAATTTAAAAAGGCACCCTCAAAGTCAACTACAACCAGTTTCCTGCAAAGTGGGTGTGGTAGGTGTGCTTCAATTCCACTCATCATTGTTTCAATGCCTAAGGCCCCTCACTGTGATTGGGTGAGCTATATACTCTGTAGCATCTTCTCCGGTTCCAATGACAATAGAAACATTTAAAGAGAAATTGATTGATTTATTTATAAAATTTTGGCTCTCCTTTACATTATTTTCTTCCTCATCTTTCAGAGGATTAAATGGAGAAATGACTTGAAGTCTCATTAGAGGGGCAACAGTGAGGAGGGAGAGGCCTTCACTTCAGGAGAATGATCCCCATAGTTTCAGGTTGGGGGAAGCTCTACAAAGAAGACAATTTCTCTCATCAATGTTGCAACCCCCAGTTTAGGGGGACTTACCACATCCTACCACTTCAACACTGCATACCTGACATCTCTCAAAACAATTGACAGGTGATAGCTTGCCTCATTGCCCAACACACACTTAAATCCAGGGACATTGAACAAAACATGGGCCAATGCTACACATGCTCTTTCTACATAGTGCCATATAAATGAAGTAGATTCAGTGTGCAGTTTGCTGAATCTAATCTGACCATACTACACCTTGAGTTGGTTTACATTATGAGCATCACCCACATGAAATGCCATTTACTCTCACTACATGCCCAACTCATACATCCCAGCACACCAACCCCATCAGCCTGCCTTCTAAATATCCCTTTCCCCACCCCATAAGAGGCATGGTGATTCATTTTCCTGGCTGCCATGTTAAGAGGACTCAGTGCTCCATTTGGCCCCATCTTAACCTTCCCTCCTAGGCTCCTTCCACTAACATCTACTTTCTGTACCAACTCTGTTCATCTCCTTCACCACAAGGGGGTACCCTGCATAGCCTGTTACACTTGATTAAATTAAACTCTAACAGGCTTCTGGCAAGTTGTTGTGATCCCCAATAACCATTTCCCTGCATGTAATTAGCTGACCATGAAAACCTGAGACAGGATAGGTGGGAATGTCTGGATGCAGAGTATGGGCCACCATTTCCCTTTGTTTCTTGTTAGCAGCAGCCACAAGTTTCAAAGCTCCCATGTGTTTGTAAGTTTTCATCGTCTAAAAAACTTTGGACATCCCGTTTATAAATCCTTGTCCACATTTGGTGTTGAGGTGGGCAAGGAGCTTAATCACACCACCCCTCTGACCCATGGAGGGGATCCCCTACAACCTTACCATTGCAGCGGCATTTCGCAGTCTTCATTTTTGACAGGTTCTGCAGTTACCACCTTTTGGAGAATGACCCTGTGCAACTCTCCATTTTGGGCTGGTCCATCTTTGCGCTCACATGGACCCACAAAGAATATGGTAGGACAATGATATGTCTCCTTTGTCCATGCCTCTCCTATTGGGGTCTAGTTACCCACTATAACTGTGTTAGAGAGGTAAGAGGTGGCATCCCCTGGGCCTTGCTAACACACCTTGTAGACATGAGGTTTGTGACCTTGATAGGTGCCAGAATGCCATGTCCCCCCCTCCCTGTTACTGAACCTGAGTCTAGCCCTGCGCAAAGTCCTCTTTAGGTGTCATACCACTCCAAGGACTCACAAAGGGAGGAAGTACCCCTTTCCCTATTAATGCCACTCAGATTTGGTCAGCCACAGCCATCTTTTTTGAAGCAATGTGGTGCCTATCTCCTTGAGATGGAAATCCTGGCTGTTCAGGCCCAGCGATTTTATATCTGGCCTCTATACTGATGGGACTCAGTGCCCCATCTAGCTTCAGGTTAGCCTCTTCTTCTTTCTGACACCCTGTCTTCTTACCCTGCTTCCTCACTTTTCCTACAACCTCTCCCACAACTCTTTCTGCTTGGCCTCTAATTTTACATGGTAGCACTGACCAGCTTCCTCTCACCCAAACATCCCGGATCGGAGCTGAGGGGGAAGGGGACAATGTTCCCTCACCCCTGAGCTCCGGTCTGGGGTGGAGGTTTTTTTAATAACCTGCTTCATCCCCACCCACACCTTCCTCACATCCCCTCTCTTTCTCCTTTCAATCTCTATCGATTTTTATGCTGTGCCTAAAGTGGAGCTGCCATGCCGATAGGCTGCCAGGTCACTAGGTGAGAGGAGTGGCCTCAAATGGCAACAGCTAGTTCTGCCGGCCCTATATACACCCAGTGAAGAGCGGGCTACTGTGTGAAACGGCCCTCAAACAGAAGCATTTTGCCTAGATGTGCTATAAGTACTGCCCAAACGATTTTACTCTTGTTGGATTTCATCGAGCTAGGGCTAGGTTCCATTATGTTTCGAAGCATGCCCGCCCCTCTTTCTGGTGAGCATAAGTGTATTTACTTAAAGGGAAGACCCCCCTCCCATTCTCAAGGAGAATGGGACCACAATCTCTGTCCCCACATCCTTGGCTGAGTCCTTCTCAACTGATTTCTCCACATTCTCTAGCCAGAATACTGCTCTACCAGCATTTAATGCATGTCGTGATGTCGCAGAAGGTCGCAGATTGGACTTTAACTCCAGATGAGGAGAACTCCTCAATGACAGGTTGCATTACTTACATTGAGTGAGTTGCATTCAACTGTTGGTTCATGTGTGGACACCGCTCCTGTTGCGGATGATCTCTCGTACGCCATGCTTCGACACCTGGGTGAGCAGGGAAGGGCCTTTCTGTTGGATTTGTTCAACAGGATCTGGGTAGAGGGCATCCTCCCAGACTCCTCATGAATTGCTACTGTACAAACCGGGGAAAGATTACTCTACCCTGGTAAGTTTCCGCCCAATCTCTCTAAACTCCTGCATTTGCAAGTTATTGGGAAATTGGTAAATATTAGATTAGCCTTTTTCTAGACAGCGGAGGCCACCTGTCTTCTGCACAGTGCACCTTGTGCAAGTTCTACTCCATGTTGGATGTTCTGTTCTGACTGGAAAATGCCATCTGCGAGGCCTTGCCTTCTTTCGTAGACAGCACTACGCCACAATGTTTTTTGATCTGGACAATGTTTATGATACCGCATGGCAATACAGTATCATGGATACTCTCCACATGATGGGGGCGATGGGACGCCTCCTAATCTTTATATCTGAATTTTTGCGAGATCATTGATTCCTCATATGGGTGGGGAGAGCCCTCTCCAGTCCAATGGAGCATGAAGAAGGCCTCCTGCAGGGAAGTGTCCTCAGTGTCACATTCTTTGCCCTGAGTATCAACGGCATCACCTCAGTGCTGCAGGAAGATCTTCTCGCTACACTCTACCTTTTGATCTCTTTTGGCTCGGCCCAGATGCCAATTCTGTAGCGTCGACTCTAAAGGGCATTGAACTGCATCTCTCGCTATGCCTGAAACGCACAGGCTTCGGTTTTCCTTGGTTAAGACTAAGGTGGTGCCCTTCTGCTCCCATCCACGGTTCCATCCTGAACCAGATTCGTTTCTAAATGGGGTGCGCTTGGAAGTGGTATAATCGTACCATTTCCTTGGTCTTGTATTTGACTGATGCCTTACCAGGAAGGCCCAAAATTCTCAGCCTTAGTGTTTCTTGTACTTGTGCCATGGATACTATTCGTTCTGTGAGTTCAGCACATGGGGCGCTGATAGGGCTACTGCCTTACTTTATTATTGATCCTTTGTCCGTTCGAAGCTCGCCTATGGATGTGAGTTTTATGCATCCGCAGCCGAGCGTGTATTGCGGAAGGTGGACTCAATCCACCACACCGGCCTTCACTTGGCGACCAGTGCCTTCCGCACTTTCCCTATTGAGAGCCTGCTTGTCGATGCTAGAAAGATGCCATTATCTTTGCGCCGTGCACAGTGCATTACTCGCCTGTACGCACGAGTGCAGCGTTTCCCTTTGTCGCCAACGGCTCTAAAAGCATCCGCAGCTGATTTCGACGGTGCCTATGCTGCCTAGAGACGCAAGTGATACCCTAAGCCCTTTGGGTTTAGGGCTAGGAAACTCCTTCTAGAGCTAGATATAGCTCTCGGGCCGGTGGCGGCCCTGGTTCTGCCCAGGATGCCACCCTGGAGGCTACCACCTTTGGCTATTTGTCACCACACCTCTGCTCCCAAAGCTTGTACAGCGCCAGGAGTATTGCATTCAACCTTTTTGGAGTATACCTTGTGTCACGCTGGAACCGTGCCAGTGTATACGGATGGCTCCAAGTTTCAAGAGGGGGTTGGCTTCCATGCCGTATCCCCTCTGTTTGAAGTCAGCTGTGCTCTGTCAGGCGCTGCCTCTTTCTTCACGGCTGAGCTGGTGGCAATACACTACTCGGTAGGGGAGATTCTACGATGTGCCCAGTTCGGAGACTGGATTGGTATCTATAGCGACTCACAAAGCGCTCTTGAGTGCTCTTGGGGCATTGGAATCTCCGCATCCCCTGGTATGCAATATCCTTGATGCCACGGTTTTGGCAAGCCGGGCGGATGTCAAGATTATCTTCTGCTGTGTTCCTAGATATGTAAGAATTGCGGGAAATAAGCATGCCAAAGAGTCCGCAAAGACTTAGTGACTGGGCCAGCGTTTTGCTCTTCCTTACACCTACTACATTGCAGGAATACAGGCTGTTTGGCAAAGAGGATGGGAGATGGTTGAAGGGAACTTAAAGTTGCATGCCATTGCGCAGCGACTGTTCCCATGGACCCACCCCCTAATGCCACAAAAGCTTCAGGTTGCTTTCTGTCGTCTCTGAATTGGACACACTTGCTGGATGCGATTGTGGCCAGCACCCTAATGTGAAGACTGCATTGTCCCCCCGACTGTTTGGCACATTCTTGTTGAATGTCCCTGTCTAGGCAATCTGCGCACATTACCTGTCCCAGTACTGGGATGGGCAGGCTCACTACCGCCTGTCTCTTCTACTCGGGATAAGTTTGTGCACATTGACTAGTAGACCTATAGACTTTTGGGGGGAGGCCGGCCTTCTCCCCTTTATTTAACTATTTTTTTTGTTGTTTTCTTTGTAGGTTGCGCATTCCTGCACCGGGGGGTGGGGTGGATCTCCCCCCGATACTGTAGCTTGCTTCCTCATTGCCATTTTCCCTTTTTTATATTTTTTGTTGTTGTTTTTTGCATTTTCTTATTTTAAAGTAGCCTAGTCCTAGGCTGTCATGAGTGCAGTGACTTACGCCCAAGTGGGTAGTCGCCAGATAGGCTCCTAAAATTAAAAAAAAATGAATACCTCCTTTCAGGCAATAGCAGTGAGGCTGCACCTGGATAGGAGATATACTGTTGTTTCTTCAAACATTCCTCCATTAGATGACTTCAACACAGGAGGTACAGTTGCCTAGACTCTTTCTACTTCTTGGTGATTTGAATGATAGACACCCCCTCTGGGGAGACTACTCTATCGTTCATATTTGTCAGGTCCTTTTGACCTGATCGATGAGTTGAAGATAAGTATCCTAAATGTGGATGAGCTTACGCATCACTGCTTGAGAACCACTTCATTTACCTGTCCTGATCTATTCTTATGCTCTCCGGATGAACAGCCTGATTTCAGTCTCCTTTTCCCTGGTGGTGCTTGGCACGGGCTCAGTGTTCTGAATTTCAGGAATTGACTCATTTCCTGTCCCATTTGAGGAGTTTTGGTTGGTGGATGAGGCCATTGAGTTCTTCTCAGGCAACCTCATCCCTGTGGGCCTTAATGCTCTTCCTTAAATGTCTGGCCATTTTTGCACACTGACCACTCCCGTGGTAGCCAGCTAAGTGTGAGAAGGCCCTCAAATGGAAGCATTATGCTAATATGGGCTAGCCTGATCAATTTCACTGCCGATGAAGTTTGTCAGGCTAGGGCTAGGCTACGGTATTTTTCAAAGCACACTCACTGCTCTTTTGGCAGGTATATGTGTCTTTTTAAAAGAATGACCCCCTCTTGCGTAGGTATAGAAGTGAGTCAAAAGAATTCAGGGCAAATTCTCGCAGGAACTCCCCCACCCTCTGTAAGGGGCATGGCAATATTTTTTTCTGGCTACCATGCTGATGGCATTCGAGGCTGTGTCCAGCCCCAGTTTAGCCTGCTTCTTCTTCCTCTAACCTCTACCTCATCTGTAATAATTTTCTCTCACCCTGCATTGTCCTTCCATCCACCCTTTTTACTAAGTCACCTACTCTACTATTTCATTTACCCCTTCTTCTACTGCCCATAAACATCCTCGATTAGGATATGGTGACTAAAAGGACCCATAAAAATCACTCCCATGCCCCGATTTTAGGAGTGGTGACCCTAACCACTTTTAAGTCAGTCACCAAGCCAGATACCTCATCTTGACCTGCCTGCCACACCATCTGTAAGATTTGGTCCAGGTTTTCCCAAAGGGTGGCGGGGAGAAAGCATATCACAGCCCACCAGTGGTAGATTAACCATATATGCAAAATAAACATGTGCTTAAGGGAAGGAGGGGCACCTCAAAAATCTTTCACAGCTGAATTTACTCTTTAAATTATTAAAATAATTACTGGTGTTAACTGCATGTGCATTCATTACCTCATTCTTGCTTTAAGTTGCTTAATGACTATTCTAATAGCACACTCAACTCTGGCTCTTTAATCTATTAAAATGTAAGTATATTTTATATATTTTGAATGTGTTTAACATGCATATTTTTTAAAGGGATGGTTTCGGTAAAAATGCTATCTTTCTTATTATTATATCTAGAGTGATGAAATTTATACAGACTTATAAATAATTGAAATATGAATCGAAGTTGTTCCTGTGAATTTTTACGATTTCCTGAAAGAAACAGAGATATTTTGAAAAAAAAACACATACGAAAAAATGGCATTTTAGGAGGTATTCTAAAATCGCTAAGGATACAAAGTTTTCTTATATTTTTTACTTTGCAATTTGGATTGGGGCTACTTTTGTTTAATTTTCAAAAGAATTCGCAAAAAATACCAATTATTTGTGATTTATATTTTATAACTTTTTAATTTTTAAAGCTACAGTGCTGAAATTTGGTACACTTATAGAGAATTGAAAATAATTTTCTTGTGAATTTTTCGATTTCACACTAGAAAATGAGATATCCCGAAAAAAATATGGAACCTCCCCCACTTGACTTTTAGTGGGTATTTTCAAATTGCTATGGCTCCATAATTTTATCATCATAGAGCATTGATTCAAAGTGCATTTGATTTGTCTACACATGCCTATGGCATGTGTAGCTGTGTTGATTGCCGCATAATAATTCAAACAAAATAATCTTTTTATATATGTATTTACATTACAGACCCCAATTACCAAGGTGAAATGGATTCAGTTAAGTGGTCCACAAAAACAAAAACTATCAAACAAAAAAAAGAGAAGCTTTTGGAATTAGAGCGCAAGACTGAAAATCTGGCTGATTTCTTCACACAAGTTTCACAAAATGCTATTCAGATCATGGGTCAAAACCAATCTCCGTCAGCAGCAGTGGACACAAATACGGGAAGTATGGTAAATACCACTTTGATCACTTCAGAATCAAAATATGAGGTGGTACAAGCAGGTTCATCTAGCACATGTCTCATAACTGTTCTCACTTTGCTTGTAAATTCTCTTGATATGGATACCTCTACTGCAAATGTTGATTCAAGTTACTTTATAATACATTCTAAAGCACAAAATATTGCAGAAAATTTTAAGTTTGGTGGATCATGGTGATGGCGGTGAAATTATTCTGTCTTGTAAAAGATGAAGAAAATCACAATTTAGCAAAAGATCCAGGGCTGTGGCTTGATTTATCTGCTGATGATGTGGCCTATTGGATCACTTGTCATCCAGTAACTGTCAACACTATAATGGGCCATTTGACAAGTCTTACTGGCATTTTAGTAGTGGCAAACCAGTAAGGTATTCTTCACAGAAACTTTTTATTGGGAAAAAAGCTAATGGTGAGAAATACAAGAGAGAGTGGTTACTGTATTCACTATCAACAGGATCAGTTTATTGTTTTGTTTGTAAACTGTTTGTTCATAAAACTTCTCAAATTTTGTTACAAGAGAAGAGTTCAGTGACTGGGGAAATATTGTAATTGATAAGCCTGAGAAAACACTACTCACTGACACTCATTGCTAACATATTTAACTCACAGACAAGGTGCAGGGTTGGAGAAACAAAGTCAGGAAGAGTGTGATTACTAGGAACAGGTCTTCTTGAGGTGTGTCATAGCTGTTATCTGTACATTAGCTGAATGTGACTTGGCTTTTCGAGGAACAGAAGAAAGGTTTAGATCATTTCAAAATAGGAGTTTTTAGGACTACTTGAACTCATAAGCCAGTTTGATCAATTTTTAGCAGGCCACATTACAAAATATGGAAATTCTGGCAAAGGAAATCCTTCTTACCTGTGAAAAACCACCTGCGAGGAACTTATTCAACTAATAGCACAGAAGGTCCATGCGTTCATTTTTGATGAAGTTAGAATCTTCTGGTTATTTTAGTTTGTCTTTTGATTCAACACCAGATTTATCACATAGCAATCATTTAAGTGTCATACTTAGGTACTTGAAAGATGGACAGCCTATTCAATGCTTTTGACCTTTCTGGAAATAGAAAGCCACACCAGCAAAAAAATGGTAAACCAGGTGTTGCAGTACTTACGTGTAGTTTGTAGACTAGAATTTTCAAAATGTAGGGGGTCAGTCTTATGACAATGCTGCTAACATTTCTGGGCATTATAAGGAGATGCAGCAAACTTTTTGGAAACAAAACATGTTTGCTATATATGTACCCTGTGCAGCTCATTCACTAAATCTGGTTGGTTGAGGTGCTGTTGACTGCTGTCAAGAGGCTGTTAATTTCTTTACAATACAATTACTCTATACCTTTTTTTCATCCTCAACTAGATGGTGGACAATTCTTAAAGATCGTATTAAAAATGAAAGTGTCTTGAAATCCCTCTCTGATACAAGATGGGAGACACATGCTATAGCAACAGCAGCAATTTTGAAATCTTTCCTTAAAATTTTAGAAGCATTAGGATATATGTATTGCCGAAGACCAGTTACAAAAATGAGACGCTTGAAGAGAAGCAAATAATATTGCAGATAAAATGCAAGAGCTAGAATTCATTTTTATGTTGAATTTTTGGAATGAGATTTTGCAGAATTTTCACAGAGTAAGCAAAGTTCTACAAAATGAGGATGTGAACTTAAAAAAAAAATGTGCAGATCTGTATGTACCATTAGCTGATCAACTGTGCACTTCATGAAATGAATTTGAAAAATATGAAAAAGATGCAAAGGAAATGTTACTAGATGTTGATTACAAGCCAGATACAACTCGCAAATGTATCAGAAAGAAGGTACCAAATGACGGAGATACGCCAGAAGTATATCTGAATGCCAGAGATAAATTTTTTACCACCACCTTTACACAATTGTTGACAAATTTGCAACTGAGATGAAACAAAGAGGAGAGATATACAAAGAAATAGAGAGATTTTTTTTTCCAAGTGATGTGCTATATAATGTCCCTTCATCCTCTACTAACATTCTAAGGAATTGTCCTTGCTGTCAAAAACTGATTGGGGCTTACCCAGAGGACTTCAACAGTAATTTCTCAGCTGAATTTCAGCAGTTTCATTTATATGTGCGCCATAAGTTCAGTGCAACAGGAAATGTAAAAAACAAAATTTAATCATGCTAAAAACTTTAGAAAATGATGGTAGAAGACAATATTGAGTGTGCCTTTCCAAATGTAGATATTGCCTTCCATATATTTTTAATCTTAATTGTCAGAAATTGCTTAGTTGGGTGTCCATTTTCACGGTTGAAATAAATTAAAAATCCCCTCAGATCAACTATGCAACAAAGCAGGCTAGATACCTTTTTATTATGTATAGAAGCAGATGTGTTACGTAAGATTGGTTATGAGGATCTGATCAAAGACTTTGCAAGGGAAAAAAGTAGGAGAAAATTATTCAACTCTAAATAAAATGGAACCATATAGAAATAAATATTATTTTCCATCTTACTGTAAGTTTTGTTTAATTTTGAATATTTGATAAATAAAACTTTATTTTATGGTTATTTATTATTTATATTTTGAATTACAAATGTATGTGGGCACCAAATTTTTTTAGTGCTTAGGGCCATTAAGAGTCTTAATCCATCCTTGCATCCCACCCAGTGATATGGTTGGGGCTGATCAAAAGGAGCCCAGTAGTGCCATTTCCATGTTGGGGTCAATGTTGGCCATAACAGGCAAGGGTGCCTAATCTTTTTCTTACAGCTGTGAAGTCTTTAACAAAAAAATATATATTATGTAAGCTTGTCAAACTACAAAAGGAACAAATAACCTAATACATCCCTTCAGTCAAGCATACTAGTCACACTACATAATGCTAAAAATGGATTTAAACAGCCCACACTGCACCATAGACTTCCACAAGCACCTGCAGTCCTCGATAGGGGAAGCTCAACCGGAATTCAACCTAAACCACTACAAATTCATGAAAGGAGCAAACAGCTCAGAAGAATTTATTTGTAAAGAAATAAAGTATTCAAAGACAATGTTCATCAGATTGAATCTGTATTGTTCTTACCCCTCCCCCCTCACACACACATTCAAACCAACACCTCTCAAGATCCTAAGAATCATTTTTAAACAACAGTCGATACCGCACCCAATCTAGTTCGCCGGAACCATCATCCACATTTAGGGAAGAATCAACAACCTTATGCAATGCCGCTCTTGCCTAATATATGGGCACCTGGCCAAATATTGCAAAACAGACCCAAAACTCTGCTTCAGATGCTCCGCATAAGATCATAACAGTGACCAATGTAAAAACCCAGAAAGATGCCTTAACTGCATTAAACCCCACCGTGGCTTCAGCAAAACTTGCCAACATTACTAATACAATCAAGAAGTAAGAATATGAATGCTCTATTTTTGCATCCATAGACACCAGACAGTAGAGGACATGGCAGAGGAAGGTAACAAATTAGAAATGCCAACATATGTTGATGCAGTGAGAAATGCCATACTTCTTTACCCAACTCCCATCAAAACTGTGCAAGAAAAATGTAAACCTATTAAAACCTCAACTGCCATCCATAGAGAAACATACTGCCATACAACCAAGCCCACATTACATAAAGAAAACTGAGCCAAACCTTCTGAGAATACTGAAAGCCAATCCCTGAACAGTACCCGCTTTAAAGAAGCAGCAAAGTTCAACATTCAAAAAAGAACCCATGAGGACCCCAAAATCATTGCTTTCTTCACCAACTGCAGAGCCAAAACTCTTCAACAAGAAAGCTTGTCTCTGCCATCTTTATCCCATCCTAATAGCCCAGAAGGAAACTATCATAAAGCAGGCAGCAAATCCAGCCAGGAGTTAGATGGTCATGTTTGAGTTTGAAAACCTTGCACCAGCCAACAATATCACCACACTGCCAAACATAAAGAAATTAACCCTTTCTGAACCCACTAAGAACATAGCTGATTCCAACAGCAACACAAGTGCCAAAAGAACAGAAACCTCTCTCCCCAAAGGACTGCCACGGCCAAAGACATTTTCTCTGATTAGAGTCCCTATAATTCAAGAATCAACATTAGCCCCAACATTGACTAAAGATAATGGTCCTCCCCTACTATCAACACCTAAACTCAGAGTAACACTACCAAAAGCAATAAATAAAAGTTCTGCATCCACAAATGATCCAACCACCACATCTGAAATATTTCACCAAAACAAAACCTCTAGCACCACCTGGAGCATCAAATATCAGAACACTAAAACCAACTTCCTCCACCCCAATTGGGACGATTAAGCCATCCAAATAATTTTAAACTCCAACCAACGCAACATTCAAACCTGCTTCCTACAATGGAACATTCTCTGCCTTAGAGCCAACTATGAAACCTTACAAGATCTAATAAAAGAATACCATCCCACATGCATCTACCTCAATGAGATAATGCATAACAATTCTGATATTTTTTTAAAAGTAAATACCTCCTCTGCCACTCCGACCTAAATAAAAGAAGCAATACCATATTTATTGATAAAAACACCTTATACCACATTGGACATCAATACAAATATAAATACCATAGCAATAGGATGCAGTTGATTCAAATGACTAGAATATGCACCATTTACCTGTTTCCAAACAATATCATATGCAAACTTACAACAACTAACCAATCAGCTTCCCCACATATATATTTCATCCTAGGTGACTTCAACTCTCGAAGCCGAGTCAGGTGATGAGAAAGAAACAAGTTATTGGTGTATGATCCTAGACCTCATAGAAAAAAAAAAGCCAAGGACTAGTAAATGATGGTAATCTCACCTATTATGAACAACAAACAAATAGCTTTTCATAAGAAATTGTACCAGGAAGCATAAGTTCAAATCCTTTATAATTGACAAAATATGAAGTTTTAAAAGTGCTTCTGAACTTTGCCCTTTCATTTGTACAGCTCACTCACTCTTTTCTCATTGCAGTGTCCAGCAATAGTCAGCCATCATGTTAGTACTGAATTGTCCCTGATATCTGCTCTCCATTATGGTGAAACCCAGCACCAGATTGATCCCTAGCCTTGATGAAATTTTTAGCCAAACTAAGCTTTAGATGTAGTGTAGGCAAAAATATCTTTTCTGGATCTACAAGAGGATTGTGAACACAGTTGAACTTTCCAGGTGCATCTCTTGGTCTTGTCGGACATTCCTTTCTCACATAGTGCTCTGCATCAGCTCTGCTGTCCCACAAACACAAAAAGCACATGTGCTTTGTTTAGACACTCTGAAGGCCCAGTAGTAAACAGATGACTTTGAGATCCCCACATATCTTCCACTGGTGTTTCTCATACTCTATAACAGCTAACAAAATCTTCATTATTTCATAGCTCTCAACCATCTTTACTGCATGTGCTATTGGGACAGATGGAAACCGATTGCCATTGTGTAAAAGAGTTTTTTCCAGAGTCTATAAACAGCCTCCAATCATCTGACTTGTATAGTTCAGACTTGCAGAATTGTTACATGAGAGATACTGCATCCTCATAGTAACAAAGGTTTTTTGCCATCTTGAAAAATGCAGTTAGCTCTCTATGTCAGTAAAGAGCTGTAATGATACACACTCCAGCTTCCAGCAGGTTATGCTGCTTTAGTCTGGATCCCAGAACTTAGGCCTTTTCTTTGGACAAGTCTAGGTCCTTGATGAGATCATGAAGCGCTTCTTGAGTAAAGAGTTTAGGCCTGGTATTTGTCTTCATTTGAGGTAGAATTAGAATCGAAATCACTCATCAATTCCTGTTCAGTCGGTGGATTTGGGACTGGGAGTGCAGGGCTGTGCAGAACTGGTTGGATTGCAGAAACAATATTGGGGCACTTGCCTCATATTTTGATGGTTATTCCCTTAATGTTTGTGAGACAGAAGTAGCAGTCACTGATGTGCTCTTTGGGTTCACACCATATCATTGGTACAGAAAATGACATTCCTGAGCTTCACTTACCACACATCCACTTGCTCAGGTGATTGACACAAGACTTACAAACTATATGAGATGCCCATTTCTTGTCTTGGTCACCCAAAAGTCATTTGAAGTAACTGTAGTTCAGTCGAGCAGCTTTTGTGATTGGATTCTTGAAGCTACCAGAAGTGAAGGCACCACATATGTAACAAAAATGATCAGCATCATTCACACACTTGCCACATTCCATGTTTTGTTAAGCAGAGTAATTAGAAATTAGGCAATTGTATATATGCACTATCATGAACCAGCAATCTGCAACAAACCAAAAAGTGCAAATTAGGAAAAAGATTATTGCATAAGTGTAACCAATCAACATATAAATTAATATATGAATAACATGGTGCACCAAATATCTAGATATGCTGGTTCTGGAAAACTGAGTCTGATACAGCTATACGAATGTCATTATTGAATTTAGCACATACAATTACCTTAGAATCAGACTATTCTGATCCAGAACCATGAGATTTTTTTTTTTGACCAGTGATAGGAAGCCACAACACTACATTGTCAGATCCTAAATATCAACAATGAAACGATCAGCATACTAGAAGTAGTAGTCACTGTCATCAGCAACCCTATAAGGGCTCTTAGAACCCAACCTTCCTAACTAAAAAAGAAGCAGAAGGCTTGGAAATAGATTTTAAGATGGAAACCTCTCCTGACTACAATATGCCATTCATATTAGCTGTCTGTACACCGCACTCAGAGAAGACCAAATCACCTACCATATCCTTTGCCATGCATATCCTAACTGCTTAAAATACATCCTTGATCAATATAATCATCTTTGGCTCATTGGTTCATTTCTTGATGAATGGCCTCAGCAATAATATTACCATTCTTAAAACCAAAGAAAGATCTGGCCCTCATGACCAATTACAAACCAATCACACTCAGATCAAGCCTGTGCAGGTCATTTGAGAAGATGATAAATGAGATAATAAAATTGCAACTTGAGTGCGGCACATGCTATCAACAAACTGGAATGGTTATCATAAGAATTGATCAACCCTAGACACGCTCACACACCTGGAACATGACATAGCTCAGTCATTCGCAGGAGGTTTCCTTACAGCAATCTTCCTTGACTTATCTAAAGCATACAATACAGTTTGGCAACAACTCATTCTCCATGAATTACACCAGATGGGATTCCAAGGATCACTGCCAATCATCATCCAAAATTTCCTCTGTAACAGACAATTCTCCATGGAACTTCTGGGACTGCAACTTCCTGGCCCCTCAACCCCATAAAGGGCGTCGCAATTTGCCTTCCTGGCCACCATGCTGATGGGACTCAGCACCCATTCTGGTCCCAGCTTAGTCTCTTCTCTGTCTTTCTGACAGCCCGTTTTTACCCTACAACCTCTCCCACAACTCTGTCTGGTCGGCCTCTAATTTCACAGGGTAGACGCCGACCAGTTTCCTCTCACCCACCTATCCAAGATTGGGACTGGGGGAGGATGAGAGAAAGTCCCTTCACTCAGGTCTGGGGTTGTGGGTTTTTGACAACCTGCTTCATCCCCACCCACACCTTTCTCACATCCCCTTTCTTCTTTCAATATCTTAGATTTTACGCTATGCCCAAGGTGGATCCGCCATACCGATGGGCTAACAGGTCACTAGGTGGAAGCAGTGGCCTCAAATGGCGGCAGCTGGTTATGCTGGCCCTGTACTCGCCCCTCGCAGAGCGGGCTACTGTGTGGAGTGATTAGGATATGCATCCTGTGGCATAAATAGGGTCACCATGCCCAATGATGATTTAAAAACAAATACAATTACTCTCCCTCTACATTCCCCTGTAACATTGTCGGAGCTGCCCACAGATTAAATAGAGGTTTTCCCCCTGTGCTTCGCAGGGGACCCTCCAAACTACTTCTACCAGGGAGGAGGCTTAGTCCTCTGCTATGCCTATGGGTGCAGGGGACTCCCCCTCAACCCCTTATCTGGAGTCGCCTTTGGGCGACTTCCTCTTCACAGTGGCAGTTACCCACTTTGCATTCCAAGGGGACTGCCAATAAAGCTGGCAGGCATGCCACTCCCCGGCCAACACCCTTAGGGGGGCAAGGGAAGACAGGGCCTGTTGGTCCATTCCCTCCAAAGACTTGCAGTCACCCATAATGAGCTTACAGGGGATTACTGCATGTGTCCCCTTTCTCTTTCCCAAAGTATGCCAGTTCGCTGTCCAAATATGAAATGATCAAAGGTACATCAAATGGGACCTGTGATGTCTGGGGGATGTGTGTGGCTTCATGGAGTCGAACCTGGGCTGAGTGCCAAGCACAACGTATCAGCCCCTATGCAGGCTCATCCTCAGATGGCTCAAGTCCCCAAGGCCTTACAAGGAGAAGAGGGATCTCCTTCCCCAGCTGGTGCTCCTGTGACAGGCAGGACCTTCTCCATTTTGGAGAAGGATCTTCGCCGAGGCCGTCCCATCTGGCCTAGGAACTCCCACCGGCGGAGGAGATTAGCGGGTTCATTCCCCACCCTCTTCTCCTAAGAAGAAAATTGAATAGGAAAAAAAACAAAGACTCGTTGCTCCTCTCCCTCTGTGGTAGCCACTGCCATTCTGGCAAGCGACCAAGCATAGATTTGCATTTCCTGGCCAGGTGCTTCCCCAGGTGGTGAGTCTCTGACCAAGACCAATAGTGCAAGTGCGCAGAGCTGAGCCTCGATTAGGTAGGGGCTCCTCATTTAGATGTCACCTGGCATTTTCAATCCCTCTGGCTTCAAACGCTTCCTCATTATTCATTCAACTGATTGGAGCATGTTAGCTAAGGGCAACATCATACATCTGAGGAGAGCGTCACCTAGCGTGATTTGTAAAGAGCCGAATATAACCCATTTCTCAGACAGTAGCCTTTTGGCGAATGTGCCCAATCCCTCTGAGGTGGCCATGATTGATGGTATGCTGGTGAGTGTGATGCCGCACTCTACCATGAACTTCGTGAAAGGGGTAGTTTATGGGAGGGAACTTGTGGACTACATAGATGACGTCACCTTATACCTCGCCGATCATAGAGTGGTCAAGGTCGAATGTGTGATAAGAAAAAGGGAGGGGTCTCTAGATCCAGCTCTACACCTTTCATCACATTTGACTGTGACAAGCTCCTTGAGTCAGTGTGTGCCGGGTTGGTATCACTACCGTGTGAAGGCATTCGTGCCTGGGACGTCTTATGCCTCAATGTTAAGAAAGACAGCCTCTGCCCCTGGTGCCTCCAGGCCTACAAGCATGGTCGTTTCCGCGCCCATTTGGAACTCCAACGGGTTCTACGCTTCCCTGGTAGAGCTGGCCATATAAAGGGTTCACCCTAGCCCTGACAAAGACCACGGCTCCCCCCTCCTTCTATCAGCTGACCGTTTCCCATAAGGCAAAACGGCCGCATGACTCCACAGAGTCGTTAGACTCACAGGAGGCAACACCCCTGAAGTTGGTCCTCAGGCCATCTTCTGGTGCTCATAAAACTGCCCACAGCCAGTGGTAGGCTGGATGTCTCTGAAATGGTGGATCCTCCAAAAGAGGGATCCCCGGTGCAGAAGCCTGCCTAAGGTTTTGAGGCGGAGGGAGCAAAATACCCATCGTGAGCCCAACCTTCCCCGTTAAGTCCTCAAAGGTGACAGCGCCTTCAGTACATTGTCCGACCAACAGTGCCCGGAGTTCTGCCTCCAGGAAGCGTACGGCTATACCTGTGATGGTCTTCTCTTTGAAGAGGGCCCCTGCATCTCCTCCGAGCTAGTCCTAGAGGGCATATTCCTTCAATGGAATTGCCACAGACTCTGGACCAACTGGGAGGAGCTGTGGAGGCTCATCTCTTCCCATTCCTCGTTAGCTATATTTTTGCAGCAGACCATGCTGGGCACGTTTCCCTGCCTACCCTCCCGGGAAATAACAGTTTTGCGATCACACCACCACAGGATGCGGGCAGGGCAGGAGGATGTGCCCAGCATGGTCTCCTGCAGAAATATAGCTTTAGATACCCTTTTTTAGGCAGTAGCTGGATAGGAGGTATACTGTTATTTCCGTGCACATTCCACCATCGATAACCTCCATGGCAGTGATCACTTTCCCATTCCAATATCATTTTCTGGTCCGCTGCTGCCCGAGAGCCCGCCCCAGTGGTGCTTGGCACGGGTGAGGTGGTCCGCTTTTAGGAAATGACTGATTTTATCTATCTCATTTGAGGAGTTTAGGTCGGTAGATGAAACCGTTGAGTTCTTCCCCGGCAACCTCATCGCTGCCTGCTTAACTACTATTCCTAGAACGTCTGGCCATTTTACACGCCGACCACACTCTTGTTGGTCAGCCGAGTGTGAGACGACCACCAAACAGAAGCGTTATGCCTACATGCGCTATAAGCGCTGCCCGACCGACTCCACTGTCGGTGAATTTCGTCGGGCTATTGCTAGGTTCCGGTATATTTTGAAGCACGCCCGCCGCTCTTCTTGGCGAGCATACGTGTCTTCACTTAAAGGAAAGACCCCTCTAGCAGAGGTGTGGAAGCGAGTCAAAAGGATTCGGGGCAAGTTCTCGCAGGACCCCCATGCCGTTCTCCAGGAAAATGGGACCGCAATCTCGGACCCCTAATCCGTGTCGTAAGCCGGACGGATGTCGAGATTATCTTCTGCTGGGTTCCTGGACATGTAGGAATTACGGGGAATGAGGGCGCCTAAGAGTCCGCGAGTACTGGGCGACCGGACCAGCGTTTCGCTCTTCCTCACACGACTATATGGCAGGAATACGGGCAGCTCTCCGGGCTGTTTGGCAAAGAAGATGGGAGATGGTCGAGGGTAACTTAAAGTTGCGTGCCATTGCGCCGCGACTGTTTCCATGGACCTACCCATCAATGCCGCGAAGGCTTCAGGTTGCTTTCTGTCGTCTCCGTTTGGATACCCTCGCGGGACGCACCGCCATTTGATGAAGCACTCGCCTGTGCCCTACTGTGAAGTCTGCGTTGTTCCCCAGACTGTTCGGCACATTCTTGTTGAATGTCCCAGTCTGGCCGATCTTCGCGCACGTTACCTGAGCGGGTTTGCTACCGCTTATCCCTTGTACTCAGGACGAGTTTGGGCAGATTGACTTGTAGACTTAATGACTTTTTGGAGTAGGCCGGCCTTCTCCCCTTCTTTTTTTTGTAGTTTTCGTAGGTCGTACGTTCTTGCGCAGGGAGGGAGCTTGCTTCCTACCCTTTACCTTTTTCCTTTTTTATTATTGTTGTTTTTTTGCTTTGCATATTGTTGTTTTAAAATAGCCTAGTCCTAGGCTCGTGATTTCGGCAATTATTTCAAAGGAGGCAGTCACCAGACGGGCTCCTTAAAAAACAACCCCCCCCCCAAATTCCTGGACATGTAGGAATTCCGGAGAATGAGGGTGCCAAAGAGTCCGCGAGGACTGGGTGACCTAACCAGTGTTTTGTTCTTCCTTACACTGATTACATGGCAGCAATACAGGCAGCTCTCCTGCTTGGCAAAGAAGATGGGAGACAGGCAAGAGGTACTTAAAGTTGTGTGCCATTGCATCACGACTGTTCCCATGGACCTACCCCTCCAATGCCGCGACGGCTTCCGGTCTTTCTGTCTTCTCTGAATTGGTCACACTTACGGGACGCACCGCCATTTGATGGAGCGCTCGCCTCCGCCTTATTGGGAAGACTGCGTTGTCCCCCAGACTGTTTGGCACATTCTTTTGACTGTCCCAGTCTGGGTAGTCTTCATACACGTTACCTGGTGGTGTCGCTACCCTTTGTTCCTTATACTCGAGATGGGTTTGTGCACACTGACTTGTGGACTTTACAACCTTTTGAGCAGGCTGGCTTCCTCCACTTTACTTAACACATATCTTTTCTATAGGCTGCTTGTTTCTGTGCCGGGAAGGCAGGCCTACCCCCAATCCTGGCACAAGTTTCCTTCTTGTAGCCCCTTGGCTTTTTTTTTTATCATTGTTATTTATATATTATTTATTTTTAATATAGTCTAGCAATAGGCTTTGGTGAGTAGGTAGTTGCCAGATGGGCTCCTAAAAAATATAAAATCCTGGCCCCTTGAGGCCTATGAGCAAGATTGTTTCCACACCCATTCAAAAAAGTTTGGCTATTTCCTCCTCTGATTCAGGGTTCATCTTTCTAGAAGACTGATTGTTTTGGCTTTTCCTGGAGAAGTTAATTCTCTTGAATTTTATGTCAAATCACATTTGTTGGATGAAACCTAAGTGTGCTACAATATTGCCTTGCTTTACTTGATAGGAAATTGTTATTTCTTTTAGGCTTTTTAACCTAAATTTATTTTGGGGAGGAATTGTCATTGTTGTTTTTTCATGAATTAGTCATTTTAATAATTATAATTGGTTCATCTTTACTGCAGTCAAAAAGAGAGAGATTCCCACACATTCATAAAAAAAGGAAATATTTTGTTCTGATTATTTTTTAAGAAGAAAAACTTTTTCATCTTTTTCCTGTTTAGTGTTCCCCTTTTTTCATCCAAAATCTGGGCATTCAATATTGAAGATTGAAAGTATTTCAAAACTTCATACAAAGACTTGTGGATATTATTTCTAGACATAACTGTATGCTGCCCTATAAATTTGGTGAACCTCAAAACTTGTTAATTGTTTAGGAAAATTTGTGTATATAGGATTCTTTATTGATATATATTTTTTATAAATTATAGATTTATTTTATACTTAATTTTGTTTGCTCACAGCAAAAGCTGTCTTGCTGTCAAGTTACCAGTTTATTTTCTGAAACATTTTATATACTTGTTTTATACTTTCTTTATTGTTGCAACTTTTCACTTCAGATTATAGTCTATGGTATCCAGATGATGGTAGTCCTACTGGTGAGTGTCCTGCGGTAGAGGTCATTAAATATAAATTTCCTGAAGGTCATTTTGCTACTTCTGTTGTGCCTCGAGAATACCGCCTGCATGTGAAATGGCGAGTGGGGCAAGTAATTCTTCACAAGAAATACCACTATATTGGTGTAATTATTGGCTGGGATCGAACATGTAAGGTAATAAAAAAGTATTTTTACTTTGTTTTGCATGTTTGTATTAGGATTTCAATCCCTTGCCAAAAGCATACAGCAATCCCCCGATTATCGCGAGGGTTTGGTTCCATGAAACTGCCGTTTTAATTGAAATCACGCTAATCGGAAATAGCAATCCATGTAAAATTGGAGAATCGGTTCAAGTCTTCAAAATATTTGCTAAATTTTTAAAAATGAGCTTCATTCAATCGTAGACTGCACTACATGGTACAACACACCATAGCATGAAGGATAATGAATGTTTTTATTAATCAAAATTTATTAGAAACATTGAATTTCATATTTATTTTTTAGAAAAATATTTCAATAGGGAAGTTTGAACAGCATTTTCATTCTTTATTTTTTTTTTCTCCTCGTACAATCGCCGATAGCACATAATGTTATTCTCCAAATTTCGGCGAACTTGCATGCTTCATTCGATATCAGGATCAGCATCCATCATCTGTTGTTTTAATGTTTCCATTGTGCGAAACATTGCATCTAACTCTTTCAAAGTCAGCTCCTTTGCCACTGGTGTTGAAATGTACTCTTCTTCTTCCGGATCGTTATATGCACGTTGTTGCTCCATATTGAGAAGATCATTGTCAGTGAGGTCTTCTGCATGCGATTCGAGCAATTCACGTACGTTTCCCACGTCTAGTTCTTCTAAACCGAGCTCCTTTCCAATGTCAGTTATTTCTTTCACAACCGTTGTAACTTGTTCTTCGAAGCCATCAAAGTCATTTGGGCACTGTGGCAAGATATGCTTCCATACTGCCCTCATATTGCTTCCAGTAACCTCAAGCCATGCCTCATGAATAATTTGAATGGCATCCTTTATGTTATATTTTTTCCAAAAGTCAACTAATGAAATTGCATTGTCTCCTGTCGTCTCAAGAATAGATGGTTTAAAGGTTGCAATTGTTCCTTGGTCCATAGGCTGTAATAAAGATGTTGTGTTTGGTGGTAGAAATATCACCTTCACATTTTCACACAAGTCACCCAGAGCAGCAGGGTGTCCAGGTGCATTATCTAAAATCAATAAAACTTTATAACTGATATTGTTGTCCTTGCAATATTTTTCAACTGCAGGGCAGAAATAACTAGTGAACCAATCCTCAAAGAGAACTTTCGTGACCCATGCTTTTTTATTTGCTCGCCAGACAACTAGTAGAGAGCGTTGATTGTAACCTTTAAGAGCCCTTGGATTCTGTGCCCTATAAACAAGCATAGGTTTCAATTTAAAATCCCCTTCAGCATTCCCTCCCAATAAAAGTGTCAAGCGATCTTTAGCAACTTTAAAGCCTGCCATTGACTTTTCATTCTTTGTAAGAAACGTTTTTGACGGCATGTGTTTCCAGAATAATCCTGTTTCATCCACATTAAATTTTTGTTGATCACAATAACCCCCTTCTTCCACTATTTCCTTCAAAATATCTAGATACTTTAATGCTGCTTCTTTATTTGCACTTGCAGCTTCACCCGTAATTCGAACATTATGAATTTTACAACGCATTTTATATCGCTCAAACCAGTCACTACTAGCAGTAAAAGTTGCATTAGTTACTGCTTGAATACTACCATTTTCTGTTGCATTTTCTTTCACAGCAGAGAACAGCGATAATGCTTTCATTTTAATTGTCATTGTACTTAGTGGAATACGATTTTGATTGCAATCTTCGATCCACAGAGACAACAGACGTTCCATCTCAATCATTGCAACACTTCTATTTCTAGTGGTCTGCTTACTACCAAATGAAGTTGATGCAACTTTACCTTTTTCTTTATAACTGTCCGCATTCTTCAAAATAGTTCATACTGTCGATTCACTCATTCCAAACTTGCAGCCTATTGCTGTTTTGGCCATGCCACGCTCATGTTGTTTTATTATCTCAAACTTTTGTTCTAAACTAATTACATTTCGCTCTTTCTTAGCACAGACATCTTCCGTTTGATTCTTTCTTTTATCCATTGTAATGAAGGTTAGGCCTACCAAAATATTAAAATTTAAATGGTAATGGATAGCAGGACAATGCATGTACGATGTAACACGACTTCACACCATCGCTTGTGAAGCATAACTGCTTGTCAGAATTGAGACTCGTGACTCCTGACTGACTTAGGTTGATTTTGTGAAATTTTCATATGTGAATTTCTCTGAGCTATTCTCTGGAAGATCGCGGTAAATCGAATATTAGTTCGCGCTAATCAAGGGAAAGTCACATAGCATTACCCACGTTAATTCGAGAATCGTGTTATTCGAGGTCGCGCTAATCGGGTGATTACTGTATTGAACTTTTTGTCCTGAGCCTTTCTCTCCTATTCTTATTTTTAGCCTCCATTACTTCATAGAATCTCATTCCACCTATTGATAAACAAGCACATAAATGCCAAGTTTGTAAAATTCTTTAGTTTTGTTGCAAAATATCAATCTAACTTGTTTTCAACCTCTTTTGATATCAACCTATGACCATCAAAATTGTTCTCTAATTCCCCACATCAGCAGAAGCAAGGTCAGGAGAATATGGAGGATGAAGTAATATTTCCCACCTGAGCCCTTCCAAGCGATCTTTGGTCATTCAGCTGTGTGAGGATGGGCATTATCATGATGGAGGATGGCAACCCCTTCTATTGGCTATGAATGGTCACCTTTGGCCCAAAGTAGCTTTCAAACCACAAAGTTGATTAAAATAGAGATTAGGATTAATTGTTTGATCATTGTCTAACAATTCGTAATGGACAATTCCTTCAATATTTCACCATACACGCAACGTGATCTTTTGGGATGAAGTCTTCTCTATTGTTGAGAAATTCTGCTTCCTTGACTGATCCATGAATGGCATCATTTAACTTTATGATATTGGACCCACTTTTCATCACCAGCAACAAGCCTGCCCCAAAATGGTGCTTGAAATTGTTGCAGATTTGCTGGACCCATTTTCCAATCACTGGAACCTTTTAAATCCTTTTCATTTGGTGTAGGACAGTTGTATAGGTTACGTTAAATTGTTCTGCGAGTTCCCTATAAGTTGTAGCAGGATTTGCTGTGACAACAACTTCCAACTCTTTGAAATCAATTTCTTTTGGATCACCTTTTGTTCCCATCTTTTAAACTGAAATCACCACTTCATAAATGGGAAAACTACCACCTGCATGCAACTTGTTTCATTTACTGCATCATCCCAATAAGTGCTTTGAATGGATTTTGCCGCTGTACTTGCATTGAAACTTTTATGAAACCCCATAGAGTAGAATATGTTTAATGTGATCTTTACATGGGACAACATAAGGGCGAATATGAACTTTTTTTTATAATCTGAAAGAGATAGGTATAAAATACTCATTGTAGCATTCCTAAATGATTACAAGAGGCACTACTTGAATACCTAACTAATAGCTCAAACTTTATTCTAGAAAATCGGACATTACTTTCATTCCAACCTGATAGTTTTATTTCATTCTCCCTATTCCTTTGCTCTTTCATTATCAGAGTAACTATTACTATCTTCTTACAAAGAATAAGATAAGCCCTTTCATCCCCATCTTGGTGTTTTCTCCCCAGCAGGGGGTAACTTGTTACACTTGGTAACTGGAGGGGAGTGCATATTGTCCTGGCCTGGGTGCAAATTAAGGGATCCCAATCACAGGGTTGAATTGAACTTTCTGACAGAGCCTGTGTAAGTTATTGGTGTGCTTCCTCCCCACTCCTTCATGGTGCTACTTTTTTTCCTATGACTCTCCTCTCAATCTTTTAAAAGGTTGATGCTGTATCTGGGTGAAACCCCCTCCTACACCAGAAACTTGGAGGAGCAGTGCATCCTCCCAGCCTCAATACCTGCAAAGATAGAGAGAACCACCTCCTCTGTGTCCAGGGCTAGGGCCCCATGCTTTTCCATTGTCCCTTTACAATTGCCTTTTCTCTACCCTTTTGTTGGCTCCCCTTTCTCCTGCCCATGGACCTCCCTAATCATGACCCAAAGCTCATTTGGATCACACAGCTGAATAGTCCTACATAAAGATATTAGGTGTGGTGACCCAAGCTGGCTCCATTTTCCCAACCTACCTACCACGCCACATATAGGATTTGGTCCGGGTTTTCCCAAGATGTGGTGGAGAAGGCGTATACCAGCCCACCCAGTGATAGCAGCCAGGGTCGATCAAAGGCACCCAGTAGGGCTGTTCCCTTCTCAGGGTCAGTGTTGGCTGTCACAGGCAGGGTTAGCAAAATCTTGTGTAATGGCCATGGAAAATGTTGCCCCCTCCCCCCCACTCTTTACCCCCTTTACAATCAGCGGAGACGATCTCGGGCAGCTACACACCAGAAACGGAGAAGGCAACAATGCCCCCTCCTCCCTGAGCTCCCCGCTTTGCGGGGGTGGGGTTTTTTTACAACCGGCCTCACCTTCCTCGCATACCCTCCCTCTTTCTCTTTTCATGGTCTATCGATTTTACACCCAGCCCAAGGTAGAGCCAGCATGCTGATGGGCTGCCTGGCCACCGGGCAGGAGGAGTGGCCTTTACAGGTAGCAGCTGGCTTTGCCGGCCCTGTATTTACCTCTCACAGACTGGATAGTGCATGGGGTGATTAATTAGTGCTTGCATCCCGTAGTAATAATAGGGTTCCCTTGTCCATCGATGAAAACTCTCACTTTATAACCCTCTTTACCTCGTAATGAGGAGGCTTACTCATCTGCTAGCCTACGGGTGCAGTGGACTCCTCCTGAACCCCATCCTGGAGGCACCCTTGGTCGACTACATCTCTTCTGCAGGGGCAGTCCCTCCTTTCTTTTCACAAGGGATTGCCAATAGTGTAGGCAGGCAGCCAAAAATTGACTGCTCCCAGTGGGAGTGACTTGATAGTGCCAGCACCCTTAAGGGAGCAAGGGATAACAAGGCCTGTCACCTGTGCCACCTAATGTCCTGCTGGCATGCTGGTTCACTGGCATTAGACTAGAAAAAAGGAACCTAGAATGGGATCCATGATGTCTTGGTAATGGGAGATGGCCACATAGAGGCCCCCACTGAGATGGACATCATCGTGGAGGTGACCCAGTTCCAGATGGCAGGATCTTGCATGGGGTCGAATTCGGGCTCAGTGCCAACCACTGAACCTGAATTTGCCTTTGTGCAAGTTTCTCTACAGGCAGCTCGGTTCCCCAAGGACTCATAAGTAGAGTAGGGATCCTTTCCCAGCTGGTGCCCCTTTGGCAGCCAAGACCTTCTCCATTTCAGAGAAGGTTCTTGCTGAGGCTGATCCATCTGGCCTAAGTGCTCCTTTCGGCAGAGGAAAGAAGTAGGTTCATTCCCCACCCTCCTCTCCTAAAAAGAAAAGAAACTAGAAAAATACTAGAAAGACCGTTGGTTCCTTTCCCTCCGCGGGGGCCCCGGGGACAGTTGGCTCCGTTGCGATTTCAGTAAGCCACCAAGCCGAGATCGGCACCTTCTGCCCCGGTGATCCCCCGCGTCGGGGAGTCCCAGACAAAGAGAAAGCGGCAAGTGCGCAGAGCTGAGCATTAATTACGCGGGTCCCTCATTCAGAGACTACTTGACGTTTTCGAGCCTGCGTGCTTCAAACGATTTCTGGTTATTCACTCCACTGATGGCAGCATGTTGGTCAAGGACAACATGGTCCATCAAAGGAGAGCACTGGCAACCCTGATTGGTAGAGGGCCGAAGGTGACCAGTTTCCCTGCAAATTCCGTGCTCATTTAGAACCATTCTGCGGGTTAGGTAACACTTCTAAAGTTGATCATGAGGCCGTTTTTCGGGGTTCCTAGAGCTAATCCACAAAAGGAGGACAGCACCAAAGGAGCTTCGGCTCCTATGCCCACACCCAGTGCTAGGCCGGCTGACTCGAAGACAATGGATTCTCCAAAGGAAGGTCTCCTGCCTGCCTAAAGTTTTGAGGCGGAGGGAGGAAAAGACTTATCTGGCGAGCCCAAAACCTCCCCTGATAAGTCCTCGAAAGTGACAACTTTTTCAGCGCTTTGTCTGGATAATAGCCTCTGGGAAGTGTACAGCCATTCCCGTGAGAGTGTTCTCTTCGAAGAAGGTCCCCATATCTCGTCTGAGCTAGGCCTGGAGGGCATATTCCTTGAATGGAATTGTCGTGGACTCCAGACCAACTAGGAGGAGCTGCGGAGGCTCGTCTCCTCCCACTTTCCCTTAGTAGTCTTTTTGCAGGAGACCATCCTGGTTTCATGCTCCCTGCCCACCCTCTTGGAGTATAAGAGATTTGAGAGCCCACCACCATGGGATGGGGACCAGGCAGGAGAATGCTCCATTTACACCTAGCATGATATCTTCATTCTTCTCTTTGCTTTAGATACCTTCTTTCAGGCAGTAGCTGTGCAGCTGCACCGGATAGTAGGTATACTGTTATTTCTGTGTACATTCTACCGTCAGCTGACTGGATACTTCCGTTGCATCATGGCACAGTTGCTGAGGCCCTTTCTCTTGCTCAGGGATCTGAACTGTAGACACTCCCTTTGAGGGAGATTATTTGATCAATCCCAGGGGTCAGGTCCTTGCCGACCTAATCAACAAGCTGGAGATAGGTGTCTTAAATGTGGATGAGTTTTCGCATCACAGCCTGAGAACCACTTCATTTTCCTATCTTGATCTATTTTGTTCTCTCCTGATGCACATCCTGATTTTAGGTGTGAGGTAGTGATCACTTTCCCGTTTAAATATCATTTTCTGGACTGCTGCTGCCTGATCACACCCTCTTCCCCCTCCTCCCTCAGTGGTGCTTGGCATGGGAGCAGTGGTCCGCATTTTAGGAAATCCTTGGTTGAGAACTTATTCTCTTGTATAATAATCATCAACCTGTCATTGATGCAGGCCAATGGTTCACCAGCCCAAATTTGGATCCCATAAAGGGGCTTACACCTCAAATTTATAAAATAAATTTTCTCTATCCATCATCACTTCTTTCCACTTAACTCAATCTTATTCTTTCAGGCCCCTGATTTTTGGATCAAACAAATGCATGGCAATAATCATGTAAGTTTTCTCTAATGTGATGTTTTTTTACTTTTTTAATTTCAAATATAAATAAAATTGAACCACTTATTTACTAATACTTTTCTGCAGTATTTGCTTAGTGAGTAATCTTAAATGTATATATTTCTCAAAATTACATTTATTTCTGGAAAACATTCCATATTTTTTAGGCTTTTGTATGATTTATGATTTTTACCGTCTTTCTTGGTTTGACCTTGTTTGATTGTGAAATAGAAACATATATATATATATATATTTTAGAGACAAGGTTTTATTTCAACTTAATTTTATTTTAGCATATTCTAACTGTCGGATGCAATTTTTTATATGAGATTGAAAATCAACTTAAGAAGATCCATTTTATTTGGTCTTATTTATAATATTCAGATTTTAAACAAATTTTGGCTGTGAGTTTTCGCCTTTCTTCAGGCATCTTCAGACTTCCGGAAGTCTTGGTTATTTTTGAAGTGGCATTGATGAAAAGTTTTTATTCTCGTTGCCTCCTTTAGCAGCGAGGTAATTGTTTGGTGAGTGGCAAAGAATGGATTTCGTCTTTGTTCTTTGATGCCTTTTATAGGTGCAATACTCTCTCCTAGCTAGTTTTCTCTGTCTTCAGGTTGGGGCTCATCTTTTTGAGAGGAGCCCCCAGAATCTTCTGCTTGGAAACAAGCAGAACAACTTGAATTATTACTCAAGCATCTATATATAGCTACAAAGTACTTCAATCAGCAAACTTGGCCCCTGGAATATTTAGCAGTGAATGGAAAGGAGCAATTTTCAAATTATCTCAAATTGGTGGAAACTTTATACGTTAACAAGGCATTGTTAGCTATAATATATGTAGACCCAAAGTACAGAATAACTGAATGAAAAACAAAATGAAAAAAATAAGTTTCCACTTTGTGAGCTTGCTGTTCACATGGAGTTTTATAGTTTCCAAAAAGATTCAGAAAATATAACTCCCAAATTTTAGTTGACTCAAGCCCTAACAGTCATGACTGTTTATTAAACTCAGATGAAGAAGTGTATTTTAAAAGATTTCTTGATAGTAAAGAAAAGGCAAAGAAGTGATGAAAAGCATCTCATAAAAATGAAGTAGAAAAACCTTCTTTGGAGGAATTTCAATCAAATGTTGACAGTGCCTTAGAAAAAAATTATAATATTGACTGAAGGCTAAAATCAAATGTTAAGGAGGCAATCGAATTGTATTCTTGAATAATCCATCAGTAGCAAAGAATTACTGCTTTGCCAGCAACCCAAATAAGTGTTGAGAGACTTTTCTCAGCACTGAGGCTTATAAAAAGCTATCTTAGATCAACAATGAAAGAAGATTTAATAGAAGCTATTCTATTTTTAAGAATGATAAGACTTAATGCATTATAATAACTATATCATCTTTTTGATTAAAACATACATTTTTTTGCTTGTCTTTAGCTATTTTATTAATATAGTACTATTATTTTTTAGGATATATATATTTTTTGTGAGAAAATTTAGGATACAAGGATATATTTTAAGATATTGCAAATACTACACTTTTAAAGTTGTGATATAAACAAGCAATGGTTTAAAAAAAAATTATTCCTTTATATATCTATAATCCCATTTTTTTACTAGTATTAGTTTTACTTCAATTGATGTATAAGGTGGTCCCCAAAGTCTACTCCCATTTGTAATTACTTACTGAATTATAACTTTTCTTTTTATTATTAAATTTGCTTTCTATAATCTTTAAGACATTGGTAGAAGTAAGTTTTTCGATCTGGAGAAGGCCTATGATTCCGCATGGCAATACGGTATCATGGAGACTCCACACGATAGGGGCAAGGGGACACCTCCCAATCTTTCTATCTACCCCGTAAGGGGCGCGGCGATTTGCCACTCTGGCCGCCGTGCTGACGGGATCCAGCGCTCCGTCCGGCCCCAGCTTAGCCTCTCTTCCTTCCTTCAAAACACTTGTTTCCTCTCTTTTCACACAACCTCTCCCACAACTTTCTCTGGTCAGCCTCTAATTTCACAGGGTAGATGCTGACCTTCCTTTCAGCCAACCGTCCCGCATCGGGGCTGAGGGGGTGGGGGACAATGTTCCCTAACCCCTGAGCTCCGGTCTGGGGTGGCTGGTTTTTAACTACCTGCTTCATCCCCACCCATACCTTCCTCACATCCCTTTTCCTCTCCTCTTCACAATCTATTAATTTTTACGCCGTGTCAGAGGTGGAGCCGCCATGCCGATGGACTGCCAGGCCACCAGGCGGGAGGGGTGGTCCCCAATGGCGGCGCCTGGCTCTGCCGGGCTTGTAAGCACCTCTCGCAGTGTGGGCTACTGCGAGAGGTGTGCGCGATTGCATCCCGTGTTTAAAAAAGGGTCACCATGCCCAATGATGATAAAAAAAAAACAAACCCAACCCTCAACTTCCCCTGTTCCATCGACGGAGCCGCCCTCGGGCAGCTCCAGCAAAAAAATGGAGGTTCCCCCCCCCCTGTGCTTGCACAGGGGACCCTCCATATTTCTCTAACCGGAGAGGAGGCTTACTCCTCTCCTTCGCCTACGGGTGCAGGGGACTCCCCCTCACCTCCTTCTCTGGAGGTGCTTTCGGGCACCTCCCTTTTCCCAGCAGCAGTCCCCTCTTTTCTTTCCAAGGGGACTGCCAAGAAAGCCAGCAGGCAGCCCTTAGCCAGCCGCTCCCCATCAAAGCGGCTCGGTAGGGCAAACCCCCTTAGGGGGGAGAGGGAAGCCAGGCCCCTTCGGTCGCTTCCCTCAAAAGACCTGCTGGCAAGAATTTTAAACCTTGCTGGGGTCAAGGCCTGTGCCTCCCCACACAAGACTGGCGACACTGCCAAGGGGACCTGCGATGTCCTGGGAGGGGATAGCCAACTGGAGGCCCCTCCTGTGATAAACATGGTCCTTGAGGAGACCCAGCCTCAGACGGTAGGGCCTTCCATGGGGGGGGAATTCGGGCTCGGCCCAAGCACCGAACCCGAATCCGCCCCTATGCAAGGTCCTCCTCAAATGGCTGAGGGCTCCGAGGCAGTAAAAGGAGGGGAGGGATATCCTCCGACAGGTGCCCCCACGACAACCAGGACCTTCTCCATTTCGGAGAGGGACCTGGCTGAGGCCGGTCCATCTGGCCTGGGGGCTTCTGCCGGCGGAGGTGAAAAGCGGGTTCATTCCCCGCCCTCCTCTCCAAAAAAGACTAAAAAGACGAAAAAGACTCGGGGCTCCTCTACATCCGCGGGGGCTGCGGGGATGGATGGGTCTGCTACCACTTTGGTAGGCGACCAAGCCAAGATCGGCACATCCGGCCCCTCTACCCCCTCGTGTGCAGAGCCCCTGACCAAGACTAACACCAAAAGTGCACAGGGCGGAGCCTCGATGACATCGGGGCCCCTCATTCTGAGGTTACCTGGCGTTTTCGAGCCCGCTGGCTTCAAACGCTTCCTCGTTATTCGCTCCACTGATGGCACCATGTTGTCCAAGGGCAACATGATCCATCAGAGGAGAGGATTAGCTAGTGCAATTGGTAGAGAGCCGAAGGTGACCCGTTTCTCGGACGGGAGCCTTCTGGCGAATGCGGCGAATCCCGCCGAGGTGGCCAAGATAAGTGCTCTTCGGACACTTCATGGCACCCCGGTGAGTGTGACGCCGCACTCTACCATGAACTTTGTGAAAGGAGTAGTTTATGCGAGGGAACTCGTTGACTACTCCACTGAGGACATCACCCTAGAGCTGGCCGACCATGTGGCGGTCAAGGTCGAACGTGTGAGAGAAAACAGGGAGGGGCCTCGAGACCCACCCCTACACTCTTCGTCACGTTCGACTGTGACAAGCTCCCTGAGTCGGTGCGTGCCGGTTGGTACCGCTACCGCGTGAAGGCATTCGTGCCACTGCCGCGGCGGTGCTATTACTGTCACTGCTTCGGCCATACGAATCGCTCATGTAGACGTGCAAAGTCGGGGTCACCCGAAGTCTGTGTAAATTGCTCCAAGGTCGCACACGATAAGTCCAAATCGTGTGTGGCCAAGTGTGTCAATTGCGGAGAGCCGCACCCTGCTTCTTCGAAGCAATGTGGTGCATATCTCCTGGAGAAAGAAATCCTGGCCGTTCAGGCCCAGGATAGACTCTCATTCCGCGAGGCTAAGGACTTGGTCCTGGCGCGCCCAGCTCTGCCTGGGACGTCATATGCCTCAGTAGTTCGAAAGGCACCCTCTGCTCCTGGCCCATCCAGGCCAACGAGCACGGTTGTTTCCGCGCCCATTCGGAGCCCTTCTGCGGGCTCTACCCAACCCGGGCGCTCCCCTGGTAAAGCTGGCGGCAAAAAGGGTTCATACCCAGCCCCGGCTAAAACCAGGGCTTTCCCCTCTTCGCCCAGCGTGACCGTTTCCCGCAAGGCGAAACGGCCACGCGCCTCCACCGAGTCGTTAGACTCACAGGAGGCAACACCCCTGAAGATGGTCGCTAGGCCATCTTCAGGGGTTCCTAAAGCTGTCCCTCGAAAGGAGGACAGCAACAAAGGAGCTTCGGCTCCTTCGCCCACGCCCCGAGGTGGAGCGGGTGGCTCGGAGACGGTGGTTCCTCGAAAAGAGGCCCCCCCGCCTCCGAAGCCGCAGCGCCCGCCTAAGGTTTCGAGGCGGAGGGAGGAAAAGACTCGCATGGCGAGCCCAACCTCCCCCAATAAGTCCTCGAAGGCGACAGCGCCTCCAGCGCTTTGTCCGGCCAACAGCGCCCGGGGTTCTGCCCCCGGGAAGCGTACGGCCATTCCCGTGAGGGTCTTCAATTCGAGGAGGGCCCCCGCGTCTCCTCCGAGCTAGGCCTGGAGGGTATATTCCTTCAATGGAATTGCCGTGGACTCCGGGCCAACTGGGAGGAGCTGCGGAGGCTCGCCTCGTCCCGTTCCCCGTTAGCTATTTTTTTGCAGGAGACCATGCTAGGCGCGTGCCCCCTGCCCGCCCTTCCAGGGTATAAGGGTCTTGCGACCCCACCACCGCGGGATGGCCGGGCTGGGGGATGCGCGGTTTACACCCGGCAAGATGTCTCCGTTCTTCCTTTCTCTTTAGATACCTCCTTTCAGGCAGTGGCTGTGCAGCTACACCTGGATAGGAGGTATACTCTGATTTCTGCGTACATTCCACCGTCAGCTGACTTCGACGCGGGGGACTTCCGCCGCGTCGTGGCACGGTTGCCGAGGCCCTATCTCTTGCTTGGAGATCTGAACGGCAGGCATCCTCTCTGGGGAGATTACTCCATAAATCCCAGGGGACAAGTCCTTGCCGATCTGATCGAAGAGCTTGAGATGGGTGTCCTAAACGTGGATGAGTTTACGCATCACTGTCCGAGAACTGCTTCATTTTCTTGCCTTGACCTATCTTTGTGCTCTTCGGATGCACAGCCTGATTTTGATTGGGGGGTGGTCGATGACCTCCATGGTAGTGATCACTTTCCCATTCAAATATCATTTTCAGGGCAACTGCCGCCTGAGAGACCACCTCGGTGGTGCTTGGCGCGGGCGCGGTGGCCTGCATTTCAGGAAATGACTGAATTCTCTATCTCAGTCGAGGAGTTTAGGTCGGTAGATGAGGCCGTTGAGTTCTTCTCCGGCAACCTCATCGCCGTGGGCCTGACTACTATTCCTAGGACGTCTGGCCGTTTTGCACGCCGACCACTCCCATGGTGGTCGGCCGAGTGTGAGACGGCCCTCAAACAGAAGTGTTATGCCTACATGCGCTATAAGCGCCGCCCGAACGATTTCACTGTCGCTGAATTTCGTCGGGCTAGGGCTAGGTTCCGGTATATTTGGAAGCACGCCCGCCGCTCTTCTTGGCGGGCATACGTGTCTTCACTTAACGGGAAGACCCCTTTAGCTGAGGTGTGGAAGCGAGTCAAAAGGATTCGGGGCAAGTTCTCGCAGGACCCCCCTCCCGTTCTCCAGGAGAATGGGACCGCAATCTCGGACCCCGCATCCGTGGCGGAATCCTTAGCGACCGCTTTCTCCGCATTCTCTAGCCGTGATGCTGCTCCGCCAGCATTCAATGCACGTCGTGATGTCGCGGAAGGCCGCCGGCTGGACTTTACCTCCAGAGGCGGAGAACCCTTCAACGACAAGTTTACTGTGAGTGAGTTGCGTTCCGCTCTCGCTTCGTGCGCGGACACCGCCCATGGTCCGGACGATGTCCCGTACGCCATGCTTCGACACCTGGGTGAGCGAGGCATGGCCTTTCTGTTAGATATGTTCAACAGGATCTGGGTGGAAGGTCTTCTCCCAGACTCCTGGCGAATCGCTACTGTGCTCGCCTTTCGCAAGCCGGGGAGAGATCACTCTACTCCGACCGGTTTCCGCCCAATCTCTCTAACCTCTTGCGTGTGCAAGTTGATGGAGAAATTGGTAAATGTTAGATTAGCCTATTTCCTGGACAGCGGAGGCCATCTGTCTTCTGCACAGTGCGGCTTCCGTAAGTTTCACTCCACGTCGGATGCTCTGCTCCGACTGGAAAATGCCGTCTGCGAGGCTTTCCTTCGTAGACAGCACTACGCCACGGTGTTTTTTGATCTGGAGAAGGCCTATGATACCGCATGGCGATACGGTATCATGAGACTCTCCACACGATGGGGGCGAGGGGACGCCTCCCAATGTTTATATCTGAATTTTTGCGAGATCGTCGATTCCGCGTACGGGTGGGGGGAGCCCTCTCTGCCCCAAAGGAGCAGGAAGAGGGTGTCCCGCAGGGAAGTGTCCTCAGTGTCACACTCTTTGCCCTGAGCATCAACGGCATCACCTCGGTGCTGCCGGAAGATGTTCTCGCTACGCTCTACGTGGACGACCTTTCGATCTCTTTTGGCGCGGCCCAGATGCCAACTCTGGAGCGTCGACTCCAACAGGCATTGAACCGCGTCTCTCGCTATGCCGAAGCGCACAGGTTTCGGTTTTCTTTGGCCAAGACTAAGGTGGTGCACTTCTGCCGCCATCCACGGCTTCACCCCGACCCAGATTTGTTTCTTAATGGGGTGCGCCTGGATGTGGTTGAATCGCACCGTTTCCTTGGTCTTGTATTCGACCGACGCCTCACCTGGGAGGCTCATATTCGCAGCCTTAGGGTCTCTTGTACCCGCGCCATGGACATTCTCCGTTCCGTGACATTCAGCGCTTGGGGCGCTGATAGGGCTACCGCCTTACTTTTTTATCGATCCTTTGTTCGCTCGAAGCTCGACTAGGGATGCGAGTTTTATGCATCCGCAGCCGAGCGTTTATTGCGGAAGGTGAATTCAATCCACCACACCGGCCTTCGCCTTGCGACCGGTGCCTTCCGCACTTCCCCCATTGAGAGCCTGTTGGTCGATGCTGGGGAGATGCCACTCGCTCTGCGCCGCGTGCAGTGCATCACTCGCCTGTACGCGCGAGCCCGGCGCCTCCCTCAGTCGCCAACAGCTCTCACTGCATCCGCAGCTGATCTCGATGGTGCCTATGCCGCCGAGAGACGCCAGTCATACCCTAAGCCCTTTGGGTTTAGGGCCAGGAAACTCCTTCGAGAGGTAGATATAGCTCTCGGGCCGGTGGCGCCCCTGGTTCTGCCCAGGACGCCACCCTGGAGGGTACCACATTTGGCTATTTGTCGCCACGCCTCTGCTCCCAAAGCTTGTACTGCGCCGGGAGTATTGCGTTCGACCTTTTTGGAGCACACATCGTGTCACGCTGGTACCGTGCCAGTGTATACGGATGGCTCCAAGTCCCAAGAGGGGGTCGGCTTCCACGCCGTATCCCCTCTGTTTGAAGTCAGCGGGGCTCTACCAGGCGCTGCGTCTGTCTTCACGGCCGAGCTGGTGGCAATACACCACTCGGTACAGGAGATTACGCGACGTGCCCGGTTCGGAGACCGGATTGTGATCTATAGCGACTCACAAAGCGCCCTGAGTGCTCTCGGGGCATTGGAATCTCCGCATCCCCTGGTTCGGGATATCCGTGACGCCACGGTTTTGGCGAGCCGGGCAGATGTCGAGATTATCTTCTGCTGGGTTCGTGGACATGTAGGAATTGCGGGGAATGAGCGCGCCGATGAGGGCGCCAAAGAGTCCGCGAGGACTCTGCGACCGGACCAGCATTTCGCTCTTCCTCACACCGACTACATGGCAGGAATACGGGCAGCTCTTCGGACTGCTTGGCAAAGAAGATGGGAGACGGTCGAAGGGAACTTAAAGTTGCGTGCCATTGCGCCGCGACTGTTCCCATGGACCTATCCCCCAATGCCGCGGCGGCTTCAGGTTGCTTTCTGTCGTCTCCGAATCGGACACACTCGTGTGACGCATCGCTATCTGATGGAGCGCTCGCCTGCGCCCTATTGCAACGACTGCGTCGTCCCCCAGACTGTTCGGCACATTCTTGTCGAATGTCCCCGTCTGGGTGATCTTCGCGCACGATACCTGTCCCAGTACCGGGATGGGCGGGGTCGCTACCGCCTGTCCCTTGTGCTCGGGACAGATTCGTGCACACTGACTTGTGGACTTGTTGACTTCTTGGGGGAGGCCGGCCTTCTCCCTATTATTTAAGCAAGGTTTGTTTGTTTTGTTTTTTGTTGTTTTTTTGCATTTTTTGTTTTTTCTTTGTTTTTTTTTCTTTAGTTGCACGCTCCTGCGCCGGGGGGACCTCTTCCCGACGCACCAGCTTGCTTCCTTTCCCCCTTTTGGGGTGTTGTTTTTTTTTCTCTCTTTAATTTCATTTTAAAGTAGCCTAGAACTAGGCCAGTTTTAATACGGCGACTAATGCCCAAGTAGGCAGTCGCCAGATGAGCTCTTAAAAAAAAACAAAAAAAAAACAAAACGTTTTTTTGTAGGTCGCTTGTTCCTGCGTGGTGGTGAGGCGGGCCTACCCCCGAGGCCCGAGCATGCTTCTTTCATGTCACCTTGTTTTTGTTTTCTTTTTGTTGTTTTTATTTTTTTTATTTTTTTTAGCCTTTCTCTTCCTTTTTATCTTTATTCATTATTTACATATTTTTACTTGCCCTTTAATTTAGCCTACTAATAGGCTTTAGCATGAGTACAGTGACTTTTGCCCAGCAGGCAGTCTCCAGATGGGATCTCAAAATTAAGAAAAAAAAAGAACCTCATTATCCCTAATCCTTTATTCCATTTGCACTTCCATTTCTCACTTTTTTCTCTTTAGACTATCATTCTTTTCTCTTAGTTGCACATTCTCCCTACCCTTTTGTCACAACAACTCTGTCTTATTTCCACCTCTATGGCTCTGTTCCATTCTTCTTCCATCCTTCTCTCTCTCCTTCAAACCACCTGATGTCCCACACATTGGCCACCAAAATATGTGGTGGCAGGTTCTGGATTGCATGCATTCACACTGCCTGCCACAGCAGGGTGAACCCATTTAAGTGTCTGAAAAGAGAGGGAGAGATAATATTTTACCCTTACATACAACGCAACAACCTAGAATTTCTCTTATACAAATATCTCAAAATGAATAAATTTACACAAACAGAAAATTTTTTATATTTACAAATATTTCTCTGTACAAATAATACAATGCAAAAAACTAAAAGAAAATCACAAAATAAAATGATTCCCCTAAAACAAATTAACTCTGTCCAAAAATACAATCAAAATATGTGACCACACACTTCTAGGTCTACCGGAAAAACTGAGGGGGGATAATACCCAATCTCATACATGGTTATATAACTAATGTATTTTCATTAGAGGTGGACCCACTCTCTTCTGGAAAATGGATTTTGGTGTAATTCAATCTTTTGGAAAATGGCTTTGCTTTGCCACTTGTACTTCCCAGCTGGGAGAACAATATACCACAACACTGAGACTTTCCACAAGTGATGGCACTCACAGGCCCTAAGGAGCTGGGAAAGAGAAAGCACTTTCAGTCAAAGGCACCTTCAAACATCCACACCAATCTCATCTTACCTGACAACTAAACCAGCTCCTTTGTTTTTGTCACATACTTTTGGCAGACTTCTATCAGTGTTACTCAGTCAAAAATTCCAGTAAGCTCAGTCTCAGGTACTAACTAATCAGTCTTATCAAATTTCCTTTAAACACTTCTCTGAAAAGAAAGAAAAGAGCTAAATGTGGGGCATGTCTATCAAGCCACTCATCATCTCTATTCACCAACATCCTATAAAAGAATACAGGGATTGGGCATTTGCAGGGGGGGGGAGACAAACATACACAACCAATACCGTGGTTTCCATGAGCTAAGTGGATGTCGAGATTATCTTCTGCTGGGTTGGTTCCTGGACATGTGGGAATGAGCATGCCGATGAGGGCATCAAAGATTCCATGATGACTAGGCGACCAGACTACCATTTAGCTCTTCCTCACAGTGACCATTTGGAAGGAATCAGGGCAGCCCTCCAGGCTGCTTGGCAAAGAAGATGGGAGTTTAGCAGAGCGGAACTTGAAAGTTGTGTGCCATTGTGCCGCAACTGTTTCCATGGACCTACCTCTCAATGCCGCAATGGCTGCAGGTCACTTTCTGTTGTCTTCAAATTGGACACACTGCCATTTGATGGAGTGCTTGCCTGCACTTTATTGCACTGACTGTGCTCTCATCCCAGACTGTTCAGCACATTATTGTTGAGTGATCTTTGTGCACATTACCTGACCCGATATTGTAATGAGCAGGGTCACAACTGCTTGTACTTGGGACGAATTCATGCACATAGATTTGTGGACTATCTGACTTTTAAGCCTCCACTTTATTTGACTCTGTGAGGTGTGTCTCATGTTCTTGCGATCGGGGGAGATGGACCTCACCCCGCTGCCAGTGTGTACTTCCTTCTTCCTTCTGTGACGGGACTCAGCGCCCCGTCCGACCCCAGCTTAGCCTCTTCTCCTTCCTTCAATTTTCTTTTCAATTATTTCTTTCTTTTTTTCTAACTACTCTTGCTATTGTTTCCCTTCTGCTTCTCCAAAATACCTATTGTTTGGGTAGATTTAGGTTTTTATTTTTAACAAGTTAGTTTAGTTTAGTTATTTAGTACCTTAGGTACCCTCTTTTACATTTTCTTTTATCTCCCTTCTCCTTTCCTTTTTCTGTTTCAACAGAAATTGCGACTATGAATTTATGGGCCCCATAGTCACTTGGTACTCGACCAGGCTATGATTTTGGACTGATCCTTTCTTACTTCTGCCTCTGTATGGGTCGATGGATGCGCCCACTGGGGAGGGGGCATCGTCTGCAGGACCGTACCCTGGAGGAGGTTTGGTTGCCTGGGTCGTCATTTTGTTTCTGGGGGGGGGGGGTTTCACTGCAGTCTAGAGGATCTCCATTATGTGGCACCGCTGTTTTTAAAATGACGGTGTGAGTCTCGGGGGGCGGGTTACCCCGTATGGGCGCTCTTTGGACTCACGATGACGATTTGGTGCATGCTCTCGGCTCCAGGCGCACTCCAAAATAAAATATTTACTTATGTGGGTAAATTTAACAAAAATAACTCTCAGGGTCATTGTGCCTTGGACCCTGATGGTAGACGCTTTGATCCTTTTGTGTGAGAAGTCGATCCTGAGTTGGATTACGACCGATTTTTAGTCTTGAAAGTGAACGATAGTCCTCTTAGTAAGGCTGACATCTTCGACGTCTACAAGGATTTTATTGAGAAATGTGACTAACCTGCCCAAATGTGGCCATGTAATGATTGTGCATTTAAGTCTTTAGCTTCTATAGACATGTCCTCTTCTTCACACCCAGCATTTAACACCTGTAAAGGTGTTCTCTGATCGGGAGAGTTAATAGATTATGATGTTGACAGGCTGGTATCAAAACTTACCAATCAGAAGGTTGTAAGTGCCCACCACATTTCCAGGTTTGTGAATATCGCTAGGTTACCTACTGCCACCATAATCCTGAACTTCAAAAGATTGGAACCATCCAAGTACGTTAAGGCTGGCTATCTTAACATCCCAGTTAAGCCTTATGTTGAAAACCCACGGCGATGCTTCCATTGCCAACGCTTTGGCCATGTAAGCAAGTTTTGTAAACAGGCCATGTTGTGTGTGAATTGTCGATCGGATTATCATGGGACGCCCTGTTCTTAACAGCCGTGCTGCCCTAACTGTGGTAGAGAACACCCTGCAACATCACAGCAATGCCCTTTCTTTCTCTATGAGAGAGAAGTCATTGCCATTAGAAACAAGAACAGGGTTAGTTTTAAAGAGGCCAAAAGAAGAGTAAGGAGCTGTATGTCCAACCTGGTGTGAGCTTCTCTGATGCTCTGCGTTCTATCAGGCCAAAGAAAGTGAGAAGCTAGAGACCTCCTACTAGTTCTCCTGTGCCTGACCAGGTAAAAAGTCCTCCTCATCCTAAACGTACATCTCCTCGTGATGAACACCCTTGGTCAGCACCTAACAGTGCTTCTGAGGTTACCAACAAGAAGAGGAACCTTCCATCCTCTCCTGGTTCCCCAAGGGTGGTTAAGCACCTTGCTACCACTCCTGAACTTGTGAATGTTGATCATGTTGGTCCTCAGGTGGTATCCATTTCACCTCTGGATATTCACCCTGCCCCCAAAGGACCAAGCTCTTCTTCAGCTCCAAAGCCAGTTATCACTTCACCCCTCCTTTTTGATACTGCTTTGGAATTCATTCGATCCCTGAATAAGAAAGAACCAACCTTTGCTCCTTCCCAGGAGCCAGTTGTCGTGGAGGTTACCTCCTCATCTGAGGAGGACTCTCAAAAATTGACTCCACATCCTTCTCTATCAGCATTGAATTCGCAACTTTTGCCAATATCTTCGCCATCACCATCGCCTCTACCATCCCAACGAATACCACCAGCTTTGTCAACATCTCTCTTCCCTCGATACCTGAACTGACCCCTGGAGTTGCTTCCATCTATGCTTCTCAAGTGAAGACAGTTCTCTCTTACAGCCACTTATCAAAATCTGATGCACCACCTCTTAAACCAAAACCAAAGGCAAAACTCAAGCTTCCAATGACTCCTTTGTCATACTCCAAGCTTAAGGCTAGTATGACATGAACTACTTCCGCTGGTAGTTCAAATCCAAAATCTCCTACCCCTAAGGGTAGGAAGAAATCTACCGTTATGCTTAAATGGTAACAATATTTCCAATTATTCATTGGAACCTCCAAGGTATCTTCCCTAAATAGGAAGAGTTCAAGCTCCTGCTTAAGGATTACAATCTCGATAGTATTGCTTTACAGGAGACTGTTTGGGTACTATGCGAGTACCCAACATTTCGGGTTTGTGGGATATTATAAGAACCCCGGAGAACCAATTCATGGTTCTGCTGTTTTTGTTAACAACAGGGTTCCCCACAACCAGCTCTCTCTTAACACAGACCTGCAGGTGGTTGCTGTCTGCCTGTTTTCCAGTCACCATTATTCGGTCTGTTCACTGTATCTTCCTCCTGGCGAGGAAAGAGATACAGCTGTTTTAGCTACAAAGTTAGCTAATTTAATTTCTCAACTCCCTCCTCCCTTTTTATTGATTGGTGACTTTAATGCTCGACACCCCCTTTGGGGGGACCATGATAACAACCCTAGAGGAAATATGATTGAGAGATTTCTGGGCACTAATGATGGCAGCCACACATCATTTCACATCCAGACGAACAGCTTTACATGTGTGGCTTGTCTCTCTGTTCACCGAGCTGTAGAGCTGATTTTGACTGAGCAGTGGATCCTGACTTGCGAGGCAGTGATCACTTCCCCATTGTAATAACACCATGTACAGGTCGTCCTCCTCCACCACCTAGCAAAAGATGGAATACTAAAAAGGCAAACTGGCCTAAGTTCAGGCACCTCTTGAGCCATGATCCTTCCCTCATGAAGATATTGAAGTGGCTATTGATGATCTTCTAGGCCACGTCAATCATGCGGCTAATTCCTCCATCCTGCTTTCTGGCTCAACTGCTCGTGGACCACAATTGCCCTGGTGGTCTGCTGAATGCTCGAGAGTCGTCACTGAATGTAAACAGGCTTGCCGACGTTACCATCGGTGCCACACGATGGTAAAGAAACTTGCTCGTAACCGAGCAAGAGTAGCATGGCGATGTACCATTCGATGAGCTTGAAAGACCTCGTAGGATGGTTACATCGCGTCGATATGTTAGCAGACCCTTATAAACAAAATCTGGAAGAGGGTCAAAAAGCTCTTGGGAAAATCCAATGGCTTTACAGCTCCCAACATTGTTCAGGCTGGAGAACTGTTGGGAGACTTGTCGCATATTTCCGATGTCTTGGCCAGATCGTTTGCTAATATTTCAAGCCCAGACAACTATTCCATCCAATTCCAGCGCTTTAGGCTCCAACAGGAGCAGCATCCTATCAACTTTATGTAGTCTAACATGGATAATGAGCCTTATAACCGGCTCCTTTCTATCCATGAGCTCCATAATGCACTGAAGTACTGTAGATCCACTGCACCCAGATCGGATGGCATTTCCTATGATATGATTAGGAATATGCATCCATCCCTCCTCTCATATTTGCTGGACATCTATAACTTCATCTGGATTAGGGGCTGCTTCCCTTCTATGTGGAGGCAGGATGTTGTTTTACCTTTCTGAAAACCAGGAAAGGATGGGACAGAACCCCATCATTACTGCCCCATTGCCCTTACTAGTTATCCCTGTAAATTGTTTGAGAGGATGATAAATACAAGACTCGTCTGGTTTTTGGAGACAAACCATCTTACGAGTATATCTCCCTCTCAATTAGGGTTCAGAAAAAAATAGTACCATCGACCTGCTTGTTAGAATGGAGTCTTATATGAGATGTTTTTTTCAAAGAGGCAGCATTCTGTTTCTGTTTTCTTTGATATTGAGAAAGTATATGATACCACTTGGAGGCGTGGTATCCTTAAGCAACTCCATTATTGGGGCCTGCAGGGCTTTCTCACCAGGTTTGTCGAGCAATTCCTCATGTGGGGCACACTATCAGAGCCCGTAGAGCAAGTTGATGGTGTGCCACAAGGAAGTATCCTCAGTGTCATCTACTTTTCTGTGGCCATCAATAGCATTATCACAAATCTCTCAGCTGAGATTTCCTCAACTCTATATGTGGATGACTTAGTGCTCATCTGTTCATCGCCTAGAATTCCATTTGTCATCTGTAAGCTACAGCGTGTTATAAATAGGTACCATAGCTGATAATGCTTCTTCCAAGGGCTTTGCTTTTCCACAGTAAGACCAAGGCTGTCCACTTTTACAATCATAGATCGGTGGCATGGGACCCTCCCCATTTGTCACTCTATGGTGTCCCTGTCACCTTTGAGCCCCACTTCAGATTTCTAGGGATGATCTTTGATTCAAAGCTTTCTTGGTGGCCTCATTTGGACGCCTTGAAAAGGTCTTGCCTGAAGAGAATGGACATAATGAAATTACTGTCACACACTTCTTGGGGAAGTGATTGATGTACCCTGTGGCTTTTGTATTCAGCATTGGTCCAGTCAAAGCTGGACTATGGGTCACAGGTGTACTCCTCTGCCTTGCCATCCATTCTTAAAAAATTAAATACTATGTGCGTAACCAGGGTGTGCGCCTGGGTTTTGGAGCCTTCAAGTCCTTCCCTGTGTGGAGTCTATGCAGAGAACGGGGCTCTTTCTCTTCCTTTTCACAGGCTGAAGTCTAACCTTAAATATCTTTTTAGACTTGAGCAATTACCATGGTGCCAGTATATGAGTGCACGTTCAATTTGCGAACAGTGGCCTCATATGATAGATTTCTATCTCTGGCTCACCCCTTTGCTCTGCGCATGGCCGAGTACACAGGATATCTAAGGGAGTTTTCTGTTTTCAATACTAAAGATTTGCCCTTAGCTCATACCACCTGTAGTGGTATGCAAGGGGCTTACTGGTAGGCCCAAGGATCAGTTCTTGCCTGTAGCCTTGAGAACCATGTATGATCAACACTCCTCCCACCATCGGCCTAGCACTTTTGTGTTCACCGATGGGTCCAAGTCATCGGACGAAGTTGGATCTGCTGCTGTCTTCCCATCTCAGACAGCATTGGTTTGCCTACCAAGTGCAGCTTCTGTTTTCACAGCAGAACTTGTTGCCATTCTTGCTGCACTCTTTGTTATTGCTTATATGCCATCTGGTTGTCTTACGATTTTCTCTGACTCCCTTAGTTCTCTGGAGGCACTGGGTGCTTTTGGTTCTAGCCATCCGCTGGTTTCCAACATCCATTGTTGGCTTTTTTATCTTTCTTCTATTCACAAGATTTCTTTCTGCTGGGTGCCTAGTCATGTGGGCATCCCAGGTAATGAAAGGGCGGATGCTGTGGCCAAGGAGGCTGCATCATTGGGGACACCCCTTCGTGATGTCTATCCTCTCATCACCGAATATGTAGTCAGCTTATGGCAGAAGATAAGGGATGAGCTTCCTCCCACCAAGCTCCATTCCATAAAAACTTCAGTCCTCCCATTGCCATGTACCATGAGACCATGTAGACTGGAGGTTATTTTGTGCTGACTGAGGATAGGCCATTGCTGCCTCACTCATGGGCACTTGATGAATGGGCAGCCCCCACCTTTGTGCATCCTGTGCAGGGTGCAGCTGTCCATCCTTCACATCTTTGCCGAGTGTCCCCTTTTGAGAAATCTTGGGGGGAGGGTCTTCTCTTTCATTACTGGGCAGATGGCCCCCCAGTGGGTTCTGCAGGGCATCTTGTCTGAGACTCGTGGCTCTTTTATTCTGAATAGAATTTTTAAATTTTTAGAAGAATCTAATCTTTTAGCCAAAATTTAATATATTGTTTCAGGATTTTATATTCTCTATTCTTGCATCTATTTTTGATCCATCTATAGTCTATGTTTTTATCCTTTGTCGAGTTCTCAATAGTTTATTTTTTATATCCTTTACACCCTTTGATGGTTTTAAAGTCCTGTACTTCCATTCTATTGATTTTAATTGCATAGCTATATTTTTGTATATTCTCTAGATGTCCATATTTTTATTGAGAATTTTCATGCAAATTACCCTTCCTTGAATTTGGCTGCAGGCTAGTCCGTTTGGGCTTTGCAGCATTTATTTTCTGCAATATTTATTCATTTTCTTCCTTCTGTTTTGCTTCTTGTTTTTTCTATTTATTTTGCACATTTGTTTTTTTTTAATCTAGACTAGCATTATGCTGTAGGATGATTATAATGACTTATGCCTCAGTAACCAATCACCATACTGGCACAAAAAAAAGGTTTCTTGTGTTGAAACCAGTGAGCTACAGGTGATTTTGCACTGTGCTCTGTTTGAAGACTATTTTGTATTTCCTAGTGACTAACAGTGTGCTAAATGCTCTTTAGGCATTGAAATTGTCCCCCCTCCCTAACCCATATTATTACTGGCTAGTGGTATAATGGGACATGCACAGTATTTTCTGATGGTTGGTATAAAAAAAAAATCCACCCAGCCCCTGAGGCCTTTGGACTTACTAGCACTTTTTATTATGATCTCTATGTGCATTTCATTATCCTGTCGGGAGGATCTCATCCACAAGTGTGTTTCAACATAATTCTAGTGTGTTGATTAGATGCTATTAGCACAGACTGAGCCACCTGCCTGGCATTTCGCTTTTTCCTACGCTACATGACAAAGAATATGGGAGATGGCACAAGGGAAAATTAATGTTGATCTCATTTGCACCCTGACTATTCCTGTGTGCCCATCCCTCAATGGCTTTGAGTCATTTTCTGTCACTTCCAAATGGGACACATTAGCATGATGGAGTGCTCTGCTCTCCCCCTGACTCTTTGTGCAAAGATTGCATCCCAAACCTTACTGTGGGTCACTAATGGTTTTAATGTCACCCTAGTCCGGGAGATCTTGATATGTGCTACATGTCCTGGCACTGATTTCAAGGTTGTCATTATCGTTTGTGCCTATTGCTGGGGGGGTGGTCTATTTTTCTTTTTCTCTTTTTTGTTGTTATTTTTCTTCCATGTTATTGATCTTGTACTTTTGGTGGCTGTGCCTTCTGTAGTACCTAATACACAAATGAGATCACCTAAAGAATAAATATAGAGAATTGCTGCTTTGGGCTTCACTGGGTTGAGATTGACTTGACATAATTTTTGGTAGGTTCTTGATCTTAAATTTGTTTTTCCACATAGTTACCCTCAATGTTTTACCCCTCCCCATAATGCCCATCAAATGGGTGTTGGCATCCATCAGTGGCATAGAGTGCAAAAAATAGTAAGAAATAGATTAATAGAATTAGAAAAGCATCCTGATACTTCCCTGTACGCTTTGCCAACCAGGACTTATACATCTTGTCATATCAGGAATTCAACCAATGCCAGCTCAAGGTACCAGCAACTCAGGCAGTTGCCTGGTGTGCCATCAAGGATCTTAAAAAAAAATCTGATGTAAAGCTTCCAATAGAAGCCGCTATGTTCATAAACACTAATAAGTTACAGGATGTCATGCCAAATCTGCGGGTTACATTAAAAATAATGCTTAGAATACCTATTAATGTGGGCGTTGGTTAGAGAAGCTTTAGTAAACTAAAGCTTATAAAACATATGGTCATCCATGTCTCATGACAGAATGAATTCTTTTGCAATTTTGTCTATATAAAATGATATTGCAAAGAATATAAATATAGAAAGTGTCATGAAAAGATTTGCTGATCTAAAGGCTAGGAAAAAATGTTTCAGGTAGGCTAATTAATTGCTCATACTGTACAAAATCAAGGGTGAGAAAAACAATATTATTGTTCATTGTTTGTTAAATACAACCCAGGTAATAAACTTATTTCTATTTTTTTATATTTTTAGTTTTTACCTTGTGATTTTTTTTTTAATTACACTTAAAAGGGTGCCGAACATCTGCTTGCCCAGGATGCCAGCAACAATAGGGCTTAAAGTGTGACCTTTACAATTTGTCTTACATTCTCACACTTTTTCCAACACATCGACCCTTCTGGGTCTTTTCTCAAATACATGAAGTTGGTATGTATTCTACATTTTCATTCCAGGGCCTTTTCAAACAACAGTGGCTTATCTTTTTTCTTTCTTTTTGTTTTTTGTGTCAAAAAATGTCTTACTATATACTTTTCTATTTACACTCAATAGATTAATTCACTTTTCACTCACTTCCTACATACCTGGATGATGTATAATATTCATCTAATTCTTTTAGCCAGGTTAGTTCTGCCTGCTGCCCAGACCTTATCAAAAATCAGCATCGCTCACATGTGCACATTGGCAACCTTATTTATTCACCTATCATATTCAGATGAGGGGGAAAGGACTTTTTCTTCAATTCTGAACGTTTTCTTTTTTTTTTATGCTGGTTCTAATTTTCTTTTTCATTTTGACAAATCAAAATCTTTGTTTGCATTTCAGCATTTCAGACTGCAGCCTAATTATGCAGTTTTGGTGGATGTGCATCATCGACCTGAGCAGCAAGTCACTTATGTTGCTGAAGAAAACATTGAGATTGTGAAATCTGAGGCAAGATAGCTCCTGTCATTGTTCTGAACACTAGGGAAGGATATGATGAAGGAATTTACTTCTTGTACATGTAATCAACTTTGAGAGAATGGCATATAAAATAGTTTAGGAGAACTTAGCATTCTAACCAGTGTAGCCTGTTACATTTGATAGCTTGAAGAGCTGTGCATCCCAACCTGAGTGCAAATTGATGTCACTGGCTTGATATGAACTCTCTGATGGTGCCTGGGAAAGTTGCTTGTGTATTTTTCCCTCACTCCCTTTCAATGCTACTTTATCTTTATTTATCATATTATTTTTTATTATTATTATGACTATCCCCTCAAAATTTTATCTATCCGCACTCTGTACCAGGCGGAACTGTTTACACCTGGACAGAGTTTGGTTGGCTAGACATTGCACTAGATTGCTATGATGCACTGCACTCCATCCTGGGAGCACCTAGCGCTGAGGTATGATAACAATAGGTGCTCACTCACCCTACTCCTTAGTGGACCCACTTATCTCTACTTTTCTTTATCCCACCTAACTCCCCCTAAACTTGCTCTTCTATCTAAAGAGGCTCTGGCTACTCTGCCCACTTTCATCCTCTTATGGGTTCTTAGTCGAGTGTAATGTATACCATGAAGTCACTACCTGCTGTAGGGGCTGAAAGCCCTCCAGCTAAGGCAAATATTAGGCACAATTTAAAAAAAAAAAAATTTAGGAGCCATCTGGCATCTGCCAACTTGGGCATAATTCGCTGTACTCGCTACAGCCTACAACTAGGCTATATTAAAAAAACAAATAACAAGGATAAAAAGATCATAGGCTAAAAGCAAAAAGGTAGTAAGAAGAAAGTGCCCTCCAGCGTCTGGGGTAAGCTTACCTCCCCCCACCCGCAGGATCATGCGACTCACAACAGTCAAATAAAGTGAAGTAGGCCAGCCTCCTCCAAAAAGTCATGAAAGTCCACAAGTCAGTGTGCACAAACTCGTCCCGAGTACAAGGGACAAGTGTTAGCGACCCCGCTCATCACAGTACCGGGACAGGCAGCGTGCACGGAGATCACCCAGACTGGGACATTCAACAAGAATGTGCCAAACAGTCTGGGAGACAAGGCAGTCTTCACAGTAGGGCGCTGGCGAGCGCTCCATCAAATGGTGGTGCGTCCCGCGAGTGTGTCCACTTCAGAGACACGCTAGTGTAACTATTAGGCACGATGTGTGCTGGGCCATTGACTCTGCATGTAACTATTAGGCACGAGGTGTGCTGGGCCATCGACTCTGCACACCTTCCAGTACACACATAAGGGAGCTATGTCTGCACCATCCTTTATAGCCAAAGCTTGAATAGTGGGCCAGATTGCCAAGGCCCATCTTATCATGAACCCATGGGTCGAGTATGTGTAAATGATCACATTCTTGAATTTTCTGATCCTATGGAATTTTAACCTCCCAAGGCATGAGGGGGGGGGGGGTCATAGTATCTACTTTCTAGCTCTTCTTTTTTTCCTTTTTTGTAAACTATGGATACAAGAGAAGGTAACAGTGGAAATGCACATGGGGATCCGCCTCCAAGCGCGGCCTTGCCCTCCGAAGGTGTCCTGAGGATGAACTAACACAAGACACCCCTTCGACTGGTGCAGGGGCTTCCCTTTCATCATCCTCATGCAACAAAGAGGCTTCACCTTTTCCATCTTTGGAGGCTCTCTGGGAGCTTCAGCTCTGAAAAGGAGGTCCCCCCTCCTTCCACTCTGTGCTTTCTCAGGGGCCCCCTCCAACCCTCTTTTACCGGAGAGGAGGTTTACTGCTATCCTATGCCTACAAGTGTATGAGCTTCTCCCTCACCCCCCTTAGGTAGAGTTGCACATGGACAACTCCATCTCTTGCCAATGGCAGTCCCCTTTCCTATCATAATGGACTACCAAGAGAGTAGGCAGGAGACCCAAAATCGGCCGGGAGCGACCCTGATAGGGCTATCCCCCTTAGGAGGGCAAGGAAAACCGGGATTCGTCAGGCTGTACCCCCTGTAGTCTTGCAATCATGCACCGTGACTGCCTCCCTCTCTTCCCTGATAAATGTCGGTTCACTGACCAGAGACTTGACTGATGGAAGATAACTCAAATGGGATCTGTGATGTCTTGGGGTGAGGGGGGGATGGCCAAACGGAGGCACCCTGGAGATGACCCACCCCCACAGGGCATGATCTTCCATGGGTTCGAAGCGGGTTTTGTGCCAAACAGCGAACCTGGGTTCGCCTCTGTGCAAGCTTCTCAACACATGAATCAGTCCCCCGAGGACTCGCAAAGAGAGACCTCTAACTCAAGATGGTGCCCCTCTTACAGCTAAGACATTCTCCATCTCAGAGAAGGATTTTGCTGAGGCTGCTCCATCTAATGGTGGAAAGAAGCAGGTTCATTTCCCACCCTCCTCTCCCAAACAGAAAAAAAAAGCAAGAGGAAAACTAAAGGTTCCTCTGACTTTGCTGGGGTTCCGAGGACCGACGGGTTCGCTGTCGTTTCGGCAAATGTGCAGGCTAAGATCGGCACGTCCATCCCCGTGGCGTCCTCGGTGATAGGTCCCAGACCAAGACCAAATTCGCAACTGCGCTGAATGGGCCTGGTAAGGGTCATGGCGATTTGCTTTCCTGGCTGCCGTGCTGACGGGACTCAGCACCCCGTCCCACCAGCTTAGCCTCTTTCTGCCACCTTGCTTCCTCATTTTCCATACAACCTCTTCCACAAATTTCTTTGGTCGGCCTCTAATTTCATAGGGTAGGCGCCGACCAGCTTCCTCTCACCCAACCATCCTGGATCGAGGCTGAGTCGGGATCACATACCTACCCTTTCTCTCTCCTTTCACAGTTTATCAAGTTTACGCCCAGCCCAAGGTGGAGTCGCCATGCCGAAGGGCTGCCTGGCCACTGGGTGGGAGGAGTGGTCTCTCATGGCGGCAGCTGGCTTTGCAGGCCCTGTATTCACCCCTCACAGAGCGGGATACTGCGCAAGGTGATTAGCGTTTGGGTCCCGTGGAAATAATACATGCCCAATGATGATTTTAAAAACACCCTTCTATTTCCCCTGAAACATCGTCTGATCAACTCTCGCGGAGCTTCATGGCAGAAAAGGAGCCCCCCACCCGCCTGTGCTTTCTCAGGGGACCTTCAAACGTCTCTACCAGAGAAGATGCTTACTCCCCTTCTAGGCCTACGGGTGTGGTGGACTGCCTCACCCTTTTCTCTGGAGGCACCATTGGGCGACTGCATCTATCCAGTGGCAGTCCCTCCTTTGCTTTCATAGGGGACTGACGAGAAAGCACGCAGTCGGCTCAATATTGACCGCTCACCGCGAGAGTGGCTCGATTGGGCCAACCCTCTTAGGGGGGCAAGGGATGACAGGGCCGTGTTCCCTAACGTCATGTACCCCGGGGTCACTGTACGTGACCCGCTCTCTCCCCGCATCGATGCCAAGTTCGTCGGCCCAAGACGATAAAAAAGTTTCCTCGAATGGGATCCGTGATATCTTAGGGAAGGGCGGGGGGATGGGGGTGACATCCCCAGATGGTTGGATCTTCCATGGGGTGGAACCCGGGTTCGGTGCCAATCACAGAACCCGAGTCCACCCCTGTTCAAGGTTTACCTCAAACGGTTAGGGGCCTCTGAGGCCTCACAAAGAGAGGATGCATCTCTCCCCAGCTGGTGCCCCTGTAACAGCCAAGACCTTCTCCATTTCAGAGAAGGATTTTGCCGAAGCGGTCCATCTGGCCTAGAGGCTCCTATCGGTGGAGGAGAGAAGCTGGTTCAATCTCCACCATCCTCTCATAAAAAGAAATGGAACAGAAAAAAAGACTGGGCTCCTCTCTCTCCGTGGGAGCCACGGGGACGGGCGGGTCCGCTGCCGTTTCGGTAAGCGACCAAGCCAAGATCGCCACGTCCCATTCCCGGGTGGGGAGTCCCTGACAAAGATGAAAAGTGCAAGTGCGCAAAGCGGGTCGGGTCCCCTCATTCAGAGGTTACCAGGCGTTTTCGAGCCCGCTGGCTTCAAGAGCCATGATTAATGCCTTTGGGACACTATGGCACGCCAGTGAGTGCGACGCCGCCCTATACCATGAACTTCGAGGAGTGGTTTATGTGAGGAAACTCGTGGAATACTCCATAGAGGACATCACCTTAGAGCTGGCCGACCATGGGACGGTCAAGGTCGAGCGTGTGATGAGAAAACAGGGAGGGGCCTCGAGACCCACCCCTACACTGTTCATCACGTTCGACTGTGACAAGCTCCCTGAGTCGGTGCGTGCCGGTTGGTATTACTACTGCGGGAAGGCATTCGTGCCACTGCCTCTGAGGTGCTACTACTGCGAACTGCTCCTGTAGACGTGAAAGTCGGGGTTCCCCGAAGTCTGTGTAAGTTAGTCCAAGGCCGCACACGATTAGTCCAAATCGTGTCGGGCCAAGTGTGTCAATTGTGGAGAGCAGCACCCCGCTTCTTCGAAGCAATGTGGTGCGAATCTCCTTGAAGAAGAAATACTGGCCGTTCCAGCCCACGATCGTCTCTCATTGTTAAAAAAGACACCCTCTGCTCCAGGCCTACGAGCACGGTCGTTCCCGCGCCCTTTCTGAACCATTCTACTGGTTCTACCCACCTCGGGTGCTTCCCTGGTAGAACTGGCAGCATAAAGGGTTCACACCAAGCCCCGAATAAATCTAGGGCTCCCCCTCCTTCCCCCAGCCTGACCGTTTCCCATAAGGCGAAACCGCTGCGCGCCTCCACTGAGTCGTTAGACTCACAAGACTGAACACGCTTGAAGTTGGTCGTGAGGCCATCTTCCTGGGTTCCTAAAGCTGCTCCCAGAAAGGATAGCACTAAAGGAGCTTTGGCTACTACTCCCGCAGCCAGTGGTAGGTTGGGGGGTTCGAAGACGGTGGACCCCCACCTCCGAAGCCTAAGGTTTCGAGGAGGAGGGGGGAAAAGAATCTTCTCAAGCCAACCACCCCGGATCGGGGCTGAGGGGGGAGGGGGACATTGTTCCCTAACCCCTGAGCTCCGGTTCGGGATGGAGGTTTTTTAACAACCTGTTTAATCCCCACCCATACCTTCCTCACATCCCTTTCCCTCTCCTCTTCACATTCTATCAATTTTACGCCGTGTCCAAGGTGGAGCCGCCATGCCGATGGACTGCCAGGCCATCAGGCGGGAGGGGTTGTCCCGAATGGCGGCGCCTGGCTCTGCCGGGCCTGTAAGCACCTCTTGCAGTGCAGGCTACTGCAAGAGGTGGTGAGCGATTGCGTCCCGTAAAACAAAGAGGGTCACCATGCCCAATGATGCAAAACAAAAACATCTCCCCTTAATTCCCCCTAAAACAACGGAGCCGCCCTCGTGCAGCTCCACAGAAAAGATGGAGGTCCCCCCCCTCCCTCCTGTGCTTGTGCAGGGGACCCTCCATACCTCTTTAACCGGAGAGGAGGCTTACTCCTCTCCTACGCCTACGGGTGTAGGGGACTCCCCCTCACCCCCTTCTCTGGAGGTGCTTTCGGGCACGTCCCTATCTCCAGCGGCAGTCCCTCCTTTGCTTTCTAAGGGGACTGCCAAGAAAGCCAGCAGGCAGCCCATTGCCGACCGCCCCTCGTGCAAGCGGCTCGGTAGGGCAAACCCCCTTAGGGGGGAGAGGGAAGCCAGGCCCCTTCGGTCGCTTCCCTCAAAAGACCTGCTGGCAAGAATCTTAAACCTTGACTTGGTGAAGCTGCCAAGGGGACCTGCGATGTCCTGGGAGGGAATGGCCAACTGGAGGCCCCTCCTGTGATAGACATGGTCCTTGAGGAAACCCAGCCTCAGAGGCTAGGGCCTTCCATGGGGGGAAATCCGGGCTCGGCGCCAAGCACCAAACCTGAATCCGCCCCTATGCAAGGTCCTCCTCAAATGGCTGGGGCCTCCGAGGCAGCACAAGGAGGGTAGGGATCTCCTCTGACCGGTGCCCCTGCGACCACCAGGACCTTTTCCATTTCGGAGAAGGACCTGGCTGAGGCCGGTCCATCTGGCCTAGGGGCTTCTGTCGGCGGAGGAGAGAAGCGGGTTCATTCCCCGCCCTCCTCTCCTAAAAAGAAGAAAAAGACGGACGGATGGGTCTGCTGCCACTTTGGCAAGCGACCAGGCCAAGACCGGCACATCCGGCCCCTCTGCCCCCCCGGGTACGGAGCTCCTGACTATGACAAAGACGAAAAGTGCACAGGGCGGAGCCTCGATGACATCAGGGCCCCTGATTCAGAGGTTACCTGGCGTTTTCGAGCCTGCTGACTTCAAACGCTTCCTCGTTATTCGCTCCACTGATGGTACCATGTTGTCCAAGGGCAACATGATCCATCAGAGGAGAAGATTAGCTAGTGCAATTGGTAGAGAGCCGAAGGTGACCCGTTTCTCGGACGGGAGCCTTCTGGCGAATGCGGCGAATCCCGCCGAGGTGGCCAAGATAAGTGCTCTTCGGACACTTCATGGCACCCCGGTGAGTGTGACGCCGCACTCTACCATGAACTTTGTGAAAGGAGTAGTTTATGCGAGGGAACTCGTTGACTACTCCACTGAGGACATCACCCTAGAGCTGGCCGACCATGTGGCGGTCAAGGTCGAACGTGTGAAGAGAAAACAGGGAGGGGCCTCGAGACCCACCCCTACACTCTTCGTCACGTTCGACTGTGACAAGCTCCCTGAGTCGGTGCGTGCCGGTTGGTACCGCTACCGCGTGAAGGCATTCGTGCCACTGCCGCGGCGGTGCTATTACTGTCACCGCTTCGGCCATACGAATCGCTCATGTAGACGTGCAAAGTCGGGTTCACCCGAAGTCTGTGTAAATTGCTCCAAGGTCGCACACGATAAGTCCAAATCGTGTGTGGCCAAGTGTGTCAATTGCGGAGAGCCGCACCCTGCTTCTTCGAAACAATGTGGTGCATATCTCCTTGAGAAAGAAATCCTGGCCGTTCAGGCCCAGGATCGACTCTCATTCCGCGAGGCAAAGGACTTGGTCCTGGCACGCCCTGCTCTGCCTGGGACGTCATATGCCTCAATAGTTAGAAAGGCACCCTCTACTCCTGGCCCATCCAGGCCAACGAGCATGGTTGTTTCCGTGCCCATTCGGAGCCCTTCTGCGGGCTCTACCCAACCCGGGCGCTCCCCTGGTAAAGCTGGCGACAAAAAGGGTTCATACCCTGCCCCGGCTAAAACCAGGGCTCCCTCCTCTTCCCCCAGCGTGACCGTTTCCCGTAAGGCGAAACGGCCACGCGCCTCCACCGAGTCGTTAGACTCACAGGAGGTAACACCCCTGAAGATGGTCGCTAGGCCATCTTCTGGGGTTCCTAAAGCTGTTCCCTGAAAGGAGGACAGCAACAAAGGAGCTTCGGCCCCTTCGCCCATGCCCCGAGGTGGAGCGAGTGGCTCGGAGACGGTGGTTCCTCGAAAAGAGGGCCGCCCGCCTCCGAAGCCGCTACGCCCGCCTAAGGTTTCGAGGCGGAGGGAGGAAAAGACTCGCATGGCGAGCCCAACCTCCCCCAATAAGTCCTCGAAGGCGACAGCGCTTTGTCCGGCCAACAGCGCCCGGGGTTCTGCCCCCGGGAAGCGTACGGCCATTCCCGTGAGGGTCTTCAGTTCGAGGAGGGCCCCCTCGTCTCCTCCGAGCTAGGCCTGGAGGGCATATTCCTTCAATGGAATTGCCGTGGACTCCGGGCCAACTGGGAGGAGTTGCGGAGGCTCGTCTCATCCCGTTCCCCGTTAGCTATCGTTTTGCAGGAGACCATGCTATGCGCGTGCCCCCTGCCCGCCCTTCCAGGGTATAAGGGTCTTGCGACCCCACCACCGCGGGATGGCCGGGCTGGGGGATGCGCGGTTTACACCCGGCAAGATGTCTCCGTTCTTCCTTTCTCTTTAGATACCTCCTTTCAGGCAGTGGCTGTGCAGCTGCACCTGGATAGGAGGTATACTCTGATTTCTGCGTACATTCCACCGTCAGCTGACTTCGACGCGGGGGACTTCCGCCGCGTCGTGGCACGGTTGCCGAGGCCCTATCTCTTGCTTGGAGATCTGAACGGCAAGCATCCTCTCTGGGAAGATTACTCCATAAATCCCAGGGGAAAAGTCCTTGCCGATCTGATCGAAGAGCTTGAGATGGGTGTCCTAAATGTGGATGAGTTTACGCATCACTGTCCGAGAACCGCTTCATTTTCTTGCCTCGACCTATCTCTGTACTCTTCGGATGCACAGCTTGATTTTGATTGGGAGGTGGTCGATGACCTCCATGGTAGTGATCACTTTCCCATTCAAATATCATTTTCAGGGCAACTGCCGCCTGAGAGACCACCTCGGTGGTGCTTGGCGCGGGCGCGGTGGCCTGCATTTCAGGAAATGACTGAATTCTCTATCTCAGTCGAGGAGTTTAGGTCGGTAGATGAGGCCGTTGAGTTCTTCTCCGGCAACCTCATCGCCGTGGGCCTGACTACTATTCCTAGGACGTCAGGCCGTTTTGCACGCCGACCACTCCCATGGTGGTCGGCCGAGTGTGAGACGGCCCTCAAACAGAAGCGTTATGCCTACATGCGCTATAAGCGCCGCCCGAACGATTTCACTGTCGCTGAATTTCGTCGGGCTAGGGCTAGGTTCCGGTATATTTGGAAGCACGCCCGCCGCTCTTCTTGGCGGGCATACGTGTCTTCACTTAACGGGAAGACCCCTTTAGCTGAGGTGTGGAAGCGAGTCAAAAGGATTCGGGGCAAGTTCTCGCAGGACCCCCTTCCCGTTCTCCAGGAGAATGGGACCGCAATCTCGGAACTCGCGTCCGTCGCGGAATCCTTAGCGACCGCTTTTTCCGCATTCTTTAGCCGTGATGCTGCTCCGCCAGCATTCAATGCACGTCGTGATGTCGCGGACGCCGCCGGCTGGACTTAACCTCCAGAGGCGGAGAAGCCTTCAACGACAAGTTTACTGTGAGTGAGTTGCGTTCCGCTCTCGCTTCGTGCGCGGACACCGCCCATGGTCCGGACGATGTCCCGTGCGCCATGCTTCGACACCTGGGTGAGCGAGGCATGGCCTTTCTGTTAGATTTGTTCAACAGGATCTGGGTGGAAGGTCTTCTCCCAGACTCCTGGCGAATCGCTACTGTGCTCGCCTTTCGCAGGCCGGGGAGAGATCACTCTACTCCGACCGGTTTCCGCCCAATCTCTCTAACCTCTTGCGTGTGCAAGTTGATGGAGAAATTGGTAAATGTTAGATTAGCCTATTTCCTGGACAGCGGAGGCCATCTGTCTTCTGCACAGTGCGGCTTCCGTAAGTTCCACTACACGTCGGATGCTCTGCTCCGACTGGAAAATGCCGTCTGCGAGGCTTTCCTTCGTAGACAGCACTACGCCACGGTGTTTTTTGATCTGGAGAAGGCCTATGATACCGCATGGCGATACGGTATCATGAGACTCTCCACACGATGGGGGCGAGGGGACGCCTCCCAATGTTTATATCTGAATTTCTGCGAGATCGTCGATTCCGCGTACGGGTGGGGGGAGCCCTCTCCGGCCCAAAGGAGCAGGAAGAGGGTGTCCCGCAGGGAAGTGTCCTCAGTGTCACACTCTTTGCCCTGAGCATCAACGGCATCACCTCGGTGCTGCCGGAAGATGTTCTCGCTACGCTCTACGTGGACGACCTTTCGATCTCTTTTGGCGCGGCCCAGATGCCAACTCTGGAGCGTCGACTCCAACAGGCATTGAACCGCGTCTCTCGCTATGCCGAAGCGCACAGGTTTCGGTTTTCTTTGGCCAAGACTAAGGTGGTGCACTTCTGCCGCCATCCACGGCTTCACCCCGACCCAGATTTGTTTCTTAATGGGGTGCGCCTGGATGTGGTTGAGTCGCACCGTTTCCTTGGTCTTGTATTCGACCGACGCCTCACCTGGGAGGCTCATATTCGCAGCCTTAGTGTCTCTTGTACCCGCGCCATGGACATTCTCCGTTCCGTGACGTTCAGCGCTTGGGGCGCTGATAGGGCTACTGCCTTACTTTTTTATCGATCCTTTGTTCGCTCGAAGCTCGACTACGGATGCGAGTTTTATGCATCCGCAGCCGAGCGTTTATTGCGGAAGGTGGATTCGATCCACCACACCGGCCTTCGCCTTGCGACCAGTGCCTTCCGCACTTCCCCCATTGAGAGCCTGTTGGTCGATGCTGGGGAGATGCCACTCGCTCTGCGCCGCGTGCAGTGCATCACTCGCCTGTACGCGCCAGCCTGCCGCCTCCCTCAGTCGCCAACAGCTCTCACTGCATCCGCAGCTGATCTCGATGGTGCCTATGCCGCCGAGAGACGCCAGTCATACCCTAAGCCCTTTGGGTTTAGGGCCAGGAAACTCCTTCGAGATGTAGATATAGCTCTCGGGCCTGTGGCGCCCCTGGTTCTGCCCAGGACGCCACCCTGGAGGGTACCACATTTGGCTATTTGTCGCCACGCCTCTGCTCCCAAAGCTTGTACTGCGCCGGGAGTATTGCGTTCGACCTTTTTGGAGCACACATCGTGTCACGCTGGTACCGTGCCAGTGTCTACGGATGGCTCCAAGTCCCAAGAGGGGGTCAGCTTCCACGCCGTATCCCCTCTGTTTGAAGTCAGCGGGGCTCTACCAGGCGCTGCGTCTGTCTTCACGGCTGAGCTGGTGGCAATACACCACTCGGTACGGGAGATTACGCGACGTGCCCGATTCGGAGACCGGATTGTGATCTATAGCGACTCACAAAGCGCCCTGAGTGCTCTCGGGGCATTAGAATCTCCGCATCCCCTGGTTCGCGAAATCCGTGACGCCACGGTTTTGGCGAGCCGGGCAGATGTCGAGATTATCTTCTGCTGGGTTCCTGGACATGTAGGAATTGCGGGGAATGAGCGCGCCAAAGAGTCCGCGAGGACTCTGCGACCGGACCAGCGTTTCGCTCTTCCTCACACTGACTACATGGCAGGAATACGGGCAGCTCTTCGGACTGCTTGGCAAAGAAGATGGGAGACGGTCGAAGGAAACTTAAAGGTATCCTCCCATACTCCTGGCGAATCGCTACTGTGCTCTCTTTTCGGAAACCGGTGAGAGATCACTCTTCCCCGGCCGGTTTCCTCCCAATCTCTCTAACCTCCAGCGTGTGCTGATTGAGAAATTAGTAAATATTAGATTACCCTTTTTTGTGGACAGCGGAGGCAACCTGTCTTCTGCACAGTGCAGCTTCAACAAGTTCCACTCCACGTCGGATGTTCTGCTCCAACTCGAAAAATGGCTCCAAAGAGTCCGTGCGGACTGGGCGACCAGACCAGCCTTTCGCTTTTTCTCACACCGATTTCAAGGCAAGTATACGGGCTGGCCTCCCGGTGACTTGGCAAAGAAGATGGGAGACAGTCGAGAGGAACTTAAAGTGACTTGCCTTTGGGCGACGACTGTTCCCATGAACCTAGCCCCAAATGCCCGACGGCTTCAGGTTGCTTTTTGTCGTCTCCTAAATGGACGCACCGCCGTTTGATGGAGCGCTCTCCTGCACCTCATTGCGACGACTGCCTTGTCACCCAGACTGTTCCGGACATTCTTGTAGAATCTTCCAGTCTGGCTGATCTTCGCGCACGTTACCTTTCCCGGAACCGGGACGAGCGGGGTCGCTATCGCTTGTCCCTTGTACTCGGGACTGATTCGTGCCCACGGATTTGCCGACTATACGACTTTTTGTAGCCAGCCTCCTCCACTTTATTTGACTGTTTGTTGTGGATTGCATGCTCCAGCGCAGAGGGGAGGCCGGTATACCCCCGACGCAGGAGCGCGCATCCTTCTTGTTACCTTTTTTTCTGTTTTTACCCTATGATCTTTTTATTTTTGTTTTTTAACATAACTTAGTCGTAGGCTGCCGTGAGTACGGCGCTTATGCCCAAGTGGGCAGTCGCCAGATGTGCTCCTAAAAAAAAATCCCTCTGAAAAATGCTGACGGCGAAGCCTTCCTTCGTAGACAGCACTACGCCACGGTGTTTTTCGATCCGGAGAAGGCCAATGATACCGCATGGTGATACGGTATCATGGAGACTCTCCACACGATGTGGGCGACGGGATGCCTCCCAATGTTTATATCTGAATTTTTCCTAGATCGTCGATTCCGCGTACGGGTGGGAGGAGCCCTCTCCGGTCCAATGGAGAAGAAAGAGGGCCTCCTGCAGGGAAGTATCCTCAGTGTCACACTACCCTGAGCATCAACGGCATCACCTCGGTGCTGCCGGAAAATGTTCTCGCTACACTCTACTCAGACGACCTGTCGATCTCTTTTGGCCTTCCCAGTTGCCCACACGAGCCTCGAGCCCAACAGGCATTGAACCGCGTCTCTCGATATGCCGAAGCGCAAAGGTTTCAGTTTTCCTTGTCCAAGACTGGTGGTGCATTTCTGCCGCCATCCACGGCTCCACCATTACCCAGACTTGTTTCTAAATGGGGTTCTCCTGGAAGTCGTAGACTCGCACCGTTTCCTTGGTCTTATATTTGACCGACGCATCATCTGGGAGGCTCATATCCACTGCCTTAGGGTCTCTTGTACCTGCACCATGGATATTCTTCGTTCTGTAACTTTCAGCGCCTTGGGTATTGATAGGGCTACTGCGAGTTTTATGCATCTTCAGCCGAGCGTGTATTGCGAAAGGTGGACTCGATCCATCACACCGACCTTTGCCTTGTCTCTTCCGCACGCTCCCTTTTGAGAGCCTACTTTTCGATGCTGGGGAGATGCCACTCGCTCTGCGCCGTTCACAGTGCATTATTCGCCTGTACGCACGAGCCCGGCGCTTCCTCAGTTGCCAATAGCTCTCACTACATCCACAGCTGATCTTGACGTTGCCTATGCTGCTAAGATACGCCAGCCATACCCTAAACCCTTTGTATTTAGGGCTAGGAAACTCCTTCGAGAGCTCGGTTCTGCCCAGGACGCCACCCTGGAGAATACCGCCTTTGACTATTTGTCACCACGCCTCTCCTCCCAAAGCTTCTACAGCGTCGGGAGTATTGCATTCGCTCTTTTTGGAGCACACTCCGTGTCACACTGTAACCGTGCCAGTATATACGGATGGCTACAAGCATCAAGAAGTGTTCAGTTTCCACTTCGTGTCCCCTCTGTTTGAACTCAGCGGGGCTCTGCCTGGCGTTGTTTCTGTCTTCACGGCTGAGCTGGTTGCCATACACCTCTCAGTATGCGAGATAACGCGGCATGCCTGTTTCGGAGACCGGATTGTTATTTATAGCGACTCACAAAGCGACCTGACTTCTCTCGGAGCATTGGAATCTCCCCATCCCCTGGTTCGCGATATCCGTGCGCTACGCTTTATTCAAGCCGGGCGGGTATCGAGGTTATCTGTTGCTAGATTCATAGACATGTGGCATTTGCGGGGAATGAGGACGCCAAAGAGTCCGCGAGGATTGCGCGATCAGACCACCGTTTCGCTCTTCCTCAAACCGACTATATGGCAGGAATTTGGGCAGCTTGGCAAAGAAGATGGGAGACGGCCGAGGGGAACTTAAAGTTGCGTGCTACTGCGCTTTGACTTTCCCATAGACCTATCATCGATTGCCGCAACGGCTTTAGGTTTTTTTCTATCGTCTCCGAATTGGACACACTCGCCGGACGCACCCCATTTCTTGGAGCGCTCGCCTGCCCCTTATTGTGACGTCTGCGTTGTCCCCCAGACTTCGGCACATTCTTGTAGAATGTCCCAATCTGCGATATCTTTGCGCGCCGTACCTGTCCCGGTACCGGGACGAGCGAGGTCACTACTGCTTGTCCCTTGTACTCGGGACTGCTCCGTGCACACAGACTTTCGGATTATACGAATCTTTTGGAGGAGGCAGGCCTCTTCCATTTTATTTGACTCTTTGTTGTAGGTCGCATGCTCCTGCGCCGGGGGTGAGGCGGGCCTACCCACGACTACGGAGCACGTTTCCTTCTTGTTACTATTGTTTTTAGCTTGTGTCTTGCCTTTCTTCATTTTTTATATAGGTTATTTTCTTTGGCGTGTTTTAATATAGCCTAGTATTATGGTTTCCATTAATTTTCAGCGACTTTTACCTTAGTAGGCAGTTTCCATATGAGCCATTTAAGTGTTAAAAAAAAAAAAATTCATATTTCAGCAAATGATTGATTTCTCAGTCTAGGAGTTTAGCTCGGTTGATGAGGCTTTTGAGTTCTCCGGCGATATGTTTCGAAGCACGCCCGCCGCTCTTCCTGGCGCTGATGCTTGTCTTCAATTAACGATAAAACCTTTCTAGCAGAGGTGTGGAAGCGAGTCAAGAGAATTTGGAACGAGTTCTCGCCCCCCCCCCCATCCTCTCCCGTTCTCCAGGAGAATGGGACCGCAATCTCGCACCCCGCGTCCGTGGCGGAGTCCTTTGCGACCACTTTCTGCGCATTCTCTAGCCGTGATGCTGCTCCACCAGGATTCAATGCACGTCGTGATGTCGTGGAAGGCCGCCAACTGGACTTTACTTCGAGAGCCGGTGATTCATTTAACGACAGGTTTACATTGAGTGAGTTGCGTTCGTTCAGCTCCCGCTCGTCTACGGACACCGCCCCTGGATATGACGATATCCCGTATGCCATGCTTCGGCATCTGTGTGAGTGAGGCATGGCCTTTCTCTTAGATTTGTTCAACAGGAGTTGGGTAAATGGTATCCTCCCAGTCTCCTGGCGAATCGGTACTGTGCTTGCTTTTCTCAAACCATGTGAGAGATCACTCTACCCCGGCCGGTTGCCGCCCAATCTCTCTAACCTACTGCGTGTGCAAGTTGATGAAGAAATTAGTAAATGTTAATTAACTTTTTTTCCTGCACTGCGGAGGCCACCTGTCTTGTGCCAACTGTGGCTTCTGCAAGTTCCACTCTAGGTCGGATGCTCTGCTCTAACTAAAAAATGCCCTCTGCGACGCTTTACTTCGCAGGCAGCATTGCGCCACGGTGATTTTCAACCTGGAGAAGGCGTTTAATACCGCATGGCGATACGGTATTATGGAGACACACGATGGGGACAGGGGACGCCTCCCAATCTTTATTTCGGAGTTTTGCTAGATCGTCGATTTTCCGTACGAGGGAAGGGGAGCTTCCACGGCCCGATGGACCTGGAAGAGTATCACTTCGGTCCTTTCGGAAGATTTTCTCTACGTCAGCGACCTTTCGATTTCTTTTTGTTGGGCCCAGATGCCATCTCTGGAACTTGGGTTCCAACTTGTATTTGTATTGATACGCATATGTCGCTATGCCGAAGCGCACATGTTTCGGTTATCCTTGACCTAGACTAGGGTGGATCACTTCTGCCGCCATCCACGGCTCCATCACGACCCGGACTTGTTGCTAAACGGGGTTCGCCTGGAAGTGGTGAATTCGCACTGTTTCCTTGGTCTTGTTTTCGACCGACGCCTCACCAAAGAGGCTCATACCCGCAACTTTAGTGTTTCCTGTATCCGCGCCATGGATATTTTTCGTTCCCCGACGTTCAGTACCTGGGGTGTTGATAGGGCAACTGCCTTACTTCTTTATCGATCCTTTGTTCATTCGAAGCTCGACTACGGATGCGTTCTATGCATCCGCAACCAAACATATATTGCGGAAGGTGGACTCGATCCACCACACTGGTCTTCGGCTAATGACCGGTGCCTTCCACATATCGCCCTTAGAGACTACTTGTCGATGATGGGGAGATAACACTGGTTCTGCGCCTGTACGAGCGATCCCGGCGCCTCCTCCAGTTGCCAATGGCTCTGACTCTATTCCCAGCTGATCTCAACGGTGCCTATTTCATCGAGAGACTAGTCATACTCTAAGCCCTTTAGGTTTATATCTAGGAAACGCTTTCGAGAGCTCGGTGGTACTTCTGGTTCTTCCCAGGTGCCTCTCGTGAGGGTACCACCTTTGACTATTATTCGATCCGCTTATAATTCCAAAGCTTCCACAGCGCCTGGAGTATTGCGTTATACCTTTTTGACACCCACATTGTGCCACGTTGGATCCGAGCCATGTACACGGATTACTCCAAGTCCCAGGATGGCGTCGGCTTCCACACCGTATCTCCTCTGTTTAAATTTAGCGTCTGTCTTCACGGCCAAGCTGGTTGCAATATACCGTTCGGTACAGGAGACAACGCATCTTACCCGGTTCAGAGACCGGATTGTGATCTAAAGTGACTCACAATGCTAGGAATTAGAATATTGTCTCCTCCCCCCCCCCCCCATGGTTCGTGCTATCTATGATGCCATGGTTGACAGGAGACGGGTGGATGTCAAGATTATCTTCTGCTAGATTCCTGGGCATGTGAGAATTGCGAGAAAGGAGCTCGGACGAGGTTGCCACACCAGTGTTTCGCTTTTCTCACACCGAGCTGCTTTGCAAAGTAGGCTGTTCCCATGGCCCTATTCCCAATGCCGCGACAGCTTCATGTCGCTTTCTGTCGTCTCCGAATTGCGCACACTCTCGGGACGCCATTTAATAGAGCGCTCCCTTGCACCTTACTGCGACAACTACGGTGTCACAAGACTGTTCGGGACTTTCTCGTTGAACGGCTGGTCTCCTTCATTTTATTTGACTCTCTTTTGTGTAGGTGGGCCTCTACCCGACTTATGCCCCTGTAGTCGGTCGCTATTAAAAACAATTAGCACTTTCAATTCACTAAGTTCATCAAAACGAACCTCTCTTGCAAAACTTCATGACAGATTTACTCTGATTACGCTTTGCTTTATTTGTATAAATACCAAGAGAGCGCCTTCGCCACTCCTTATATGAGGCTCTTGTGCTTCGTAGGGAACATATTAGGTGTGTGGCCAACACTTCTTTGCGTCAAAAGTATGTTGATACCCTCATATATGATACCAATACTCTATCGGCAGCGTTCAGGAACAGGAGAGTGCTTATGCTGTACTGTGAAAAGAGGAAGGGAAGGATAGCGGTTTTATGTTTGGCTATGTACTTAATGATGCATGCGGAGCTCCTTTCCCCGTGGGTGTAAGTGTTCTTCACTTCCTTTGGGGGATTTTAGTCGGCCCAAATCTTTGTTGATGAAGAATGTTTGTTGCAGGTGGATCACCCCGATCTCGAACGTTACTTTGATGCTTATGATGGAAAGCAGTATCTGTCTCAATCGTGGCTGAAGGCACTTTATCCTCTAGATTAACCATCCTACGTGTGACTGGGCGAAATTATATCTATCATTTTAAAATATATTTATACCAAACACTTTTATAGTTCATTCAACAGCTGTTGTGTATTAGTGTAAGCCTTGTGTTTTACTTCTCGTCCATGAAGTCGGTGGCCTTTAGAGTTACGTGCTGGTTGTTATAGTCTTTTTTAAGCTTTGCCCTCAATTTATTTGTTTATAAAGATCTTGAATTGTAAAGGAATCTAAAGTTGCCTTGGAAGGCTTCGATTGGATCTACATAATTTCCCATTTCTAGATTGATAGTTGGGGGGAGGGCGGTCAGTCAAGAAGTAATCATGGCCATTTGGATGTATTTTTATACTGTGCAATTTATTAAAGCAATGAAGACGAACAAAGCCCCTGGTCCGACAGGAATAACAAGTTATATGTTGGAGAGACTGGGAGGAGATGGACTTGATGAACTGACAGGAGTTTTCGAGAGATAGTGAAGGAGGAGAGAATCCTGAGTGTTGGAAGAGTAGTTTGACTGTTCCAATATATAAAGGAAAGGGGGATGCTCTCAGGTGCGAAAAATACAGAAGAATCAGGCTTCTGAACATGGCATGAAAATATTTAAGGTGTTGGAGGGAAGATTGAAGAATTTAGTAAAAGTTGATGGCAGACAGTTTGGTTTTGTTGCGGGAAGGTCTACTAATGATGTCATTATGAGGCAGATCCAGGAAAAAATTACAGAAAAGAAAAGAAAACTGCCACATTTTCGTGGATTTAGAGAAGGCTTTCGATAGAGTACCAAGAGGGGTGATAGTATGGGCACTCAAGAGACAGGGAGTGCCAGAGAGGCTCATAATGTGTGTTTGTCCCTATATGAGGAATCACAGTCTCATGTGAGGACGATGGCAGGTACATCAGGGCTCAACTCTGAGCCCACTGCTCTTCATCGTTGTTCTAGAGGTGGTGACCAAGGAGGACAGGGACCGTGGGAGCTGCTGTATGCCAATGACCTTGTGCTCACCTCAAGCTCAAAGGAGGAAGTGATTGACATGTTCGAGAGGTGGAAGAGAGACATGGAAAAAAAAAGGACTAAAGATCAACATCAGCAAGACTAAAGGAATGGTGACAGGAGATGAGCCAGGAAAAAGAGTGGAGTATGGGAGGTGGCAATGCGGAGCGTTTGGCAAAGGAGTGGGAAGCAATTCTATTCTCTGCACTCAGTGTAGAAAGTGGTGTCATAAGAGGTGCTCTAGACTTCAGAGACTCATGGGAGCGATAAATATTGTATGCCCTGGGTGCCGAACAAGACCAAATGAGAATGGGTTGCAAATGAATGGAATGCTGCTGGGGAAGTGCTGGAGATAATGAACCAGTTCTGCTGCCTCAGAGATATACTAGACAGTGAAGCTCGAGTGGAAAGAGCTGTTCGCGCAAGAATAACCATTGCCTATAATAAGTGGAGAGAAGTGTCAGGATTACTGTTGAACCGAAGCATTCCCTTGAAGAAGAGAAGCTTGGTATATGTAGCATGTCTACAAGCAGCTCTTATGTATGGTGCTGAGAATTGGCCCTTAACAGAAAGACTGACGTGTTGAGAGGATGTGATCAACGTATGCTGAGATATATGGCTGGTGTGAAGTGGCAGGAGCTCTGAGGTGACGGACAGATATGAACTAATGGAGCTGGAGTCAGCTGCGACTGAGGAGACTTATGTTGCTGTGTTGGAATATTATTTCAAAGTCATCTGCATATGATTGTACTCTTTAAAGAGGAGGATTGGGTGTGGGTATGGCATGCATGAAGAGGTTGGCCCCTTGTCGGACACCATTGTGTAGTAGTTGTATGTATTTTGAGTTTTTCTGGTTGTGAATGATTTACTAATGTTTGAAAGGAAGTTGGTGAGCCATTTCTCGTCATTTTGGTAGAGGCGTTTGTTGAGTATGGCTGTGCATACCAACTGGTAAGAGTGTAGCGTACGAGAAGTGCAGGCGAGCGGCTTAAAAGCTCCGTCTAAATGAGTTTTTTTTTGAGACTCAGGATGGCCGAGTGGTTTCGCCGCTCGCTAACAGTGGTCCAGCGACGCGGGAAGCTGTTCGCAACTCGCCTACGCTATATTTTTTTTTCTTTGCCCCTTTTCTCACCTCCCTTTATAAGGGCGAGCAAAGAAATCATGGAAATCTTACTTCTTCTATTTTTTCCCATTTTGCATAAAATACATCACTAATCGACAATAAAGGCTGGACCATTTTCACATGTCTGTACGCTTCTTTTAACATTTAAACTTGTTCCAAGTGGTGGCTGATGGTAAAATAGTTATTATTAATCCTGAGTTGAGCGTTTCCCGCAGACGGATGTACAAAGCGTTTTACTTCTCTATTTTTTCGTCATTAGACACAATATTCTCCCTCAGGAAATACTATTCTTGACTACTAAACCAATTTCCTACACTTGGGTTTAGAGTTTTCCATTCACGTGCACCTTTAAATGGAACGATCGAATGGGGTAAGTTTACTATGCGACTGACGCTAATTAAACTAGGTTGTTGGATTTGATTGTCATGGGTGATAAATTTGATCAAGCTTATTGGTGGGTCTCGGGGGGGGGGGGGGGGCTTACATCGGAAGGCCTATGGGTAAGGGGCAAATCAAAATCTCTATCGTTTGTGAATCACCCGTTACTCATTATTTTTCTGATTCAAGGGGTGGCATTGCAACCTGTTTTCTTTTACTTCCTTTATTTCAATCCTGAGTAACTAAAAACTATATTATAATATGCAAATTTCACGAAAATCTTTTTTAAAATTATCCATCAAAAACTAAATTCCTGCCCTAAATATAAGGCTGATCAACCGTAAATCCATTTAAAATGGATCTAAATCGGCATTCAAGAAAATATTTGCCGAACAGCATGTAACTAGATGTTGAATTTCATTCAACCGTGAAACTAAAACTTTCCCGGACTAAAACTCGGGAAATCCAAAGAGTACTTTTTTTCCCAAAATAAAAAACTTCCTTGATTTCGCTACATGTTTACTTTAAGATGAATACTTCCTGGTAGTTGCGTGTTGTCTCTTGGGCCTTTGGACATTTTCGTTTGCTTGGGTTTCTTGGAGGTTCATCTCTGATAATTGGAGCGGCGGAGAAGGAAGGGGTACCATCAATCTTCTATTCGGTGAATACGAGATCGAATACTGCAAGGGCAGTCGACGGAAGGAAGACGATGCATCGCGGTGAAGGACAGTGGTGAAAAATATCCTGGCAAGATCGCCAGTGTTAAATGGGCGGGACTCCTTGTCGCCAACGGGAATGGGCCTGCAATTTTTTTGGTAAATTTTTAAAGTACTAGGGGTTCAGCACTAGTTTGCGCCACGGTTCTTGGATATACGAAGGTCATGACAAGCAGTCAAACAGTAGAAACTGTATGGACTAAGGAGGTTCCACCCAATGGATAAGGGAAAAACAAGTGGGTTTTTTTCTCTCAAATTTTATTATCATTTATCTGAACTTCTTTGACAAATTTTGCAATTTTTGAAAGCTCCGATATCAAACTAGTGAGTGGTCAGCCTTTAGAGAATTCTGAGCGAAGCTACCATTTACTACATAATCCTTGGTATATAAATATGACAATATCTGAAACTAGGTGGAGCCAAAATAATTTTTAAATGTTTATTACAGAAGGAGGGTCTTTTTCCTATTGTATTTTATTGCCCATGCGCTGGGAGGGCGTTAAAACAGAAAACCCAATTAAAACACTAAGGTCGTACATGGACCTTTTACTTTAGATCGAGCCAATCTCTCCTAGAGGGCAAAATAAGGTGCGACATTATTTGTTGATAGGATTCTTAAAATAGGAAGTGGGGGCATAATTTGGAGAGACCGGAAAAAGGCTTGGTTACGCCACATTGGTATGTGCCTTCGAGTGGATCAGTGATAAACATGGATATAAACTTATCGGCCTTTGACTGAGATTAAAAAGAAAAGATACTGAGCTTTAAAGGGACTTCCATTAACCCAGTGGTGTCAATTGGGTGTGGCAGGGTGCGTATGGGGGCACAGGAAAGTAGTAGTACCCACTGTGAAGCACGATCGGATTTCATGGAGTTGCGCCCCACGATTGGTCTCCTTCCTGTGTCCCAGCTCTCAGTTGTGGCTTCAAGTAACTGTCCTAGGACAGCGGCCACACCCCAGGCAACCACTTGGACCAGTGAGCTAAACCAAGTGAGGGTAACCACTGTCTTGGTTGACCAAGGCTAAGGGAACACACCCTGAAAAAAAGTTAGGTGTGGAGGGCACGCCCAGCCGTGTTCTGACAGACAGGAGCCCTGGCAACCCCTGCAGTGTTGGGCAGGCACTGATTGTCCTCCTCCCCCCCCTCCTCTCTATCCATATCTCTCTGCCCAGGATTAAGATAGTGTTATAATGACACGCGCACCCAGTGTGGCACTCTAAAATCTTCTGAGCTGGTCTTTCTCTCTTTACTCTCATGTCATCACCTCCACTCTTAGACCAAGTCCGGCGGCGATGGAGTGTTGGGCGACGGGAGCAGACTTAGCTCGACCTCTGCACGCTGGCGGCACAGGGCTATTATGGTCGCTGGTGGTTGGGATCGGAGTGGCAGACCCCCGTGTGACTGGGCAGGCCTATTCAGGGTCCGCGCTGCTCACCCCTGAATAGGGTAGGGACATAAAAAAGGTGGTCTCAACATCGCCCACTCCACTTTCTTAGGTAGGTTACCTCCTACAGAGTCATTTGATATGCGGTCGTAAAACTAACAAGAAGCATCTGCCATTAAAAGTGGCCCCCTGGAATATCAGGACTCTAATAGACGCACTAAACCCCTCAGGCTCTCGTTGCAGCAGAACTCGCAAGATACAAAATTGACATTACGGCACTTGGCGAAACTTGTCTGTTGGATGAAGGATCTCTTTGCGAGACCGAGGGAGGATACAGTCTTCTAGATAGGGTATCCTCTTGGAAGGCACCACTTACATGAGGTTGGTTTTGCAATCAGTAATGACATCACAAAAAAAACACTCTCCAGTTAGGATCAGTGAGAGACTGATGACAATCAGTCTCACTTGAAAAGAACAATTACGCCCCCATAATCAGTGCCTACGCACCAACCCTAAATGCAACAGATGAGGAATAAGACCGCTTTTACCTTGCATTAGACTAAACCCTTTGACAAGATAATACTACTAGGAGATTTCAACGCTAGAGTTGGGAAGGACAGCCATATATGGGACAAGGTAATCGGAAAGCATGACATAGGCAAGATGAAAGCCAATGGACTAAGGTTACTGACGCTCTGCAGTGTACCTGACTTCACATCTCAAATAATATCTTTCAACAAAAAGCTAAATATAAAACATCCTGGATGCACCCACGCTCAAATCATTGGCATCTAATTGATTATGTAATAGACGAGCTATGAGGGGTGCAGGTTGCTGGACGGACCATCGAATGATAAGGTCCTCTCTTAAATTATCAATCCGGCACAGAAAGCCAATAAAAAAAAGAAAGAGGCTAAATACAGGCAAACTTAAAAACGAGAACCAAGTAAACAAACTACGCTGCACTATAGCAGAGACACAACTGAGAAGAGGCCATTAAATGATATAACAACTCCCTTAGATGATCTCTGGGAAGCTTTTAATACAGCAGTCTATGACTCAGCAGAAAAGGCCCTCCGTACTTAGGCAAAAAGCACAAGGATTGGTTTGACGACAATCTGAGTAACATAATCCCATTATTAGACACGATGCATAAGACCCACAACGCGTCATTAAACCATCCTAACTCACAAATACTGAAACTACGCTGGTAAACTGCACGGACAGAAGCTCAGAGCAATTTACGAAGGATAAAAAATGAATGGTGGACAATACTAGAGAAAGAACAACTGATGGGAACACATTTCTGAGAGACCAAAATAAAATCATACAAAGATGAGGTGAGCATTTTAGTGCCCTACTTAACCAAGCAGCCCCCTTTGACAACATTGTACTGAACGAATTCGAAGAACGAACCACAAAGCATGACGAACTTCTACCAACATTTACCGAACTACTCTGGGCAGTTAAAACACTCAAAGACAATAAAGGCCTAGATGGCCTACTTGCAGAGATACTAAAACACAGCGCTATCTACTTCTCGAGACTTGTTTCGGTTTATCCAGGAGGTATGGGACAAAGAATATGTACCCCAACAATGGAGATGCAAACATCATAAGCATATAAAAGAAGGGCGACTAGTCATTGTGTGACAATAGCCCCGCAAGGGGCACGGCGATTGGCTCTCCTGGTCGCCGTGCTGACGGGACTCAGCGCCCTGTCCAGCCCCAGCTTAGCCTCTTCTCCTTCTTTCACACAGCCTGTAGTTCTCTCCTACTTCCTCACTTCCCCTACAACCTCTCCCACACCTCTCTCTGGTCGGCCTCTATTTTCTTAGGGTAGATACTTACCTTCTTCTCAGCCAACTATCCCGGATCGGGGCTGAGGGGGGAGGGGATAATGATCCCTAACTCTTGAGCTCCGGTTTGGGATGGTGGGTTTTTAACAACCTGCTTCATCTCCACCCATACCTTCCTCACATCCCTTTTCCTTCTATCTTCACTATTTTTTTACACCGTGCTTAAGGTGGAGCCGCCATGCCGAAGGGCTGCCAGGTCACCAGGCAGGAGGGGTGGCATTGAATGGCGGAACCTGGCTCTGCCAGCTCCGTACGCACCCCTTTGCAGGGCGGCATACTGCGAGGGGTGATGAGCGTTTACTTCCCGTAAAAAAGAAAAGGGTCACCATGCCCAATGATGAGAAAATAAAAAATCTTCCCTAAATTTTTCCTCGTCCATCGTTGGAGCCGCCCCCGGGCAGCTCCATAGAAAAAATGGAGGTCCTTCCCCCATTGTGCTCTCGCAGGGGCCCCTCCAAATCTCTAACCGGAGAAGAGGCTTACTCCTCTCCTTCTACTACGGGTGTAGGGGACTCCCCCTCACCCCCTTGTCTGGATGTGCCTTCGGGCACCTTCCTCTTTCTAGCGGCAGTCCCCTCTTTACTTTCCAAGGGGACTGCCAAGAAAGCCCGCAGGCAACCCATAGCCGACCACTGCCTATTGAAGCGGCTCGGTAGGCAAACCCCCTGTGGGGGTAGAGGAGAGCCAGGCCCCTTCGGTCGCTTCCCTCAAAAGACCTGCTGCCTAGAATATTAAAGCTAGCTGGGGTCAAGGCCTGTGCCTCTCCAGAATCGACTGTGACACCACAGCCAATGGGACCTGTGATGTCCTGGGGGGCATGGCCAACTGGAGCCCCCTCTTCCCTCCCCCCTCTTGAGATAGACATGGTCCTTGAGGTAACCCAGCCTCAGATGGTAGGGCCTTCCATGGGAGTGAATCCGGGATCGGCGCCAAGCACCGAACTCGAGTTCGCCCCTATGGAGGTCCTCCTCAAACGGCTAGGGTTTCCAAGGCAGTGCAAGGAGGGGAGGGATCTCTTCCTCCGACCGGTGCCCCTGCGACTGCCAAGACCTTCTCCATCTCTGAGAAGGACCTTGCTGAGGCCGGTCCATCCGTCTGGAGGCTCCTGCCGGCGGAGGAGAAAGCGGGTTCATTCCCCGCCCTCCTCTCCTAAAAATAAAAAAAAAATATAAAGACTCGGGGCGCCTCTCCATCCGCGGGGGCTGTGGTGAAGGATGGGTCTGCTGCCACTTCGGTAAGCAACCAAGCCAAGATCGGCACATCCGGCTCCTCTGCCTCCCCCCCCCCCGGATGCAGAGCCCCTGACTAAGACCAAAAGTGCTAGTGCGCATAGTGGAGCCTCGATTACATCGGGGCCCCTCATTCAGAGATTACCCGGTGTTTTCGAGCCCGCTGGATTCAAACGCTTCTTAGTCATTCGCTCCACTGATGGCAGAATGTTGGCCAAGGGCATCATGATCCATCAGAGGAGAGCATTAGCTAGTGCAATTGGTAGAGAGCCGAAGGTGACATGTTTCTCGGACGGGAGCCGTCTGGCGAATGCGGCGGGTCCCTCCGAGGCGGCCAAGATAAGTGCTCTTCGGACACTTGATGGCACCCCGGTGAGTGTGACGCCGCACTCTACCATGAACTTTGTGAAAGGAGTAGTTTATGCGAGGGAACTCGTGGACTACTCCATAGAAGATATCACTCTAGAGCTGGCGGACCACGGGGTTGTCAAGGTCGAGCGTGTGATGAGAAAACAGTGAAGGGGGGTCTCGAGACCCACCCCTACACTCTTCGTCACGTTCGACTGTGACAAGCTCGCTGAGTCGGTGAGTGCCGGTTGGTACCGCTAACGCTTGAAGGCATTCGTGCTAATGCCGCGGAGGTGCTATTACTGTCACCGCTTTGGCCATACGAATCGTTCATGTAGACGTGCAAAGTCGGGGTCACTCGAAGTCTGCGTAAATTGCTCCAAGGCCGCACACGATAAGTCCAAATCGTGTGTGGCCAAGTGTGTCAATTGCAGAGAGCCGCGCCCCGGTTTTTCGAAACATGTGGTGCATCTTTCCTTGAGAAAAAAATCCTGGCTGTTCAGGCCCAGTGTCGTCTCTCATTCCGCGAGGCTAAGTACTTGGTCCTCGCGCACCCGGCTCTGTCTGGGACGTCTTACGCCTCAATGCTAAGAAAGACAAACTCTGCTCTTGGCCCATCTAGGCCAACGAGCTCGGTTGTTTCCGCGCCCATTCGGAGCCTTTTTGCGGGTTCCACTCAACCCAGGCGCTCCAGTCGTAAAGCTGGCGGCACAAAGGGTTCACAACCAGACGAGGGCTCCCCATCCTCTTCCCCCAGCGTGACCGTTCCCCATAAGGCAAGAAGGCCACGCGCCTCCACCGAGTCGTTAGACTCACAGGAGGCAACACCCCTCAAGTTGGTCGCCAAGCCATCTTCCAGGGTTCCTAAAGCTGCCCGCAAGGCCATCTTCCGGGGTTCCTAAAGCTGCCCCCGAAAAGAGGACAGAAACAAAGGAGCTTCGGCTCCTTCGCCCACGCCTAGTGGTGGGCAGGGTAGCTCGGAGGTGGTGGATCCTCGAAAAGATGGACCCCCGACTCCGAAGCCACAACCACCGCCTTAGGTTTCGAGGCGAAGGGAGGAAAAGACTCGCATGGCGAGCCCAACCTCCCCCAATAAGTCTTCGAAGGCGACAGCGCTTACAGCGCATTGTCCAGCCAACAGCGCCAGGGGTTCTGCCTCCGGTAAGCGTACGGCCATTCCCGTGAAGATTTTCGCTTCGAAGAAGGCCCCCGTGTCCACCGAGCTAGGCCTGGAGGGCATATTCCTTCAGTGCAATTGCCGTGGCCTCCGGGACAACTGAGAGGAGCTGCGGAGGCTCGTCTTCTCCGATTTCCCGTTAGCTATCTTTTTGCAGGAGACCATGCTGGGAGGCTGCTCCCTGCCTACCCTCCCGGGGTATAAGGGTTTTGCGACCCCACCACCACGGTATATGGGCCGGGCGGGAGGATCTGCGATTTACACCCGGCATGATGTCTCCGTTCTTCTCTTCGCTTTAGATACCTCCTTTCAGGCAGTAGTTGTGCAGCTGCACCTTGATAGGAGGTATACTGTTATTTCTGCGTACATTCCACCGTCAGCTGACTTCGACGCGGGGGACTTCCGCCGCGTCGTGGCACGGTTGCCGAAGGCCCTATCTCTTGCTCGGAGATCTAAACGTTAGACACCCCCTCTGGGGATACCACTCTATCAATCCCCGGGGTCAATTCCTTGCCGACTTGATCGACGAGCTTGAGATGGGTGTCCTAAATGTGGATGAGTTTACGCATCAGTGGCCGATAACCGCTTCATTTTCTTGCCTCGATCTATCCAAATGCTCTCCGGATGCACAGCCCGATTTGGATTGGGGAGTGGTAGATAACCTTCATGGTAGTGTCACTTTCTCATTCAAATATGTCCGGCCAATAGCGTCCTGCGTTCTGCTTCCGAGAAGCGTTCGGCCATTCCCGTGAAGGTCTTCTGTTCAAAGAGGGCCCCCGCGTCTCCTCTGAGCTAGGCCTGGAGGGCCTATTCCTTCAATGGAATTGCCATGGATTTCGGGACAACTGGGAGGAGCTGCGGAGGCTCGTCTCCTCCCATTCCCCCTCAGCTATCTTTTTGCAGGAGACGATGTTGGGCGCATGCCCCCTGCCCACCCTTGGCACCTGCCGCCCGAGAGCCCGCTCCGGTGGTGCTTGGCGCGGACGTGGTGGTCTGCATTTCAGGAAATGACCGAATTTTCTATCTCAGTCGAGAAGTTTAGGTCGCTAGATGAGGCCGTTGAGTTCTTCTCCGGCAACCTCATCGCTGCGGGCCTAGGTACTATTTCTAGAAGTCTGGCCGTTTTGCATGCCGACCACTCCTGTGGTGGTCAATTGAGTGTGAGACAGCCCTCAAGCAGAGGAGCCTTGCCTACATGCGCTATAAGCGCCCCCGAACGATTTCACTTAGGTGAATTTCGTCGGGCTAGGTTCCGGTATATTTCGAAGCAAGTCCGCCGTTTTTCTTGGTGGGTATACATGTCTTGACGTAAAGGAAAGACTCCTCTAGCAGACGTGTGGAAGCGAGTCAAAAGGATTCGGGGTAAGGAGCCCCCTCCCTTTCTCAAGGAGAATGGGACCGCAATCTCGGACCCCGCGTCCGCTTTCTCCGTATTCTCAATGCACGTCGTGATGTCGTGGAATGGCGGCGGCTGGACTTTACCTCCAGAGGCGGAGAACCCTTCAACGACAGGTTTACTCTGAGTGAGTTGCGTTCCGCTCTTGCTTTGTGCGCGGACACCGCCCATCGTCAGGACGATGTCCCGTATGCCATGCTTCGACACCTGGGTGAGCGAGGCATGGCTTTTCTGTTAGATTTGTTCAACAGGATCTGGGTGGAGGGTATAGTATATGGTTATTCATGTGATTTATTTTCTGTTAATAAATCAGCCTAAATAGCGTTTCGAAAACAATAACCATAAATTTGTTTGATCGAAGTTGTCGGCTGATAGTTTTTAGGCCTAAGACGACAGCGAAATAAATTTTGAAATAATGAACTGGGTTTTAAAAAAAACAATTAAACAAATATATATATATATATATATATATATATATATATATATATATATATATATATATATATATATATATATATATATATATATATATATATATATTCATAGAATCAACGAATGTACAATGAGATAAGTAGATTAGGTATACAATGTAAGATATTGCAACATATGATTTACAGTAACAAGATGCGAAGAGAATTGAAGTATGTGAAATAAATATGAAATAATATGGTGAAATAATATAGTAGAATAATATGGTGACTATGATGGACTGTGAATTAGGGGCTGCAATTTGAGAAGTAAATATAATTAGGACCTACTATCGTATGGTCGTTTGCAAAGAATTGTAAGAGAAAGTGGAATTAACAAAGTAAGATTGGTTTGGAGGTAAATGACTAATTGTAGAAGGAATGATTACCGACCTTTATACGAAGAATGGTGAGCGTCGAATGGGCAAGAATAGTGTGCTATTTGGTCGAACTCAAAGCATGTTTGTTTGTTTGTGAGTGAAATTTTAAGAGGTGTTGTTTCGAACAGTATTACGTTAAATGAATTGACAAGTAAAATAAATGAATTAATTAATTATTAAGTTGTACATAAAATGATTTAATTTACAAAAGTTAAGTAAAATAATTGAAAGATTAAATTGACAAAGTTAAGTAAAATAATTGAATATGAATTTTACATAATAATTGATGTATATAATATTTAAGTTTCCCAGGAGCATTTTATTATAGGAATGCCAAGAGGCATTGCTACAAGGGTCTCCCGGATTCCTGGTGAATCGCTACTGTGTTCACTTTTCGCAAACCTGGGACTGACCACTCTACTCCAGCCGGTTTCCGCACAATCTCTAACTTCTTTCATGTGCAAGTTGATGGAGAAATTGGTAAATGTTATATTAGCCTTTTTTTATTGACAGCGGAGGCTATCTGTCTTCTGCTAAGTACGGCTTCCGCAAGTTTCATTCCACGTCGGATGCTCTGCTCCGACTGGAAAGTGCCGTCTGCGAGGCTTTCCTTCGTAGACAGCACTACGCCACGGTGTTTTTCGAACTGGAGAAGGCCTATGATACCGCATGGCGATACGGTATCATGTAGACTCTCCACACGATGGGGGCAAGGGGACGCCTCCCAAATTTTATATCTGAATTATTGAGAGATCGTCGATTCCGCGTAGGGGTGAGGGGAGCCCTCTCCGGCCTAATGGAGAAGGAAGAGTGTGTCCCGCAGGAAAGTGTCCTCAGTGTCACTCTTTGCCCTGAACATCAACGGCATCACCTTGGTGCTGCTGGAACTTGTTCTCGCTACGCTCTACGTGGACGACCTTTCGATCACTTTTGGAGCGGCCCAGATGCCAACTTTGGAGCGTCGACCTAGCAGGCATTGAACCGCGTCTCTCACTATGCCGAAGTACACAGGTTTCGGTTTTTCTTGGCCAATATTAAGGTGGTGCACTTCTGCTGCTATCGACGGCTCCACCCTGACCCAGACTTGTTTCTTAATGGGGTACGCCTGTAAGTGGTTAAATAGCACTGTTTCCTTGGTCCTGTATGTGACCGACGCCTCTCCTAGGAGGCTCATATTCGCAGCCTTAGGGTCTCTTGTACCCGCGCCATGCATATTCTCCGCTCCGTGACGTTCAGCGCTGATAGTGCTACTGCTTTACATTTTGATCGATCCTTTGTTCGTTCGAATCTCGACTACGGATGTGAGTTTTATGCATCCGCAGACGAGCGTGTATTGCGGAAGATGGACTCACTTCACCACACCAGCCTTCACCTGGCCACCGGTGCCTTCCATACTTCCCCTATTGAGAGCCTACTAATCGATGATGGGGTGATGCCACTCGCTCTACGCCGTGCACAGTGTATTATTCGCCTCTACGCGCGAGCCTGGCGCCTCTCTCAGTCGCCAACGGCTCTCACTGAGCCCGCAGCTAATTTTGACGGTGCCTATGCCGCCGAGACACGCGAGTCATACCATAAGCCCTTTGGGTTTAGGGCCAGGAAACTCCTTCGAGTGGTAGATATAGCTCTCGGTCCGGTGGCGCCTCTGGTTCTGCCCAGGACGCCACACTGAAGGGTACCATATTTGGCTATTTTTCGACATGCATTTGCTTCCAAAGTTCTACAGCGTTAGTAGGCTTGCATTCGACCTTTTTGGGCACACCTCGTGTCACGCTGGAACCGTACCAGTGTATACCGATGGCTCCAACTCCCAAGGTGGGGTCGGCTTCCACGCCGTATCTCCTCTGTTTGAAGTCAGCGGGGCTCTGTCAGGCGCTGCGTCTGTCATCGCGGCCGAGCTGGTGGCAATATACCACTCGGTGTAGGGGATTACGTGATGTGCCTGGTTCGGAGACCAGGTTGTGATGTATAGCGACTCACAAAGTGCCCTGAGTGCTCTCGGGCCATTAGAATCCCCCCACCCTTTGGTTCGCGATATCCGTGACGCCAGGGTTTTGGCAACCCTGGCGGATTTCGTGATTATTTTCTGTTTGGTTCCTGGACATGTCGGAATTGCCGGGATTGAGCGTGCCAAAGAGCCCGCGAGGACTCGGCGACCGGACCAGCGTTTCGCTCTTCCTCACACAGACTACATGGCAGGAATACGGGCTGCTTGGCAAAGAAGATGTGAGACGGTCGAAGGGAACTTAAAATTGCGTGCCATTGCGCCGCGACTGTTCCCATGGACCTACCCCCCAATTCCATGAAGGCTTCAAGTTGCTTTCTGTCGTCTCCGAATTGGACACACTCGCGGGGCGCACCGCCATTTGATGGAGCGCTCGCCAGCGTCCTACTGTGAAAACTGCGTTGCTTCCCAGACTGTTCGGCACATTCTTTTTGAAAGTCCCAGTCTGGGCAGTCTCAGCGCATGTTACCTGTCCCGGTTTCGGATTGGGTGGGGTCGCTACCGCCTTTCCTTTGTACTCGGGGCGAGTTCGTGCACATTGACTGGTGGACTTATAGAATTTGGGGGGCAGGTCGGCCTTCTTCCCTTTATTTAACTAGGTTTTTTTGTTGTTTTCTTTGTAGGTCGCACGTTCCTGCGCCGGAGAAACTTTCCTCTACGCCGGAGCTTGCTTCCTCCTTGTTGCCATTTTCCCTTTTTATTGTTGTTGTTTTTCATATTCTTATTTTAAAGTTGCCTACTGCTAGGCTGTCGTGAGTGCGGCGACTTGTGCCCAAGTGAGTAGTCACTAGATAGGCTCCTAAAATAAAAAAAAAACTTACTATTTTTTGCTGGAAAAGTCCTCTTCAAAATAATGCTTCAAAGACTAACAACTAACATCTCTGAATACCTAAAGCCAGAATCACAGTCTGGCTTCCGCAAAGATCGAGGCACAATTGAAAGGATTTTTACAGTGCGTCAAGTCCAAGAAAAAGTAAGGGAACAAAACAATGACCTTTTCATGGCTTTCATCGATCTTACGAAAGCTTTTGATACTGTAATAGAGAAGCACTTTGGGAGGCAATGCGTATCTCCAAATGCCCTCCAAAATTTGTAATGATAACGAAACAATCCCATGAAAGCAAGGGTCACTATGGGCGGTCTGGAATCAAAGCATTTTGTTGTGTGCTTTGTAGTTAGACAGTGCTGTGATAGCACTAGTCCTGTTTAATATGTATCACAACGCTCCTTCATAGATCTCTTCAAGAAAGGAGTGGCATTAACATCACCTTTAGATTAGATGGGAGTCTCTTCAATATTAAAAGACTCCAAGCAAGAAATAAAACCTGACTAGACCATATTTTAGAATTGCAATATGCAGATGATTGTGCTCTCGTGGCACATACGCCTGAGGTACTATAGAACGCACTAACAGCTATTACTGAGAGCTACACTAGACTTTGGCTTATCAATCAACACCAGGAAGATCGAAATCATCTCGCAATGGTCAGTAAACATGCCACCTGAACCACCAATATTTATAATATCTGATGAGGAGCTAACAACTGTAACTTTATTTAAGTACCTCCGCAGCTACCTCTCCTGCAAAATTAACTAAGAAGAGGAGATTCAATATAGACTAAAACAAGCAGCAGCAGCATCCTTTGGTCACTTCTACCCAAGGGTGTTTAAAAATAAAGACCTCACAATTAACGAAAAAAAATTCCCGTCTATAACTCTGTGCGTCTTTCCACCCTATTTTATGCCTGCGAGTCATGGACAACTTCCCATCGAAACATCAAACCTCCCGAGACGTTTCACACCCGATGCCTTCAAAAGATCTTAGGCATCACATGTCAAGACATGGTCCCGCACACCACAATCCTGGAGATGACAAATAGTGCAAGCATTGAAGCAACTATTGCAAAACATCAACTCCGATGGCTGGGCCAGATCACCCTTATGCCTGAGGAGAGGCTTCCACGCAGAGTACTTTACGGACAGTTACAAGAGGGCAGGAGAGCGGCGGGAGGACCTTTAGATAGAGGGAAGTAGGAAACGGGGCAAACAAAAAATAATAGCGTATGAGAGTTGCGAACAGCTTCCCGCGTCGCTGGACCACTCTTAGCCAGCGGCGAATCCACTCGGCCATCCTGAGTCTCAAAAAAAGACTCATTCAAACGAAGCTTTTAAGCCGCTCGCCTGCACTTCTCGTACGCTATCAACTCCCCTGCTAGAACCGGAGCGTATTTTGAAGAAATCTTTTGGGAAAAAATTGCGTTAGGATACGGTTTAAGCTTTTGAATTAAGTCATGCGATGAGTTCTCACTAGACCATTTAGTATCCATAGCTAAATCCTCACATGAGAAAATAAGTGGTGAATTTCTTAGTGGTTGTATGCTTAGTGCCCTAAATTCTGAAAAATCTAACCAAATTGGTTTTCCCAAAAGATTTCAGATTGCGTTAAATAAACTTAAATTTAATATCAACATTGTTATAACCAAATCCGACAAAACGAATAAGTTAGTCATTTTGGACAAACATAGTTATAATGATAAACTTAATGAACTTCTTAACGATGTGAACGCATATGAAAAGCTGCAAAGTGACCCGCTCAATAACAAAACAAGCAATTTCAACAACAAATTGAAGAGAATATGGAAAAGCGCAGATTTAATCAAACAATTCAGGAGTACGAACCCTTCACTTCCATATATGTATGGGCTCCCAAAAGACCCACAAAGAGGGATGTCCCTTACGCCCAATCATTTCCAATATTAATTCTCCCACTTATAAGCTCTCCAAATGGCTCGCCAAGCATTTATCTCCAGCAGTTGGAAGAATCTCATCTGCGGTCATTATGAACACTCAAGATTTCGTTGACCGCCTCAAACACCTGCAATTACCGGATGGAAAACTTGTGAACTTTGATGTAAACTCTTTGTTTACCAAAGTTCCGGTTGACCAAACCATGGGCCTTCTGCGGGAAATCATGCCTAGACTTAATTTGGATCTCCCCATTTCTACGAGTAAATTTATCGATTTAGTTGAATTATGTCTCTCTGACAGTGTGTTTCGAGTAAATAATGAGTTTTATAGACAAATATTTGGCCTTAGCATGGGAAATAGTTTATCTCCGATATTGGCATGTATCTTCATGTAATATTTTGAGACTGAACTCCTTCCCACAATTTCTCCCCCTAACTTTATATGGTTAAGGTACATTGACGATGTATTTTCTGTATGGCGTAATAGCCATGATTTTGATAACTTTTTTAATAATTTGAATAATTTGCATGTCTCCATCAAATTTAAATATGAATGGGAATATGATAATAGATTACCTTTTTTAGATGTCCTCATTAATAAAGATCACCATGAATTAAAACTTGACGTTTATAGGAAACCAACCCACTCTAATGCCTATATACATTATTTTTTCGTTTCATGATAATACTGTTAAAAAATCGGTAATTTCTAACCTTTTCCTTAGAGCATACAAAATATGTCATCCTTCCTATTTAGATGAAGAAATTGTCATTATCAGGATCATTTTTTTCTAATTTGTATTACCCTGATTGGTTCATATCGTCTGCCCATTTTGCAGCCAGGAAAACATTCTATGGTAATAAGCCTTCCCGCCACTAATGACTTCAACAAATGTATAACATTGCTATTTAATAATAAATAGTTTAAAGGACATATTTGGAAAAGCGGGTATTAATCTAGCCTTCAAATATAATAATTCCTTAAACCAATTGATGATTGCCAGGAAACCCAAAGAACATCATAACATAGGAGTATATGCAACGATTGCCATAAAGTTTATATAGGGGAAACGGGGAGAAATCTAGACAAGAGATTGTACGAACACAAAAGAGATATTAGAGTGGGCAGCGAAAGCAGTGGAATATTTTGCCATGTTAGAGACTTGAATTATTCGATCGATTTCAATGGAAGTAAAATGGTATTTAAATCGGCTAACTATGTTAAGAAAAGAATCGTAGAATCAAGCTTGATGTCGTCAGTTCCTAATTTAAATCTATCTGAGAGTCAATTTTCTTTTAATCCTGTAATACGAAAGCAAATAAACAAAATAGTAAAATGTCAGCCCTTCAATATGTTTAGGCCTAATCCCCCCCCCCTGATTAGCCACAAGTAAGGGATTGGGGGGGAAAAGAGAGGATCTTTCACGACCTGACCCCGTGTTATGTTTGTAAGCACTTTTCTAATATTTTCTATCCAGTGTCAGTTGAAAAAAGGTGTGAGATACACCGAAACTGTTCTGAATTAAATTGTCTTCGGAGAATGTGGTTTAATTCCTCATATATATATATATATATATATATATATACATACATATATATATATATATATATATATATATATATATATATATATATATATATATATATATATATATATATATATATATATATATAGTTATAGTTATAGTTATATCGGGAATGTATCAACTGGCAACATTTCCTTTCGCTATGCGCACGAAAATCCAGGCATCGTTCCATTTGAATTCTGCTCTCGCGTTGACAGGTTAGTCAAAATTTAAGTATAATTCTTAGTTTGGTTTTTCCCCTTTCTGTCAAACTAAAGTTAATTTTCTGTATTTTGCCAATTACAGACCCCCAAATTCACGTTAACCATTCTCATAGACATTTCGCTCACCCCAGAACTAAGTATCATAGAACTTTCGTTTACCCTAAAACTAATTCATCCCACACTATATATATATATTATAAATTTCGCCTTATTTTCAACATATTGTAATCGGTATATCATCCCTAATTTATTTACAGATATTATCGTTTCAATTATCAATCGCCAATTCTTCTATTTAATAATTGTCCTCACAAACATCATCACAATTTTCAAGTCCCCCATAAGTGGATTTTCTATTCATTGATTAATGACGTTGCCTGTTTTCAAAACACCATAATTGTCGTACCTCAATGATTCTTAATTTTGTAATTCAAAGGACCTAAATAACTTAAGCTCTCCCCATATTATATTACCTCAATTAAGATATTAAAATATGCGATTTCTGAAATAAATATATTTTGTTAAAACTTAGAATTAATATCCCTTCCGAAGAACTGCCTTTATTTCATCCATTCAATTTTCATTCTCAATTCATTGCCAAAGTAATTTCTTACTTTGGATGGTGCCCCAGATTCCCTAGGTCAATTACCATTAAAATCGTTCAACTTATTATTAACCACTCTATAAACCACACACAAAATGCTTTACTCTCATCTCGATGAATAGATCCAGTTATGTCTTTAAAGTTGCATTCTACGCTTAGAGTAGACAAAGCTTGCACATACCCATCAATTGATTCGTCATTCTTTTGACGTCTGGTAAATAAACAGTGACGAGCTACAATTTCGTTAGGCGGCTGTATAAAAGTTTCTCTTAGTTTTTTTAGGGCGTTATCTTAAGTGGAACATTCAGCAATGAGTTCAAAATTATCGGCAGACAATGAGTTGGCTAAAAGGCCGAGAAACCAGTTGTTATCACCTTCTAATTCTGCTTTATACTTTTCAAATACGAATAAAAAATGCTAAAATATTCTCCTTGCCTCGGGAGAGTTTGGATGTATTTCAAGACGCTGCGGACGCAAGCCACGCTCCATTTTTAAGTTGATTAAATTGTAGTGGACCAGATGATAAATAAGATTCCGACTAAAATTTCTGGTTTTAAACAACTCAAAATATTACACAGGGATCAGCGCATGCTGTAACAAATAAACACAATAAGTCTAAGACAATTACATTAAATTATTAATAATCTATATAAATGTTATAAACGATATATAAAAGGTTAAGTAATAATAAGAAGTTTTATTTACCTTAAACTAAGATTCACCAGGTTGATAAATTTCCACCATTCCTAGAGAACTAAGGTGAACACTTTAAAGAGCATTCAGCAGAAGACTGACCACTACCAGCAGCTTCTATCGTTATCAGTTTTCTCCAAACCAACCAGCTGTTCTTGCTGGTTGTTTTCATTGACAATTTGTAACAATTTCAAGCACACTCACCACCCTCATCAAAAGCATAGCAAACTACATCAAGCGACCACTCCAATATATCCAAATACAAAACATAAAATCTAAACACAGACACACAAAATCCGGAGTTCTCCCGGGGAGGAGTACTTTCCCTAACACTTTTCAACATCTATACCCCAGATATTCCAACTCCCCCACAAACAGTAAAAATTGTCACCTACGCAGACGACATCACAATACTCTCATCACACAACGAACCAGAAGCTGCTGCACAAGAGATACAACCTCACCTTAAAAAAATACACACATGGACAATAGAAAACTCACTAAAGCTAAACGCCACCAAAACAATGACCAATCTCTTCACACCAGACCCTGCAAAATACAACACAACCCTAAATCTAAACATAGAAAACATACCGCCACCCACCACAAAAGAACCAAAGATCATTGGCCTCAGTTTGATCCCAAACTCACATACTCAAAACACATACAAAATACAATAGTCAAGGCCACGAAAACACTCAAAGTCATCAAGGCACTCACAATTACAAACTGAGGGAAACCAAGAGAACGCTCATTAACACATATAGGACAATCTGGTCTTCAATCATTTCAGAAACCAACACCAAAAAACTACAGGCAATACAAAACACAGCCCTCCGCACTGCCACAAGGTGCACTCTTGACACAAACACCCAACACCTATACGGCGAGGCGAACATCATACCAATCAAAAATCACATAAAACTACATGCATTGCAACTCAGGCAGAAAACACACCATCCAAATCACCCCCACCACCACATCACCAGACAACCCCCCTCAATCACAGACACAAAAAACAGACTATTTTCGTTAACAACAACAACTACACCACCAACTTAGACCCATACCCTAACACAAAAACAGAAGACAAAATCAATCAAAACATGAAAACAATCCACTCTCAGATCACACAACTATACTTGACAAACAGAAACCACAACAAGATATTAAGTGCACCACCTCCAACCATACACAACTTAGAACAAACACTCACAAAGCATATCAGAACACTAGCACAGATATGAACAAGCAAGTCACGCCCCCTGGCGTCATACATGCACAAAATATCTCCCACCACCCATAAAACACCAAACTGCCCCAAATGCTTAACACAGATACACGATACCACACATCTCTTCAACTACCCACAGATACACACATACCTAGGCCCGGTGGGTCTATGGGAAAGATCCCATGAGGCGGCGAGTCTGCTCCTGCGTTGGGCCGAGGAGCTGGGGTGGGGCCTGGTATAGATGTGAAGGATCCCGACCCACTGTAGGAGACGGGGACGGGGTGGCCACTACTACTACCACTACTACTATGGTCCCTGCGAAGAGGTCACAGTCCTATCGGTATATTATTCGCACTATATTTGTTTTTACGCGGCACAAAGTTAGAACGATTGCCACTAGGGTACACATCGATGGGCATTGAACACGCATTGACTGAATACTGTACCTAGTTGGCCAGATTGTCACTTCTGTCATTCCCACTTAACGCACTTATGTTAGGGAGCGAGATATCACCACTTACTCCCTTGCCACCTCTGTGTACAGCAATGCACTGTCATTTTAAAAAAAATGGAGTTAATTCGTCTGCGAGTTTTCCTAGCTGGGCGCAATGTTTGACGGCAGGGACCGAATAAACTTTGGCTCCAGAGTGATTGGAAGTCGACGAGTGAGCGTAGAGGAGGCTATGAACTTTTCGAATAGCTCCGGTTTGGTCCTCTCGAACAGCTAGTAGTTCTATGTGGATAAGACTGTAGCTTGAAGTCGGTCGACAGTATCGGGAAGCAGTGCAACCACGACGTGAAAAAACTTTGTGTCATCCTTGCTTATCCTTGAGATATGAAATTGAGCCTCTACTATTTTGAACTAACCTGATACCGCTGTCTCGTTAAAGATGGGTAGCTTAATCGTGATGGTGTTTGCGACTTCCTATTCTCCTTGTTCTGCCCCCTGTTGGTCCGATGAGTCCATATATTTTGGTTACCTCTTGTCCGGTCACTCCGGGGTCATCAGTTAGTAAGTAGGCCACCAGATTATGGTAGGTGGAATGAATGGTATGATTTGGCTTGAAGATATCGGCTGCTGTTGGTTATGCACTAGAATTCGATCAATCTGACTCTAATTTAAAGTTCCAGATGTCCACATTTGAAGCCTATCCTTGTGATACGACGTGGCATAGCTTATAGTCTAAAATTTATAATCTCTGTGATAGTTGTGAAATAACTGTTCTTGCGTTCTCAGTTCTCACGTGTATGAATAATATAGTCTTTTCGAAGGTATATTTTTTTTGTCAAAAACCCGACCTAATCCGTAAAGAACATGGATAAAGTATAGGATAAGCTCCTCGGCTACTAATTTATATTTATAGATTATTCGTATATGTTTGGTTACTGGAAGCCGGTTTCGAGCCGGACTATAAGTTATTATATGGGGGACTCCACCCCCATACCCCTCACACGACCTCAGGAACAAGTACTACTACGAAAGATTTTGGAACAAAGGATGAAAGCACAATCGCGGCCGAAGAGTTTATCTTTAGCTGCTTCGATAAACTACTACCCCTAACCTTCTATATCGTAGTTAAATTTAAATCATTATTTTATACTATTTATTTCTTGAATCGGTGCAATGAAACATTTTTTCACGAGGATTATGATGTCAAAGCAGCGGCAAATAATAAATTTATGTACTCAGAAAATACTATTTTTAAGTGCAAATAACTCGAAAACCATTGCTTTTCACGTCGAAATAATAGCAAATGGCTATTCAGATAAGCCTGTAGAATAGATTGAATGTATTAAATACAAAAAGTTGGACCTGTTCTCAGCGATATCTTTCTATTCAGTGACTTTATTTCCTTTTTGTTCGGTGTAATATATTTAAATTCGGGAACATAGTTAACACTTAACAGTGAGTGCTACGACAAAATAGTCAAGGAATTTTTTGTGGGTACTTTGTTAGAAATATCTTCTTTTTTTTTTAATATGCGCTAATTAAGGTGAGCAAATTTCTTATTATGATGTTATGACCAAAACTAGATTCCCTACCATTGTGGGAGCCACATTAATGTGAATTGCATCATATTGTACATATTATATATAATTTTGAAGGGATTTTTTATGAATTAAAATATGATATGGACTTTTTATATTAATCAATTTTAAAGAAGATATGATTGGTTTAAATAACATAACATAATTTAATATAATTTCACAGAGGACAAAAGCCACAAGGGCCTATCAAAGGTCATCTGCATCTGTCAAAACCCACCCACAAAATGCATCATAACATAGCATTTGGGGACGAGGCTCATATGTTTGAATTCAAGAAGCATGGTATGAGCACTAGACGTCTAACAACATCTGGCAATCGCTTTTGAATTAGATATCTTGCTAGGCTTTCGAATTATATATATTACGAGTTTATTTAAAAATAAGGGTGTGGGGACAAACACCCCTACCTTTGATAGGCCCTTGTGGCTTTTGTAATCCGTGTAATTATGAAGTGGATGCTTTCGAAATCACCTTAAAAATTATATAATACAATATGATATTCCACTGCTCCTGGACTATTATATTATGTTATGTTAATAACGTAACAAAAAACCCTCTAAAAGCACTTTTTTTTAGAATTTGCCCAAGATAAAACCGTCGTTACCCTACCCCCCTAAAAAAACAACAGCATGGTTTTTAAGCAGAAATATATGTGAATTATCCAAAAAGTCGAAGGCAAGTCTTTTCCGAAATTTAACCAATTATACTTTAAATCGTTAAATAGCTCCCGTTTATTTATTTTTTAGTGAGGCCAAATTTTAACACCCCTCTTGTTTACACTTTTCTTGATTGCTTAATTAAAGGGGTTTGAAAAAGTTTTATCAGTTTGACTGTCTATTTGGATTTAGTAAGTATGCCATTTGATGCAAGTAGTGTTTATGTAGTTTGTGATTCTTGTGTGCCGTAACAAAAGCTATACTCCCACAATATGATGTGATCTGTTCTAGCAAAGCTATTTGTTGATATTAGTGGCCCACGATTTTGGTACCGATTGCAACTAGATTATTAAAAATTAGTGGGGTGCAACTCCCCCCAGCCCCCTTTTTAAATTCCCTTCAAAATGGTATATAATACAAAGTACCTATTTCTTCAGATTACTGGCGCACGATTTTTTATTCTCTCAGAAGATTCCCGGGTAGAGGCTTGCTATACTATTAGACCCGGCGGCCCCAAACTTTGCGGACAATCTGTTGATTGGATGTTTTGCATGGTCGTGACTTTTGCATTGATTTTTCCTCTATAATCGTACTTCTGCTCTTGATGGCTCCACACTTATCTAGCTCCTCAAACTTTTCTACATTGCACTAACAACCTTTTTACATAACATAAATTCACAGATGATGCAGAAGAAGTTAAGTATTGGTGCCTCTTTAAAAAAATGTTTTTTCATGTGCAGTTTTATGTGTACTTTTCAGATATGACACTAGTTTTTTCAGGAAGTGCATACTTTTTCCATGACTTAAAGCTCCATAATAGGAAAAGTATGGATTTCCATCAAAGGTAATACTTCAGATTCGTGGCGCACGGTAGATGGCGCTGTTAGTCGGCTACAATTTTGGGCTACAGCATATCTCTTATGATGTCAGACGGTAGCCTCAGATATGACCAATCACGGCGTTATATTGTTTTGTTGTTTTGGGGATTTGTAACTTTTAGTTTGTATTATTTACTAAATATCTGCGCCTTTGCTTGTTTATAGTTTTTTCTAAGTTAGGTAAGGTTTCTTGATGTCTTTTATTGTTTTTTTTTGTTTTCGTATATTTTGTATTGTTACGAACGATAACAGCTTCTTACTGGCAACGTCGTAGCTTATAACTATGACCCGTTTTGCCAAAAAATTTTTGTAGTTATGTCGTCTGCGTGCTCTACTTGTGCTTCGTCATTATTCGAATTTGGCTTTATTTTGCATAACCGCGAAAAACTTTTAGATTATCTAGAGGCTCATAAATTAATTAAGAAAACTATAAAATGCCCAAAATCCAGTGCGAATTTACATTTTTCGGAAAATTTACTGTTTCGTTGTGATAAGTTCTATTTAAACGAAAACGGTAAACATTCTGCTGGCTATCTCGCAACCGCTCTTTTCGTGAAGAAATTTTCCAGTATCAAAGAGCGATTCCACGAATTTCTGCTAGCCATAGCAGAATTATACCCGCCCGCTTAAAGATAGTATTGGTTGTCTTTAGGTTACGTTTTTTCTGCCAGTAAAAAGCTGCTCGTGGGGGAGTAAGCACTGCAGGGAGACCACCCTACGATGCCCCTGAGTTTCAATCAATTGGGGGGGGTCTGGGGGGCGCAGCCCCCCAGTATATACTTATGCCAAAAAATATTACGCCGATATTGTTCACATCTGACGCTACCGTCTGACGTCATAAGAGATATGCTGTAGCCCAAAATTGTAGCCGACTAACAGCGCCATCTACCGTGCGCCACGAATCTGAAGTGTTACCCCATCAAATACTAGTTTTGTTAATTTAAGATAAAGATAGCGCCGTTATTTCCAAGGTTTTAGAGCCTTCTAATGCCTGAAAGTAAACAAACCCAAAACGTTGTTTACGTAGGCCATTTTTTTCACAAAATTGCCCCCCCAGAACAAATGAAACACGCTGTTTCTGTACTAATTGCAGTGGTTATACTTCCAAAATAGCGAAGAGGAAAGCCTATTTATTTTGCGCGTCTGTGTCCTATTCAAAATCTAGCTGACTTGAATCACGTTTTATTTTTGAGCATCTAAATTCAAAGTTAGGGCTCACATCTAATGCTCGGCCACAAATGTCGCATTCGCTTTTAATGCGCACTAAATTATGAACATCCAAAAAGGTGTTAAATATTTATCTTTATCAGAAACTAGGGTTAATAATTCAGCAATAGACGATGGACAAACTTCACAATTTGATACCATTTTCACACTGCGTAAAAGACGTATGATTGATCATTTTCAAACTGCGTAAAAGGGGAATGTTTTACACCCAAACTGCTAAAAAACAAGTAGTTCCTTGAAATGATCTAGCTAATTATATTTAAATGTATAAAAGGTAATAAAAATAGTAAAATGGGGAAAAATATATTGACAAATAAAAATGACTCTGAATGAGGATAATAAAAAGCTATTAAATGGGAAAAAAAAATTGAAATCAAGCATTTCTGATGTCATATACCCTCCCCCCCATAACCCATATTATAATTTACAGAGGTGAATGCTTTAACTACATCATGTCAGAAACCAGGCAATGAAATCAATTCAGGAATAGATTCAATGATATCAGTTAGTGGAGACAATAATCGCCAGGAGGAAGAGATTACAATTGAAGAGGAGTATGAAAGAATAATTGAGCAATTGATTACAGGTCAGATGATTAACATTCCATATAAGGAGATTAGGACTAAAAATAATGACCCAAAATGGATGACAGATAAAATTAAGCATTATATTGGCATTAAAAAGGGCATTTATAGGAAAATAAAAAATGGAGAGGATCACTTAAGGCAGAGATATAATGAACTAGCAAGAGATGTTAAAAAGTTAGTTAGAGTAGCAAGGAGAAATTATGAAATTAAAGTGGCAAATAGGGCAAAGGAAGATCCTAAAAGTTTTTATCAATTATACAAAACTAAGGTTAGAGATAAAATAGGCCCACTTATAGATTCCAATGGAGAATTAGTGAGTGATAGGGACTCAATGGCTGAAATGCTAAATGACTTTTTTCTCTCAGTATTTACACAGGAGGATACTCTAAATATACCTGAGGTGTCAATGATCTTTCGGGGTAATGATGAAGAGAAATTAAAGGATATCTTGATCACAAAGGAGATAGTGACAAAGGAAATTGATAAAATCAAAAGTAGTAAAGCACCCGGTCCTGATGAGCTCTTTCCTAGAATTTTGAAAGAATGTAAGGATGTGTTAAGTGAGCCCCTAGCATGCATCTTTAGAAAATCATTGGAGAGTGGCATTGTGCCAGTGGCATGGAAGAAAGCCAATGTGATACCTATATTTAAGAAAGGGGATAAAACAAATATGTCTAATTACAGACCAGTAAGTTTGACATCAGTGGTAGGGAAAATGATGGAATCTATTATAGCAAGGAATATTAGAGATCACTTGGATAAGCATAAGTTGATAAAAGAATCACAGCATGGCTTTAGTAAGGGTAAATCCTGTCTGACTAATTTGCTGTCTTTTTATAGTAAGGTGTATGAAGCAGCAGATAATGATGAAAACTATGATATTTTATACTTGGACTTTAGTAAGGCTTTTGATCGAGTGCCACACTTACGACTTCTGAGCAAAGTTAAAGCACACGGGATCGATGGCAGTATATTTAGGTGGATTCAGTCATGGCTTGGTGACAGACAGCAAAGAGTTAGTATAGATGGAGTTAAATCTGAGTGGGGTTGTGTTAGCAGTGGAGTTCCTCAAGGATCTGTTTTGGGTCCCTTGCTATTCTTAATTTATATTAATGATCTTGACATAGGTATAAGTAGTGACCTGAGTAAATTTGCTGATGATACTAAGCTAGGTAGGGCCATTAGGGCTGATTCTGATGCTGTTGTAATGCAGGAGGAATTGACCATTCTGTCTAATTGGGCCGAGAAATGGCAAATGAAGTTTAACATAGACAAATGTAGTGTACTTAGTATAGGTAGAAATAATCCATTGAATAGTTATAAATTAAATGGCAGAATTTTAGGGAGGACTGATTGTGAGAGAGACTTGGGTATTTTGGTAAGTTCAGACCTTCGTCCTAGAAAGCAATGTCTAAATGCTAAGAATAAAGCTAATAGGATATTGGGATTCATTAGGAGGAGTGTAAGCAATAAGAGTGCTGAAGTCATTCTAAAACTGTATCTGGCGCTAGTTAGGCCTCATCTAGACTATGCAGTACAATTTTGGTCACCATATTATAGGAAGGATATTGATTTGCTTGAGTCTGTGCAGAGAAGGATGACAAAGATGATTGGTGGGCTAAGGAACTTACCTTATGGTGAAAGGCTCAGAAAACTAAATCTACATACATTGGAAAGGAGAAGAGTCAGAGGGGAATTGATTGAAGTCTTCAAATGGGTAAAAGGATATAATAAAGGGGATCTGGGTAAGGTTCTTATACTTAGTGAACATGACAGGACACGTAGCAATGGGTTTAAGCTTGATAAGTATAGGTTTAGGAAGGAGATTGGGAGGAATTGGTTTACAAATCGTGTGGTAGATGAATGGAATAGGCTCACTAGACATGTGATAGAAGCCTCCTCTCTGGGTAGTTTTAAGAATAGATTAGATAAATATATGGATGAAGCTGCTAGATGGGACTGACTTTTTTTTATGTACATATGTATATATTTTTCTAAGGAGTGGGAAGATTATATTTTGCGGTTGCATGAATGGACATAATCCTCTGGATGCATTTTATGTATATTGTAGATTAGATCTGACGAACTCCTGTAAAGGGTGACAATGTTGATGACTTTTCTCTGGTAAGAAATCTTTTGTGTGTTGAATGGAACAGGAGCTGCCAAGTGTAGGCCATGAATGGTCTTTTGCAGTCTCCTTCTTTTTTTATGTTCTTATGTTTAAGCCTGATAAGTATAGGTTTAGGAAGGAGATTGGGAGGAATTGGTTTACAAATCGTGTGGTAGATGAATGGAATAGGCTCACTAGACATGTGATAGAAGCCTCCTCTCTGGGTAGTTTTAAGAATAGATTAGATAAATATATGGATGAAGCTGCTAGATGGGACTGACTTTTTTTTTATGTACATATGTATATATTTTTCTAAGGAATGGAGAGATTATATTTTGCGGTTGCATGAATGGACATAATCCTCTGGATGCATTTTATGTATATTGTAGATTAGATCTGACAAACTCCTGTAAAGGGTGACAATGTTGATGATTTTTCTCTGGTAAGAAATCTTTTTTGTGTTGACTGGAACAGGAGCTGCCAAGTGTAGGCCATGAATGGTCTTTTGCAGTCTCCTTCTTTGCTTATGTTCTTATGTACTCCAAAAACGTGAAACATTTTAGAACACGGACGAAAATAGTACGTTTTATCGGCTGGGCCGCTCGTCTACATATTTACCCATATTGGAATGTAGATGAAATATTATGTAGGGAACAGTAGAGGCGAGTACGTGCCTAAAATGAACGGTATGCCTGAAGAACCATACTATGGGTTGCTATATGGGGGGGTGTAGCCCCCCAAACCCTCCTGCTCACTACGCTCGCCCTCAGAAACAAGTAATAAAACAAGTTAATCATACAGTTGGGTGAAAACATGTTGGGAGGTGGAATAAATATTATGGGAATGCGAGCAGGAAAGCTCACAGGGTATGGATCTTCAGAATTACCACTAAAACATTGGAAATGATGGTGCTATCTTCGTCTTAAATTAGCCTAGTTTCAGATATGAAAAATTATATATAAAAGTGCATAAAAAACATTTTCAAAATCATTTAACCCATTAGTCGCCAACGAATTGCTTTTAAATCACCCTCAATCAATTTATCCTTGCTACTTCGTTATGGAAAATAAAATATTTAAATCCTTTATTATAAATCAAATAATATCATTTTATTCTATTGATTTAACCTAAAAATTATTAATAGACTTCTATATATTTAGAATTATGATTGAAAATATTTGCTTGTTGCTCAGTTATTTCTTGTTAACTGAAGAAATGAAAAGGGAATAGGGGTATGATTAATGTGGTATGAAGTCTGACCCAGATCAGTCTATATAGTATTACTCCTTATAAATCGAATAGCAACACATTTTGGATGGGTTAAGTATAAGTCCCCATGATTCAGAGACCCTAAACAAAGTATCATTATCATTCTGACATTGTTGCATAGGATCAATCATGCACTTTACACAACTTGTATTTAAGAGGGTCAGCCCTGGATCCCTTTTTAAATATTGGGGCTACCAGAGAGGCTCGAAATATAAGCATCAGTGGATACAATAACTTATCTATACAGGCATTTAAGAAATTTTTATGTACCTCATCAGGACCCACCGTAGAGAAGGGTCTGAGAACCAAGACAGCCCCCACTAAATCTCTCTTGAGTAATCAACAAATCGCCAATCTCACCTGGAAAGATCTGGTGAGCTTGAGGATTTGGAGGGACAACTCTGGTATACACTGAGGAAAAAGCTGTTGCAAATATGTTAGCCATAGACTGAGGATCATTAATAATAATTGACCCATCATCAGACTTCAACGGTCCCACTACCACCTTGTGTACTTTTTTTTCCTGATATATGCATGCAAGACTGGGATTATGGACCATGCTGTCAACTAAGGAGCACTTGTATTCCACCTGCTTGATCATAAAAAAATTTCTCTATTGAAAATTAATATCTAAAAACTGTAGTAATGCCTCATTCGCATCCCTAGAGTGCCTCACCAACTGACAACAAAGCCTCTTATAGTGACTCCAAGCGATCCACCATCTACGCTTAAGGGACAGCAGAGGCTTGACCAGCCAAGGAGATCCACAATCATTTGCAATAAATGCAGGGACATAATTTGAGATCAAGGACTTTACAATAGATAAAAAACAAGCACTCATTGCATCAATATTTTTGTACATGAACTCAAAATCCCAGTCAATTTGTGACACTAATAAGTTGATCATCTCATAATTCCCTTTAGTCCATATTCTGTATGGGATGCATATCCCTGTGGAACTGCGAGCATTGACTGACGTACCCACACATAACTGGGGAATGATCACACTTAGGAAACGGTGGTAAAACCTGTACATTAAGCACTCTGTCCTCTTCTGATGCAAAAATTAAGTCGATAATATTTCCCAATCTATAAAATTTGGGTTCCTTAACCCATTTTATTAAACCCAGTTGAGGGCATCAACATGCACTAGGTTTAAATGGACCCATATCTTGACTGGGGAGAGAAAGACCCTGGTGGCAGGAAAGGCTAGAGATGATCAGGCTTCATCCTCAGCTGCAGGGAGCTGCCGAGATTCCGGTCTGTTTGTGCTCACCTATAGGCACTCCTGATCCTGGTTTTTGTGATCGAAGTATCCTTTCTCTAGCTTTTGTCTAAATAGGCAGTAATGGTGGTGGTGGGGGGAGGGAGTAATTGGTAGGTGCTAGGGTGTGTCCACATGCTGTACCTCTGGGGCCCACTGCTGCTCATGCCTACATTGCTACTTTCATTGCAATCAGAATTATGATAGGAATTGGTTTTCTAGCATTACAAATGCATTTAGAAATATGATTTTGGATATTTCTCTACACTTGTGCAAATCTATTTTACTCTTTTCAAAACGCTGATCTTCTCTATCTTCCCGGTTACATTCAAATAGCGTTTAACAAAATTCCTCCGCAAACGTTTCAACCATAGCTTTAAGTAGCTTATAGCAGTTCCCTTTACCACTACATTGCTGCATTTCTGGGAATCAGAAGCCTGAGCAGGATTAAATCTGCAAATTCAGGAGGAATGCTTCGCTTCCTTATTCTTTAATGCAAACAGGAATTGGTAAAAAAATGAGGACTGAAGCATTTTGGATGGGAATAAAATGAAATTGATATTGAGAGTATCTCTTAACTAGTACCAACTGTAGACAAAATCCTTGCTCTCTTCTTTCTCTGTGTATGCTCTTTGCACACATCCTGATTTTGGCTGGGGTGTGTTTGAGGACCTCCATGGTAGTGATCACTTTCTCATTTATATATCATTTTCTGGACCGCTGCCGCCTTAATAACCACCCCAGTGGTGCTTGTTATGAGTGCAATGCTCTGCATTTTAGGAAATGACCGATTTATCTGTCCCTGTCAAAGTTGGTGGATGGGGCTTTGAGTTCATCAGCAACCTCATCACCGTGTGTCTAAGTACTATTTCTAGAATGTCTGGCTGTTTTGCATGCTTACTGCTTCCGTGCTGGTCAACTGAGTGTGAGGTGGCCCTCAATGAGAAATATGCCTACATGAGATATAAGCGCAGCCTGAACAATTTCACTCTCTGTGAATTTTATAAAGCGAGGGCTAAGTTCCTGTATGTTTTGAAGCACGCCCACTGCTCTTTTTGGTGGTTATATGTGTATTCTCTTAACAGGAAGACCTCTCTTACAGAGGTGTGGAAGCGGGTCAAAAGGATAAGGGCAAGTTCTTGCAGAACTGCCCATCCTGTTCTCCAGGAGAATGGGACAGCAATCTTGAACCTCACATCCATCACAGAGTCCTTTGCGACTAGTGTCATGAAATTTGGTGTGATGTCTCCACACACTCACTCTAAGGGAATGAGATCTGAGATGCTTTGTGGAGATGTTCTAGGAATAAGGAGACCAACACCAGATTATCTAAATTTATTAATCCCCAAAATATATACATATACAAAATGTGTAAAAAAAAAGAAGTTATTTACACAAGAATTCTGCTATGCAATAGTCTTACCCCCCCCCCATAATTTGAACAAAAAATAACGAGTCAAACAAAAGGAAAATGGGAGGGGTGAGGAATGGGAAGGGTAGGATGTCCTTCTGTCATAGATCAGCTTCCACTCAGGTGTCTTGAGGGGTGTCCACCTTTTACAAGAGTGGAAGGGGTTTTCTGACAGTTCCTGGGAAGGAGGTCTTTGGTGACACAGCTTGTCTGTTTAGGTAGTCATACAAAAAAATAACTAAGGGAAACTCCAGGGTGGTTTCCAATGTCTATGATATATCAGGTTTTTAAATCATTAGAATTGAAAAGGGCATTTATTTTAGATAATCATTAAGGCAAACTAAGTTTTGTATGTAATATAATGATATATCAAAACTATGTCTAATAAATAAATTAAAAATTAGATTATTATTATTATTATGATGATGACACTGGCGATGATGGCAATGATGATGATGTCTGCGAGGCCTTCCTTCATCAACAGCACTATGGCACAGTTTTTCGATCGATTTAGAGAAGGCCTTTTATATTGCATGGCGATACAGTATCATGGAGACTCCACATGATGGGGGTGAGGGGGTGCTTCCCAATCTTTATTTCTAAATTTTTTGTGAGAGCGTCGATTCTGCGTACGGGTGATGGGATCCCTCTCTGGCCCAATGTAGCAGGAATAGGGTGCCTCACAGGGAAGTGTCCTTGGTATCACATTCTTTGCTCAAAGGTATCCCCTCAGTGCTGCTGTAAGATGTTCTCACAACACTACATGAATGACCTTTGTTTCTTTCGGTGCAGCCCAAATGAACTTCATCTCTCACTCGGCTGAAGCGCACAGGTTTCGATTTTCTTTGGCCAAGACTAAGGTGATGCACTTTTGCCACTATACCACGGCTCCACTCAAACCCAGACTTGTTCCTAAATGTGGTTTGCTGGAAGTGGTGGATTTTTACCATTTCCTTGGTCTTGTTTTTGAATGGCCCCTCAACTTGAAGGCTCATATTCACAGCCAAATGGTCTCTAATATCCGAGCCATGGAGATTCTCTGTTCTGTGACATTCAGCACTTGGGGGTGCTGATTGGACTACCTGCTTGCTTTTCTAGCGATGCTCTGTTGTTTGAAGCTTGACTAAAGATGTTAGCTTACGCATCCACAGCTGAGCATGTATTGCAGAAGGTAGACTTGATCTATTACACTGATCTGCCTGGCAACAGGTGCTTTCTCCACCTACCCCATTGAGAGCCTACTTCTCGATGTTGAGAGATGTCACTCACTCACTCACTGCATCACACACTCATTATGTGTTTGTATGCACTAGCCCGATCCCTCCAGTCATCACTGGCTCTCGCTGCATTCACAGCTGATTTCGATGGTGCCTATGCCGCTGAGAGACACTAGTCATACCTTAACCCCTTTGGGATTGGGGGGAAACTTTTTTTTGAGAGCTCACTGTAGATGCTGGGCAGGTGGTGCCTCTGGTTCTGCCCAAGATGCCACCCTGGAATATACTACCATTTATTGCTATGCCTCTTCTCCCAAAGCTTCCAGAGCATTGTGAGTATTGCATTACACCTTATTGGAGCATACTTTGTGTCACATTCGATCTGTGCCACTGTATATGGATGTCTAAGTCCTAGTCAGCGGGGGCTCTACCAGGTTCTGCATCTGTCTTTATTGCTGAGCTGGTTGCACTACATCTCTCAGTATGGGAGATAATGTGTTGTACCTGGTTCGGAGCCCTGATTGTGATCTTTAGCAACTCACAAAACACCTTTTGTGCTTTCATGGTATTGGAATCTTGATGCACCCTGGTTGGCAATATCCGTGACCCCACAGTTGCTATCAGCTGAGTCGATGTTGAGATTATCTTGTGATATATTCCTGAATTTCAGGGAATGAGCTTGCTGATGAAAGTTCCAAAGAGTATGTGAAGACTGGGTGACCAGACAAGCATTTTGCTCTGCTTTACACTGACTATATGATAGGGTTCAGGGCAGTCCTCTGCGCTGCTGGGCAAAGATGATGGGAACTTAGTTGCATGTCATTGCTCTGCCACTGTTCCCTTGGACCTACTCCCAATGCCACAATGGCTCAGGTTGTTCTTTGTTGTCCTTGGACACACTCGCTCTGCCCTGCACCTTAATACGATGACCTCGTTGTTCCATGGACTCTTGATTTCCTCAATCTGGGTAATCTTCAAGTACATTACCTGCCCTCCCCGTAATAGGCATGGCAATTTGCCTTCCTTTCCGCCATGCTGACGGGACTCAGCGCCCTATCAGGCCCAAGCTTAGCCTCTTCTTCTTTCTTTCAGCACACTGAGCCTAAATAAGGACTGTGCATAAAAACTCTTAAAAAAAATTTTACCTGCCCCAGTACTGGGACAAGTAGGGTCACTACCCTCCTATGTACTCGGAACGGAATCGTGCATACAGTCTTGTGAACTATCGGACTTATTTGGTGTTGGTCTCATGTTCCTATGCTAGGTGGGCCTTTCCTTGGTGCATATACAAGGAGCGGTCAATAAGTTTTACAATTCGGATATAAGAAAACAAGATATGAGGAAAAGTGTTTTATTATTTTTCAATATTACTACCCTCGACTTCAATGCACTTGCGCCACTTGTCCCTGAGGCTTTGAATTCCCGACAACCAGAAATCTCCCGAATGCTGTTCAATCCACTCCTGGATGGCAAGCTGGACATCTTCATTTTCCCCAAACTGGCGTCCACACAGTGCAGCCTTGAGCTGGCGGAATAAAAAGTAGTTGCTAGAGGCCAGATCTGGACTGTAGGGGAGATGATTGAGCTCCTGGAATCCGCACTCACGCAAGGCAGCTTGTGCAACTGTGGCCTTGTGGACAGGGGCATTGTTGTGTAGGAGCAGGACACTGCGTGTCAACTGGCCGTGCCACTTCTGACGGATGCACTTCTTCAACCCAGCCAGTTCCTCAGCGTAATATTGGCCTGTGATGGTCCTTCCATGAGGCGCATAGTCCACCATCAACACTTCCTCAGAATCCCAGAAGATGGTGGCCATGATCTTCCCAGCTGAGGGTTGAGGTTGGAGAGCTCCTGTGCTTCCAGGCCATGCTTTTGAGCTTGGTCTCAGGAACCCAGTGATGGGCCGACGTTTCATCACCTGTCACTATGCGTGACTCAAATCCCGCCGGGTTTGGTTGTACAGGAGCAGCAGCTCCTCCGAACTTTGGCAACGTTGAAGTCGATCATGGGGCGTGAGGTTTCTAGGGACCCAATGGGCAGAGACCTTGGTCATGGCCAAATTGTCGTGGATGATGTTGATAACACTTCCATGTGATATTCCAAGTTCTCGCTCGATTTCTTCGAACTTCACCCGTCGATTTTCGAGGATCATTCTCTCCACACAGGTCACATTGTCCTCGTTGGTCACGTCTGACGGGCGTCCTGGATGGGGATCATCTTCAAGGGACTCACAACCATGGCGGAACTCCCTATTCCAGTGAGCAATGGTTGCATAGGAAGGGGCGGTGTCAGTGTACACTGCAACCATGCATTCATGGATCTCTTTTGCATTCTTGCCTTCCTTGGTTAAAAATTTGATCACTGTTTTGCCCTACCGATTCACAAAACTTATTGACCACCCCTTGTACATCTACCAATGCTGCACTCTCTTCACACATATCATCACTCTTTTATCCGAGAATGTGTGAAAGGGTTTTCACATCTAGTCTTGATGTGAAACAACTGGCCGTCCATTGGACTGGTGTTCAGTAGCTTAGCACATTACTGCCATTCTCTCCACACTTTGGCCTCCAACAAGGGTCTGTGCCTTTGGCTTGCCAAAGATTACATATTCTGTTCTTTATGTAAATTACATCTTTTTGGAGGACCTTTTCTTTGATTGAAAAGAGAAGTGATGCAATTATTAAAACTAAATAATGGTAATTTCATTTTGTTTTTTTCAGATAATTTTAGTTTATATCTTTTTGCTTTGAAAAAAATATAGATTTAAGGAAACAGATTTTATTTCCTCTCTTGGAGTCACAAAAAAAATCATGCCAAAGTAAGTATCCTTTTATTTGTTTGATAGGTTTATTATTAATGCATCCCTTGATTACTACCCAAATCCCACTTGCCCTTTCTTCTCTTTATACTCCCTTTGCATTCAGTGATTCCATGAAGCTGAGAGAATGCTTCTAATAGTCTCTCGCTCTTGTTTTCCTTACAAGTCATTCAAATAATATAGGTTTTTATAGCTGGTCAAATTAGAAAATTATTACCCATTTAGTTTATTGTTAAAGTAATTTATGGTGATTAAAAACAAGTTCCAATTCTATTTGCTCTAATAGCGTACTGGTTCCCCCTCCTCTAATGCAAGGTGGGGTGCCCCTAGGAAGGCCACCACTTCCTAGGTTGGTACACAGGTCCCTAAGAGAGAAAATATTTGGTGATTTGGTCAGTCCATAAGTAGGTATTTGATCTCCGGTTTTTGGTTGCATCTCGGGCAAGGTTTATTCTATGTTTGTATTGTTGAATAGAGTGGAGTGTCCTCACCTGAGCTGAGTTGAGAAAGGATTTCTTTGAATGGTTTATTAGTGGGGGAGGCGGAGAGATGTTTTAGGATGTTGTACGGTGTAGTATTCCAGTATCTTTGGGTGAAGGTAGTGTGGATGTGTATTGATTAAGTTTGTGTTTGGTTGGGGGTAAGATTATTGTAGAGGTGTTGGAAGTAGTGTGGTGGGGGTTCTTTGTCTCTGGGTGGTCAGGGTGGTGGCGGATGTGGTGGGAAGGGTTCTATGCTCTGCGGAAGGTTGGGTTCCAATCTTATCTAGGTGTACTTCACATACATCCTGTGATTGTTCTGTATGGTTTGGAGTTTGTTCACATGAGATTTGGCTATGGTTTGGTATCATGCTGGTGCTGTGTAGTTGAGGGTGGTGTGGATGAATTGTCCAAATGTAATGTTTGATAGTGCTTTAAGGGTGTTGATTTTCTTTGTAGCCTTGGTTCTAATGTCTGTTGCTGTGTGGGTTTTGAATGTCATGTGTGAGTCCTAAAAGGGTGATTTAAGGGGTGGTTCTTTGACTCATGGTAGTTGGGTGTGATAAGCATTACTGTTGATTTCTGGGCTGTTGCAGTCGATCGGTTTTGTGTCAGCCGGTGTTCTAGTATATATACATATTGTGGGGAGTTTGTAGAACATATTCTTGATTGGAAAGGACTATGCAATGCAACTATTGGTGGAACCTTGATTTCTAATTTTCCATTGCTATAATCTCTTTCTTGACACATGGAGGAAATGAGTAGTTGTTCACAAAAGTGGGTGAGTCTAGGCTGTAAATTAACTAACAAGAGGAAAAGAAAACATTCAAAATGCTTTCATCTACAAATGGCTCATTTCTTAATGAAGTTTATATAAATGTATTTATGTAGATAATCTAATTACATATGAAGATGAGGATTATCAAGAAAAATTGATCACTTGGTTGATGCACATTATATGACAACACCCGGGCAGCTACATTCTAACAAGTGGAATTCCCAATTCAGGCAGATGCCCTTGACTGTAAATACCCATGGCTATGATCCCACTCTAAAATGTAGATCTCAACTGCAGATCTTCATTCGAAACAGATGCCTAATACTTTGACCTCTTGCTGTTTTGCAGAAAATGGGGAATTATTTGATAATTTCTTTGGGTATCAATACTCAATACTTTTTGACAGTTGGAAAAATATATAACAGATGGTATGGTTTGTGTAAAGCAATAAATGAAGCCACCCACTTTCTTCAAAACAGGGAGAGTTCAAAGTATTAAGTGAGGAAGGGGCAAATAATTGTGGATTTAGTTGGTCAGAGGAAATGCACCCTGACAACCTGCAGATCCATAAAGATGGATAGATAGATGAGAAAAATAAAATAATGGGAGAATCTTGGGCTGGGAAACAGAGGCTGGTGGTGGTTTCAGAGGTCTAGTTATTTGAGTGTGAGATACGAGGAATTCTAATGCATATAGTACATAATGTGAAATTATCAAACAAGTTGCCAAATAGTAATTAATTTTGTTTCTTATACTATTAGAGAAACATCATACTCTGAAGCAAAAAATTTTAACAGGTTATGCATAGCCCTCAAGTGAGTTGTCTGCATTCCAGTGAGTATGGAGTATTTCTTGATCTAAAGTTTCATATTTTTTATGTGCACTGGTAAAATTGTTCCCATTGTGAGGAAGGTAATTGAAATTATTTCAGTTGGTAATTTTTTCTTCTCTGGCCACCCTTATTATCCCAAGTTTATATATGATGAGATTCATTGATATGAGAGAAAAAAATTAGGAGATAAAAATCTAAAAGCAAAGTGTTCCAACCCATTTTAAGGTAGCTATATTTTAATTCATCTATATTGATCTCTATGTTCCATCATGAATCACAAAATTAGATTTTGTTTTTTTAAATTTTGATAATTCTCAAACTAACAACTTTTAAAATTAATTGAGCTGATGTCCATTCTATAGTTAAATGTGATTTGGTATGAATTGTTGAGTTTCCCCCAATAGATGATATAGTATCATCTAAAACCCCACTCAACAGTTACACTGACTCCTCTTTATAGGCTTGGCATCGTGCTTGGACTACTCCCTACCATTAGCTGTACTGTACTCGTTTCTGGCCTATGCTTGACCATCAAGGTTAGCAAATGTATTTCAAATAACCACATTGGAACCCTATTTTTTTAATACATTTGAAATACCTATGCAAAGACAAGTAGCCTCTAAACATGCATTTTTTTTATCAATTTAAGAGTAAATAGCACAATCTCTTGATTTGGGTTTTATACACCATAATATTTTGTTTTGCAGGTATTATTGTGACTACTGTGACACCTATCTAACTCATGATTCAGTAAGTAGCATTATATACTAGAATATGCCTTAGAAAATGTTATTTAAAACACTAAAATAATGTATATGTATCTACTGACTAGTTCAGTACTTCTCTTAAATAAGTGATTCTATTTGGATGTAAAATGAGCTTACTGGATTTTATTAATACAACATATTGGTAGATTGTAAAAATGTCTTCTTTTATTATGATATGACATACTTGTGGGTCTTGAGTAAATTTTAAGAGCTGATTTACCATAAGTTATCAGGCACTGAACACTGTCTCTGTAGACACATCTAATATTCAAAGAGACTCAATTTTCCTATTAATGCCTGAGTTGTTTGCCATTTCACAGTTTTACTTAGCATCTCCAATATTCTCTTTTAAGAATATCTTATTTATTTAAATTGAAAATACTTTTCTTGACCCTATGAATTGAGAAGTCATAATAATGAATGAATTAAATATGTTGGAAGTTGAATAATACTTTATATTTCAGCCTTCTGTTAGAAAGACACATTGTCAAGGAAGGAAGCACAAAGAAAATGTGAAAATTTATTATCAGAAGTGGATGGAGGAACAGGCGCAGTCCCTCATTGATGCCACAAGTAAGTTGTTTGCAGTTGAAATTTATATTTGTGACAAGGAAACAATTCTAATAATACAAGCTCATTCACCACACAAAGATTTAGGGCCAGACAAACCAAGGAGAAAATTGAATTAATTGATTTAAAAATAACATCTGAAAAGATTTGTGTGGCAAAGCTCTTCAACCTTATATTGAGACAAAGAAGCTACCATTGAGCTGAGTTGGATCTTAACATATCAGTGTCATTGGATGGAATAACATTGTCCATTTTAAAGTGTTGTTTATAGCAACCAAGGTCAAAATGTCTTTAAGTCGCACATTCATAGCTCAACCTGTAAGGTTCCAACATGCTCGACTCTTACTTCTTTTGTCATTACAAAGCAAAAGGTGTCAGAAGAAAGTGTTATTTGGGACTAAAAGAAGTGTTGGAGCATTGGCAAGATTAGAATGCCACATCAGAGATAAGTGAACAGGTGCCTTAGTCCACTTCGCTCTCCCTGAGCCTAAAAAGATTCAGACCAAACTAGGCTTATAAGTTGCCATGCTACAACATAGTCATGCATTTTTTCACTAACTTGATTGACCCACCCATGCCATATTTAAATACTTCCCATTAATCATAATTAATCTTTCCCTCCACAAATTTCTCATATTTTCATTCTCATTTCATGCATTCTTCTTTCTTCCAGAAAATGGGATCTATTTTAACCACTCAATCTGGATCTTTCTCCTTCCTAACTACCATCTCATTCCCATATACCATGGCTGCTATACAGATACTTTTGTACAGCAATATCACTGTTACTGCGTTTAATTTGTGCAAAACTGCATTAATCAAAGATAGAAATACATGTAAAACATAGCTTTTTGAAAAATGCTTTTTTTTAAATGTCTGAAAATCAATATAAATAAAGAAGGAAACAAATGAATTGGACACGATAAATTGTAATGTTTTACTGTTTATTAACTCATTAGCATATTCAAAAAATATAGATGTAATTCTTTACAAAGATATTGTAAAAGGGATGTTTGCATTGTCGATGCCTTCTTCTTCTCTTTGTACATCACCCGATAGCAACTTAGCACATTTTCTATCTGTCTTCTTACTTGCATTGTCCCTTCTACATTCAGGTCTGCATCCATTATCATTTGCTTTCCATCTTCAAATGTCGGAAAAATATAATTGTGTTCTTTAATCATGAATTCCTTCATTTTTTGTCATTTCTTCCATTTTGTCATTACCTTCATCATTGTATGGACATTCTTGCTCTAAATCTAGAAGATCATTGTCATTGAGATCTCCATTGTACGAGTCTAGCAATTCCCCAACATTGCCATCATCCATATCCACCATTCCCATTTTTAGCCCAAGTTGCCTAATTTCCATAACAACCCCTGTAACTTCTGCCTGAAGCTTTCAAAATCATTTGCGCAGTGAGGAATTATATTTTTACACACTGCCCTCATATTGCTAGCTGTGACCTCACACCATGTGTCATTAATGTTTTCCACAGTGTTCTTTATGTTAAAGTTTTTCCAAAATTCCGTAAGGTTCATAGCATTTTCTCCTGTTGTTTTTTCAATTGCCTGGACAAAAGTTGCTATCATGCCCTGATCCATCGGCTGCAACAGAGATGTGTTGGGTGGTAAAAATATAATTTTAACATTTTTGCATGTCATCAAATGATGTTGGGTGACCTAGACCAGTGTCCAAAATTAATAGAATTTTAAAGTCTAAATTAATGGACTTGCAATATATTTTGGCCTCAGGACAAAAGCAATTTCAGAACCAATCTTCAAATAAAGATTTTGTCACCCACACTTTTTTATTTGACTTCCACAAAACTGGCAAACAATGCTTGTTGAATCCTTTAAGAGCATGTTTTTTTTGTGATCGATAGGTTTTAATTTTAAATTACCAGCACTATTTCCACCAACTAAAAGTGTCAGACGATCCTTGGAGACTTTGAACCCAGGTGGTTGTTGTTCCGCATTTATTTCCAAAACAGCCCCCTTTCATCAACATTTATAATTTGTTCATCAACATAGCTACCATCTTCCCCCCCAAATTTTCAATTCAGCGGATATTTGGCTGCTGCACTAACGTCCGTACTTGCACTTTCACCTACAATCATGACATTGTGGATTCCAGTTCATTTTCTAAATCTTTGAAACCATCCTGAACTTTCAGAAAATGTTTCTTCAGTTTCCCTTCCAGTTTCGGTTTCTTCTTTGTTTTTATTGTCATTTGACTTGGAATGCGCTGTTGATTGCAATCTTTAAACCAAATAGACAAAAGACACTCCATTTCAATTATTGCAGGGCTTTGGTTTCTTGTTGTCTGCAAATTTGATGATGAAGTAGCACTTTGCTCTTGTTTTTTATATAGTTTTGAATTCTGAATAATGTTGCGATGGTAGATTCTGCCATTCTATGATCCCCATCTATCTTATCTTTGGTGGCACTGCTTTCATGCTTGCTTATTATTGTCAATTTTTCTTCTAATCCAATAACTTTTCTCTTCTTTTGTCTTTCACCACTTGTAGTTGCAGTACTCATTCATTTAGAATTCATGATAATAGATTGAGGGTTTGTTTAAAAACGATGTATGTGAAAAAAAAATAGAGACCACTGTATGACATTGACAGAGGTACTGTGATGCCGACCTTGAGCCTGAGGCAGTGAGATGGGCATAGCGCACAAGCAAAATTCTATGGTCCTGAATTAAATCAAATTCTACACGCAGTATTCAAATTTTGTGTCAAACTACCAATTGCACTAAATCAAAAACTGCGATAATTGATCGACCACGCAGTAACTCTGCTGCGATCAGGCAATAACACCTAATAGTTCCTGCTATCTTCCTTCATATTTGCTAATTTTTTCTCTCAGCTGTTTCTATACAATTCACCATGTCTCTAAGATACAGAATTTCATTCTTACATTACACTTTCTCTCAATTTTCGATACATTATATAGCTAAACAACTACACCAGTAACAACTAGAACCATACTCTTTTTCCATATTCACTTTCAGACATCACACACTTGCAAAGTTTTACTAATTAACTAAAGTTTACTTTCAGATTAAAATACTAACACCAAATCAACCACATGCTGCAGAGTTCTCATTATCCAACCTTCTCACTAAATTCATATTTTCCAGCCACTTTTCTTTTATTCCTTTCTCATTACTCAATCAAAGCATGCTATACTCTCTTTACTAACCACCATCAATACTATCCTTTTTTTAACCCCATAAGCGGCGCGGCTTAGCCTCTTCTCCTTCCTTCAGAACACTTGTGTTTCCTCGCTTTTCATACAACCTCTCCCACATCTTTCTCTGGTCAGCCTCTAATTTCACAGGGTAGATGCTGACCTTCTTCTCAGCCAACTATCCCGGATCGGGGCTGAGGGAGGGAGGGGACAATGTTACCTAACCTGTGAGCTCCGGTTTGGGATGGTGGGTTTTTAACAACCTGCTTCATCCCCACCCATACCTTCCTCACATCCTCTTTCCTTCTCACTTCACCATCTATTTTTTTTTATGCCGTGCCCAAGGTGGAGCCGCCATACTGAAGGGCTGCCAGGTCACCAGGCAGGAGGGGTGGCCTTAAATGGCAGCACCTGGCTCTGCCAGGCCTGTATGCACCCCTTGCAGGGCAAGCTACTGCAAGGGGTGATGAGCGATTGCTACCCGTGGAAAAAATAGGGTCACCATGCCCATGAATGAAAACCTATCAAAACCAAAATCTCTCCCCATTTCCCCTGTAAGAACAATGGAGCCGCCCTCAGGTAGCTCCACAGAGAAAATGTAGATTCTGCCCCCTGTGGTTTCCCAGGAAACCCTCCATAACTCTTCAACCGGAGAGGAGGCTTACTCCTCTCCTTTGCCTATGGGTGTAGGGGACTCCCCCTCACCTCCCCCTTCCCAGCCGCAGTCCCCCCTTTTCTTTCCAAGGGGACTGCCAAGAAAGCAAGCAGGCAGCCCATAGTCGACCGCTCCCTATTGAAGCGGCTTGGTAGTGCAAATCCCCTTAGGGGGGGAGAGGGAAGCCAGGCTCCTTTGGTCGCTTCCCTTAAAAGACCTGCTGGCAAGAATATTGAACCTTGCCAGGGTCACGGCCTGTGCCCAGACTTGACTTGTGACAGCACTGCCAATGGGACCTGTGATGTCCTGGGGAAGGGGGGGAGATGGCCAACTGGAGAATCCCCCTGAGATAGACATGGTCCTTGAGGCAACCCAGCCTCAGATGGTAGGGCCTTCCATGCGAGCGGATCCAGGCTCGCCCCCAAGCACCAAACTCAAGTCCGCCAAGACCTTCTGTATCTTGGAGAAGGACATGGCCTGGGGGCTCCTGCCAGCGGAGGGGAGAAGCGGGTTCATTCCCGACCCTGCCCTCCTAAAAAGAAGAAAAATAGGAAAAAGACTAAGAAGACTCGGGGCTCCTCTCCATCCGTGGGGACTGCTGGGATGGATAGGTCTGCTGCCACTTCAGTAAGCGACCAAGCCAAGATCGGCACATCCGGCCCCTCTCCTCCCTCCCCCTCCCTTGGGTGTGGAGCCCTTGACTAAGATGAAAAATGCGCAGGGAGGAGTCTCATTAACATTGGGGCCCCTCATTCAGAGGCTACCTGGCGTTTTTGAGCACGCTGGCTTCAAATGTTTCCTTGTGATTTGCTCCACTGATGGCAGCATGTTGGCCAAGGGCAACATGATCCATCAGAGGAGAGCATTAGCTAGTGTAATTGGTAGAGAGCCGAAGGTGACCATTTCTCGGATGGGAGCCTTCTGGTGATTGCGGAGGATCCCTCTGAGGCAGCCAAGATAAGTGCTCTTTGGACACTTGATGGCGCTCCGGTGAGTGTGATGCCGCACTCGACCATGAACTTTGTGAAAGGAGTAGTTTATGTGAGGGAACTTGTTGACTACTCCATAGAGGACATCACCTTAGAGCTGGCCGACCATGGGGCGGTCAAGGTTGAACATGTGATGAGAAAACAGGGAGGGGCCTCAAGGCCCACCCCTATGCTCTTCGTCATGTTCGACTGTGACAAGCTCCTTTAGTTGGTGTGTGCCAGTTGGTACCACTACCGGGTGAAGGCATTCGTGCCACTGCTGCGGAGGGGCTATTACTGTCACCGCTTCGCCCATATGAATCGCTCATGTAGATGTGCAAAGTCCGGGTCACCTGACTTTGCGGAGAGCTGCACCCGGCTTCTTCGAAACAATGTGGTGCATATCTCCTTGAGAAAGAAATCCTGACCATTCAGGCCCAGGATCGCCTTTCGCAAACCAGGAAGAGATCACTCTACTCCAGCTAGTTTCTGCCCAATCTCTCTAACCTCTTGTGTATGCAAGTTGATGGAGAAATTGATAAATGTTAGATTAGCCTTTTTTCTGGACAGCGGAGGCTATCTGTCTTGTGCACAGTGCGACTTCCTCTAGTTCCAGTCCATGTGAGATGCTCTGCTCTGACTGGAAAAATGCCGTCTGCAAGGCCTTCCTTCGTAGACAGCACTACACCACAGTGTTTTTTGATATGGAGAAGGCCTATAATACCGCATGGCGATACAGTATCATGGGGGCGAGGGAATGCCTGCCAATGTTTATATTCAAATTTTTGCAAGATTGTCGATTCCCGCATATGGGTGGGGTCGATCCCTCTCCGACCCACTGGAACAGGAAGAGGGTGTCCGGCAGGGCAGTGTCCTCAGTGTCACACTTTTTGCCCTGAGCATCAATGGCATCACCTCGGTGCTGCCAGAAGATGTTCTCGCTATGCTCTACATGGATGACCTTTTGCTCTCTTTTGGTGCGGCCGAGATGTCGACCCAAACAGGCATTGAACCGCGTCTCTCACTATGCCGAAGCGCACAGGTTTCGGTTTTTCTTGGCCAAAACTAAGGTGGTGCACTTCTGCTGCCATCCACGGCTCCACCCAGACCCAGACTTGTTTCTTAATAGGGTACGCCTGAAAGTGGTTGAATTGCACTGTTTCCTTGCTCTTGTATTTGACCGACGCCTCACCTGGGAGGCTCATATTCGTAGCCTTAGGGTCTCTTGTACCCGCACCATGGATATTCTCCGTTCCATGACGTTCAGCACTTGGGGGTGCAGGGCTACTGCCTTACTTTTTTTTTTATCCTTTGTTCGTTTGAAGCTCGACTATGGATGCAAGTTTTATGCATCCACATCCGAGCGTGTATTGGGGAGGTAGACTCAATCCACCAGACTGGCCTTAGCTTGGCGACCGGTGCCTTCCGCATTTCCCCCATTGAAAGCCTACTAGTCGATGCTAGGGAGATGCCACTCACTCTTTGCCATTTACAGTGTATCATCATTCGCCTGTACGCGGTAGCCCAGCGCCTACCTCGGTCGCCAACAGCTCTCACTTCATCCGCAGCTGATTTCGACGGTGCCTATGCCGCCGAGAGACGCCAGTCATACCCTAAGCCCAAAGAGGGCCAGGAAATTCCCTCGAGAGCTAGGTATAGCTCTCGGGTCAGTGGCGCCCCGGGTTCTGCCCAGGATGCTTCTCTGGAGGGTACCACATTTGGCTATTTGATGCCATGCCTCTGCTCCCAAAGCTTGTACAGCGCCGGGAGTTTTGTGTTTGACCTTTTTGGAGCACACCTAGTGTCACACTGGAACTGTGCCAGTGTATACAGATGGCTCCAAGTCCCAAGAGGGGGTCGGCTTCCATGCCGTATCCCCTCTGTTTGAAGTCAGCGGGGCTCTACCAGGCGCTGCGTCTGTCTTCACGGCCGAGCTGGCGACAATACACTCGGTACGGGAGATATGCCCGGTTTGGAGACTGGATTGTGATATATAGCGGCTCACAAAGCGCCCTGAGTGCTCTCGGGGCATTGGAATCTCTGCATCCCCTGGTTTGCAATATCCGTGATGCCACGGCTTTGGTGAGCTGGGCGGATATCGAGATTATCTTCTGCTGTGTTCCTGGACATGTAGGAATTGCCGGGAATGAGCATGCCAAAGAGTACGCGAGGACTCTTTGACTGGACCAACATTTCACTCTTCCTCACACCGACTAAATGGCAGGAATACGGGCAGCTCTTCGAGCTCCTTGGCAAAGAAGTCTGGGTGATCTTGGCTGACGTTACCTGTTCCGGTAGCGGGATGGGTGGGGTCGCTACCGCCTGTCCCTTGTACTCAAGACGGGTTTGTTCACACCGACCTGTTGACTTTTAGACTTTTTGGAGGAGGCCGGCCTTCTCCCCTTTATTTAATATTCAACTACAGATCGCCGTCTTCTTCGGCAGGGAAGGATGGGCCTTTTCCCATTGACGGTGCTTGCTTTATATTCTTTTTTCAATTTGTTTGTTTTTCTTTTGCTTTTCGTTTTTTTTTAATTTGGCTTTTAATATAACCTAGATTTAGGCTAGCTTGAGTACGGCAACCTTTGCCCTAGAAGGCAGTCACCAGATGATATATATATATATATATATATATATATATATATAAATAAAAATATCTTCTTTTAATATCTTATATCAAATCTTACACATGAAATACTCTGGACAAACCACCATCAATATTAGCTATCGTTAATATACTTAATTTTTGGTCTCTCGACTATATGATAATGTCAGCAGTCCCCAGGAATGTTTCCTCATTTTTTCCAGTCAGGTCTACAGGTCTCTCAGTGATGTGATGCATTTCATGCTTGTGTTAGGTTTGACCAGTTAATAAGGTGAAAAGTGTACTCATGGTTATGGTTACTTACATCTTTTGCATATTGAGGTGAAGGTGAGGTTCATTCTGTGCTTGCACTTTTGAAGGAGCGAAGAGTGGCCTGATCTAAGTTGGGCTAAAATTACATTATCCTGTGTAGTAATTTCTCTGAATTGTCTATTTAGTCAGGTGGTTCACTATTTAAAATGTTTGTGTAGCAGATATACTTGGTCAACCTCACACAAATTGCAACACAAGCAAACTCAACAGATTTTGAATCTTTGATATACCTTCAATGACAGAAAAAAAAGTCCTAAGGAATCCTCTTATTCTCACATTAGACATATTATTTCCATTATTTACATGTAAAGCACTTACTTTGTTACGATTTGATAAATCCACCGAGCGTCCATTTGTGGAGTTTATTGATTGGGCCTATTGAATCCTGCAATTTGGTGCCAGCAGCCTACCTATTAGATTGGTTGTTAGCTATAGGGGTGAAATTTTATATTGCAAATTTTTATGCTCCCCACCCGGAATCCTGTTCATATTGATGAGAAAACCTCCATGGTAAAGTTTCATTTAATTTGGGTAAGATTTACCTGGTGCTCAATGATGTCAAAGTTTTACCCCTGGAGATCAGGCACTGGAATCTGGGTCCCCCTCCTTTCTAGATAGTATTAGCCATTCATGACAGGGATTTCATTGCTTCCAACCACTCATTGTTGCCCAGTTTGTGCCAGGGTTTGTTTCCATGCATCAGGGTACAGATCGGGATGGTCTGCAACAACTTTCAAGAGGAACCGGAGCTGATCTTCTTCCTGTGTCAGCACATGGTTGTACTCCTGAATAACGGCGACGCCTCGCTCGGCGTGTTCATTTGTGACACAGAGGCCATGCACTGCTGTCAATGCAGCCTAGTAGGCAGGATGTTCCGGACACTCAGCAGGGTCTGCATCCAGAAAGTCACTGTCCAGGTGCATTTTCTTGAAGAAGCTGGTGGTGTGGGCAGTCACAAAATCTTTGAGTCGGCACCCAGCAATCGCACTTGCAGCAAGTGTGCGTTACTTTGATGGAGATTCGTCACCATCTTCTTCCTCTTTTTAGATGGCCGCCTGCATCCATCTCTTGTCATAGATTGTTTTGTCCTTATCGAACAGGGCCAAAGCAACAAGCTCTTCAGATAAGTACCAAATGTGACTCAACATCATCTTCAGCCTGCCTCTGCCACAGGCTTGTTGATGGTTGAGTAGGAGTCCAGGGCCTGTAGCAGCGCAAGATCATTGTGGGGAGCTGCAGATGCCAATGGTGCCTCTGTCCATTCCTTGCTGTAAATCTTCGCAGCAAATACGGAGACGCTCCGGAGGCCTTGCTCCTCCTTCGTTGTCAGCATGAACTGCTTCCGGGACATCCATACCTTGCAGTGCATGGCCTCTGTGTCACAAATGAACACGCCGAGCGAGGCGTCGCCGTTATTCAGGAGTACCATTACCTTGCTCATCCATCTGGTGTGGTGCATTGGGCCTGGTGCAAGGAACCACACCGCATGCGCGGGTATACCGCTGATAAAGATAAGTGTCACTTCCAGTAGCTCCTTGTAGTCATCTCAGAGTCCCATACGTTCATCCAGCGCCTTTCTGAACCACTCTGTGTCAACTTCCAAGAAGAGAGGGAAGACATCTGCTGCTGCGTCGGTCACATACTGTTTCTGATTGATGAACTCTCACTTTGCCTGGAAACGCCGAAACAGACTGACGTCTGGCCCTGCGGTAAGTCTCATTGCAGACAGGAAGACAGCTCCGATTACAAGCTCCAGGACGTGGTGCTGGCAGGCAAAATAGAACAAGTCCTTGTCGAGAGCTCGATCCTCGAAAATCGACGGGTGAAGGTCGAAGAAATTGAGCACCCTGGTGATAGTCAGTGTTCGCTGCAGTGGTGTCAAGACTATGCCGATGATTCGGTTGGTCAGTCCCCATTCTTGCACTGCATTGACAACAATGCGAGCAGCATCAGTGCCGCTGCCTCTGAGGAGCTGAGATTTGCTCTTCCCCGACACCAGGATTGGGAGATGTTCGATGTGTTCCTTAGTAGTGATGTCCATCATCAATAATTCATCCCAATGTACTATGAGAGGACCGTCAGACTTGATCTCCTGTTTCAGAGAAGATGTGTGGCGTTCGCGATGTTGACGGCGGTGATCGCGGTTTTACGAGTATCATCATGCCCTGAAGTAATTTTGAATCATCCTTTTGTGTTATTTATAATAAAGCAGATTTTTTTTCCACAAACATTTTATTGCATATGAGAAGAAACTTGAATTACACATTAGGATTACCGCCCCTCGTAGCTTTGGTTGATATTCAGCTCCTCGGGGTTGTGGCCCAGAAGGCGTGCTGTCTCTGTCAGAATGCAGACAGCTGTACAGTCGCTCACCTTCGCTCGATCAAGTGATGCTGCTACGCCTGTTGTCACGACGTTTAGCAAGCCGTGCTTTGCTCGTTTTGGCTCGGAGGGGCCACTGGCGCTGCTGTGGAAGCTTTGAGTGGGGCTACTGACAGGAATGCTGCTGCTTGATGATTCAAGCTCTGCAGTCGCTGACGATGTTGTGGCTTCGCAAAGCGCCTTCTCCTGAATTGATGTCTGGTCCGCGTGGTGTTCTGCATTATGCTCCTCAAGAGAAGCTTGCATGGGTTCAATGCCACCCATTCTCCCATGTCGACCAGGCTCGCGCTGGGCGAGGAGGAAGTCCTTGTCCTCCGCGTTTGTCATTATCGCCATGGCATCTGCATGGGCCACGTTGAACAAGTCATTTAGTTGCTCACCAAACTTATTTTCTCACTCATTTTGAGTTGAGGTAGTGTGCTTCTTGTTCTTCCGGATAAGGGTAGAGTATATGCATGTGCTGCACTCAAGTTCATGTCTATCATAAATAGAAACTTGATACCCCCCTTGACAGGGTGGTCACCCATGTGTATGAATTGCATAATTCCTGACCATGCAGGTCTGGAGGCTCCAAACAAGATGGATGTCTTCCACAGGACATCAAGATTTTCAGAGCAGTTCTGGGCTTTTATGTTGACAAGTTTCTGGTATGTCACTGTTGTCATCCTTGTGCTACTGTATCTGTACCCTTCCAACCATTATGACATCATGAGATATTTTAGCTCTCGCTATTGGTCAGACTGATCTAGTTCCAGGGGTGACAGCAGCAATCATCCCCATTACATGGAATGTGCCATGGCCATCCAGTGTACAAAGGTTGTGATCTACATTGTCAGCTGTGTACTGTATAAACTCAGCTGCCAGGTTAGGGATGTCTGTTCCATGTGAGTGAGCATTTCATTTAAACTGCTGCGCCTCTTCATATGAACAGCAGAACCCATGATGATAAAGGGAGTCAATGAGAAAATGTGATGCAAAGTGGTGACATAGCTGCACACTCAACCCAACCTACAATGGTGCACTATGGCTTGACCTATTGAAGCCACTTTAAGACCATCTTTCTTTCCCCCAAACATTGCTCAAGCAGGACCAACATAATATCTGGTAAGTATTTAATGCCAGACTCTTGCTATTGCAGGTCATCACTACATTGGTAGACTTCATTGGATGTGTTAATGGTTTTAATGTCTTCCTTGATGAGTTTGGCAGCAGTCTGTACAAGTTTGATTTTCTCTTTAGTCGTGTCTCTTTCCTGCTGCAGCTTGTAATATTCCTGAAGCACTACCCTGGCTGTTGTCCTGAAGATGACCATGTTTAGCTTGCCGTTGATTGCAGTGCTTTGTGGTTAGTGCCTGCAAGTTTCTGTGTCATGAGATCATTGATAGTGATCTGCTCATCATCATTTTGCTCAAGATATTTTGCCACTTGCAAAAATGTTGCTGTCTTCTCATTGACCAGAGGCCGTCCAAACTTAGGCCTCTTGAGTTCCTTGGTATTCATCATATGAGCTATTAGTATCTGTTTATTTGTGCGAAAGTTAAAACTACATGTATGGTGGTAAACTGCATTTGCTGCACGTGAGTCATGCACATGCAGAATTCGTGTCTTCACAGCATTTGACCAAACATCGGCTCATTCTTGGCATATGGCCAGCAGTGTGTTCTTTGATTCAATTGTCTTTTGTTAAATGACATCCTGCATCTTCTGCTTCCTTCCAAACTTGGCTGGAGTACCACAGAAAAGGCAATTAGTTTTGAAAGTAAACCTCTCCTCAGATGGCCTAAGTACTTGTGTATCATTGCTAGTGCTGGCCTTTGACTCTTCTATCCTGGTATCCTTGGCTATCTGATGTGGGTTGCAGTAAGTACGCTGGCAGTCTTTGCGCACCCTTTCCCCAGGTACTGTATGAATGCTGTCCTTCCTTGCGGTGCTAGCCTGGTTGATGATTGGACACACCTTTTCTCGGAGAATTGAAAATGGGCCTCCTCCACCCTGCTTGCAGATGGCACACTGTTGAGATACCTCCATGCCTGAAAAGAGAAATACAGAATTACACTAATATACTTGTTTTGAGAATCGATCACTCAATCTCCTATGGCACCCATGGAATGCAAAGGGCAGTAATAAACTCTCCACCAGTACTTATCCTGAGCCATCTCCTCCAATTATACGGGACTAAGGGCCATTTCTGTATATCAGGTGGAAATAGCTACTTACACCTAAAAACAAGTAGAGCTAAATGAGAAGAGGAGAAACCGTTCCTTTTGTCCCAACAATATATTACAGCATCATCTAAAGGAAAAAATGTGCATGAAAATCAAGAAAGGAGAAGAAATAAAAAAAATTGGCGAATAAGGTCACACTGCTCTGCGAGGATAAACTACATATGGAAATCTCAGACAAAAGGCTAGGAGAAGGAAAAAAAACTGAATCTAAATCCCCTGCTGTCTTGTAGGGTGAACTTTTTCAGGTAAAGACTAGGAGAAGGAAAACTCCAAATAATAAACCAAACCCAAGACTCCAACAGAGAACCTATCTGGTACTGGCAGAGGAGGGTGCGTGTGGCGAGCAAATGTGACAGTGTACCTTGCCATACTAAGAACCTGGAAGCTCATTGCAGTCAGCATCACTGAAACTGCAAGTCTCATCCTCATTGAGCCACGGTGGACATGCTACTGGTCAAGTGAGTGCACATGGCTGTTGCGCAGCCACAATCACCCCAAACAAGATACTTAGCTACTTACTTCTTGGCACCATATTCCCTCCTTCTCTACACAACTCACAAACATCAACAGAGAAGATAGGATAACAGATGACAGAACCCATGCTAGGACACGGGATGGTGCCGATGATGATGACTTGTTTTGAAATCTGCAATAACAAATAAACATACCATTGGTACTTAAAATCAGAAGTTGTCATAATCCTATTTATGTATTAGTTATAGACATTTTTTTAATTAATCCATTGTTTGGACCAAATACACACAAAGTACACATTTTTCAAATTAATGAGGTTAGGGTTGGCAAATCAAAATTACTTTACTAAAAATGAATATTGTGTGTTTATTCTTTCCAGAGGATAGTAATAATGCCCATGTATATGGAAATATATAAAATGTATGCCTGGGGATACATAATGTTCTTATATGAAGAAAGTTTCTCAAATAAACATATTTTTTCCGGGGGAAATATTGAAATATTTGGACAAAAAATGCTATAATTTTTATTTTGGCCTTAATACATTTCACTTTTTTATAATTAATCTTCTTTATTCATATACTGACCATAAGTAGATACAATAAGAATGCTGAAAATATGTATTTACAAGCTGAAATATTAATATTTACAATATTCACATTTTTGCTTCAAGCCGAGTGGTGGCCATATTTGATTCCCATGATTTTAGGACTTTTTCCTAAGAGCATTCCTTAGGACTTTTTTTCTGTCATTGAGAACATATCAAGGATTCAAAATCTGTTGAGTTTGCTTATGTTGCAATTTGTGTGTGGTTATCTGACATTTTGACTACTATAAGGGTAGTGTAGATCCTAATCCTTCCAGGCCTATGAGTGCAGTAGCATTCTTGCCCATAAGGATACCTGTGGTTTTTACCTCCCCCAGGCACCATCTCAGTTTGGCCGGCAGCAAGAGGACCTGAGCCCTGCTGCTGCCAATATTGGAGCCCCCTTTCCCCCACACATGACATGCTTCAAGGAATACAAAGCGAACCCATTCCTCCACCAAGTCACTCAACTTTGAGGAGGTAAAGACCTGGAAGGTGGGGGTGGAGCCACCCATTGGGTATTTCTAATTCTACCCTTTTTAAGGAGGGTAGCAATAAGGGAGTTCCAGCGCTCTCACCCATCTTGAAGGATTGCAACTGATGGATGCCCCCCTCTCCAACAGAGGAATACTGCCAGCTCAATGACTCAAGGCATGACAAGGCTCGCATACTGAGCCTACTATCATCCATGTGATGACTTCCTACTTAGCCTTTTGTCCTCCAGACTGTTCGGCACATTCTTTTTGAATGTCCCAGTCTGGGTGATCTCCGCGCATGTTACCTGTCCCGGTACTGGTACGAGCTTGGGACAGACTTTTTAGTGTCCTATTCTATTTGACTCTTGGTAAGTCGCATGTTCCTGCGCTGGGAAGAAGCGTCCTCCATCCAGACTCCGTAGCTTGCTTCCTTCTTATTTTGTGTTTATTGTTTTTTTGCTGGGGGAGGGGGCTGTTTTTTTTTGTGTGTGTGTGTTAACTTTATAGTAAGTAGCCTAGCACTAGGCTGAAAATTTAAATTTCTGTGACTTATGCCCTGGAAGGCAGTCGCTAGATGGGCACATTCAAAATAAAAATCATCACCCTGTAAAGGGCATGGTGGTGATTCCTGGCCACCGTCCTGATATGATTCAGCGCCCCAGCTTAGCCTATCCTTTTTCTTGCGCTAACATCTACTTTAAACCCTTTGCTTAGGCTTGAGGACCATACCAGCTGCCTCATGCAGTGTCAGAAGAGAAGCTTTGGAACCTCTAGAAACAAAGCCTGCAGGTTGCAAGAGATCAGGCCTTGTGTGGATCTTGGCATTAGGGCACAAGTGGTTTCCCCTCTGTGTAAGTTGCTCAAAGCCGTACATGATAAGTCCTTATCATGTAAATCATGGCTGTTCAGGATCTAGATAATCTCTTCTTTTGCCAGGTTAAGGATTTGGTCCTTGTGTGCTCATCGCTGCCTGGGACATCCTGTGCCCCAATTTTAAAAAGAGCACGCGCACCCTCTGCACCTGTCCATTTCCGCGAGTCCCCTCCCCCCCTAGCGCTCCTCTGGTAGATCTTAGCTGCACAAAAGGTTCACTCCCAGCCTCAGCTAAAACCAGGGCTCCCTCCTCTAGCATGACCATTTTCTGTAAGGCGAAACGGTCATTGGCATCCACCGAGTCATTAGACTCACAGGAAGTAAACCCCTGAAGGGGCAATGAGGTTATCTTCGGGGACTCATCATGAGGAGGACAGCACTAAAGGAGCTCTGCCCCTACCCAAGGCTGTACTGTGCCAGGCGACCCGGGTCCGTACAAAATGTGTTTCTTGACAGGAGGAAAAGACTCGTATCGAGCCCAACTTCCCCCGATAAGTCCTTGAAGGCGACATCTCCTGGAGTTCTGCCTCTAGGAAGCGTACGTCCATTCCCGTGAGGGTCTTGACTTGAAAGAGGTTTCCCGAATCTCCAAGCCTTTTCTGTAGGGCATATTTCTTCAATGGAATTGCTGTGGACTCCGGGTAACCTTAGTGAAACTGTAGATGCTCGTCTCCTCCCCTTCCCTTTTAGCTTTATTTTTTGCAGAAGACCATGTTGGTTGCATGCCCAGGGCACCTTTCTAGGATATATTGATTTTACGACCCCACCACCATTCAATAAACAAAAGGATCTTTTCTCTTACTATGGCGCAATTTAGTCTCCTTAGCCAAATAGCTGAATGGCCGGTTATTTGAGTGATTAGGCTGTGTCATCTTTAGTAATACGATATCCTTTTCTTCCGTTACGCTTGTGCGGTAGGAATCGCGCTTTACATACATCATGATGTCTTCGTTCTTCTATTTGCTATAAGTACCTCTTTACAGGCAGTGCCCAGACTGTTCGGCACATTCTTGTTGAATGTCCCAATCTGGGTGATCTTCGCACACGTTACCTATCTCTGTACCGGAACGAGTGGGGGTGCTACGGCTTCTACCTTGTACTCGGGACGGGTTTGTGCACACAAATTTGTGGACTATACTACTTTTTGGATGCCACTTTATTTGACTTTCTTTTGTGTTTGTTTTTTTTTTGTTGGTCGCATGTTCCTGCGCTGGGGTGAGGCAGCTCTACCCCCGATGCCGGAGCGCGCTTCCTTCTTGCCTTTTTGCTTTGTTTTTTTGTTGTTATTTTTTTAGTCTTTTTTTATCGTTATTTGGTTTTAAATATAGTCTAGTAGTAGGCTGTTGTGTACGGCGACTTATGCCCAAGTGGGCAGTAGCCAGATGGGCTCCCAAAATTGAAAAAGAAAAATGCAGGACCTCCCGTTCTCCACAACGGGTGAGCAAACTCGGACCCAGCCTACATAGAGGAGTCTTTCGCGACCGCATTCTCTAACCGGGATGCTGCTTCGCCAGCATTCATTGCACGTCGTGATACCACTGAAGGCCGTCGACTGAGTTTTACCTCCAGAAGCGGCGAACCCTTCAACGACAGGTTTATAGTGAGTGAATTTTTCCGTTCCGCTCTCGCTTCATGCGCGGACATCTTCTTTCGTCCGGACGATGTAGAGTATGCTATGCTTCTTCACATAGGTGAGCGAGGCATGTTTTTTCTGCTAGATTTTTCAACAGAATCCGGACAGAGGGTATTCTCCCAGACTCCTGGCCAATGGCTACTGTGCTCGTTGTTCGCAAATTGAGAAGAGATCACTCTTCACTGTGCCAGTTTTCGCCCAATTTTTATAACATCCTGCGTGTGCAAATTGATGGAGAAATTGATATATGTTAGACTATCCTTTTTCATGTCTAACGGAAGCTCTATTCTGCACAGTGCGTCTTTCGCAAGTTCCACTCTACGTCGGATTCTCTGTTTCGATTGAAGATACTATCTGCGAGGCCTTCCATCGCCGACAGCACTAAGCCACGGCGTTTTTCGATCTGGAGAAGGCCTATGATACCACATGGCGATCAAGGAGATTCTCACACGATGGGGGCGAGTGGACGCCTCCCACTCATTATTTCTGAATTTCTGCGAAACTGTTGATTCCGCGTACCCGGAATCAGAGCAAGAATAGGGTGTCCCGCAGGGAAGTGTCCTCAGTGTCACACTCTTTGCCCTGAGCATCATCGGCATCATCTCGGGGCTGCCGGAAGATTTTCTCGCTAAGCTCTACGTGGACGACCTTTCGATTTCTTTTTCATGTGGTCCATATGACAACTCTGGGACGTTGAATTCAACAGGCATTGAAAAGCATCTCTTCCTATGCCAAAGCTCACAGGTTTTCTTTTTTCTTGGCCAAGACTAAGTAAGGGCACTTCCACTGCCATCCAAGGTTCCAACCCGATCCGAACTTGTTCATAAACGGAGTTCGCACCATTTCCTTGGTCTTGTTTTAGATCGACGCCTCACCTAGGAGGCTCATATTCCCAGTCTTAGGGTCTCTTTTACCCGCGCTATGGACATTCTTCGTTTCCTAACGTTCACTACCTGGGGCACTGATAGGGCTATTGCCTTACTTTTTTATCGATTCCTTGTTCGTTCGAAGCTCGACTACAGATGCGCGTTTTATACATCCTCAACCGAGCCTGTATTGCGGAAGGTGGACTCGATTCACCACACCGTCCTTCGCTTGGTGACCAGTGCCTTCCGTACGACCTCCTTTGAAAGCCGAGCCTTCCAAAGGAGGAGAATGCCACTGGCGTTACGCGATATACACTGCATTAGGCTCCTGTAACCGCGAACCCTTCCTCTCTCACTTGCAAACTGCTCTCAATCCATTTGCAGCAGATCTCGACGGTGCCTATGCTGTGAAAGCCGACAGTCATACCCTAAGCCCTCAGCGTTTCGGGCTAGGATACTGCTTCAAGAGCTCGGTGTAACTCCCGGGCCGGTGGTGTCTATGGTTGTTCCCAGGACGCCACCATGGCGGGTACCACCTTCGACTATTTGTCTCCACGCCTCTATTCCAAAACTTCCACAGCGCTGGGATTATTAAGTTCGATTGTATTTACCAAACTTCATGTCACACGGGATCCTTGCGAGTGTACACAGATGGCTCTAAGTCCCAGGAGAGTGTCTTTTTCACGCTGTATCCCCACTTTTTGAAGTAATTGAGTTATACCAAGCTCTGCGTCTGTCTTCACAGCTGGTTGCAATGCACCGCTCGGTATTGGAGATAACATGTCATGCCCCATTCAGACACCGGATTGTGATCTTTAACAACTCAATAAATGCCTTTAGTGCTCTTGGGGGCGTTGGAATCTCCACACCCACTGGTTCATAGTATCTGAGATGCCATGGTTGCCGCGAGCTGGGTGACATCGAGCTTAACTTAGGGGGTCGGCTTCCACGCCGTATCCCCTCTGTTTGAAGTCAGCGGGGCTCTACCAGGCGCTGCATCTGTCTTCACGGCCGAGCTGGTGTCAATACACCACTCGGTACGGGAGATTACGCGACGTGCCCGGTTCGGAGACCGGATTGTGATCTATAGCGACTCACAAAGCGCCCTGAGTGCTCCCGGGGCATTGGAATCTCCGCATCCCCTGGTTCGCGAATTCCGTGACGCCACGGTTTTGGCGAGCCGGGCAGATGTCGAGATTATCTTCTGCTGGGTTCCTGGACATGTAGGAATTGCGGGGAATGAGGGCGCCAAAGAGTCCGCGAGGACTCTGCGACCGGACCAGCGTTTCGCTCTTCCTCACACTGACTACATGGCAGGAATACGGGCAGCTCTTCGGACTGCTTGGCAAAGAAGATGGGAGACGGTCGAAGGGAACTTAAAGTTGCGTGCCATTGCGCCGCGACTGTTCCCATGGACCTATCCCCCAATGCCGCGGTGGCTTCAGGTGGCTTTCTGTCGTCTCCGAATCGGGCACACTCGTGTGACGCATCGCTATTTGATGGAGCGCTCGCCTGCGCCCTATTGCAACGACTGCGTCGTCCCCCAGACTGTTCGGCACATTCTTGTCGAATGTCCCAGTCTGGGTGATCTTCGCGCACGACACCTGTCCCGGTACCGGGATGGGCGGGGTCGCTACCGCCTGTCCCTTGTACTCGGGTCGAGTGCGTGTTCCTTGACTGGTGGACTTATTGACTTTTTGGGGGAGGCCGGCCTTCTCCCTTTCATTTAACCCGGTTTAATTGTTGTTGTTGTTTTTGTTATTGTTTTTGTTATTGCTTTGTTATTGCTTTGTTATTGTTATTTCTTTTTATTGTTTCCTGTTCAATTTTTTAAAGTAGCCTAGAACTAGGCTGTTTGTTTACGGCAACTTATGCCTAAGTCGGCAGTCGCCAGATACCCCCTTAATTAAAAAAAAAAAAATCGAGCTTAACTTATGCTGGGTTCCTGGAACTGTGGTAATTGCGCAGAATGACGGTGCGAGGACTGAGTGACCAGAGGAGCATTTTGATCTTCCTCACACATACCTCAGGGCAGGAATCAGAGTAGTCCTTGGCAAAGAAGATGGGAGATGGCCGAGGGGAATTTAAAGTGTGTGTCATTGCACTGCGAATGTTCCTACAGACAGACTTGTGGACTATCAGATTTCTGGTCGCCTGTTCCTCGGCCGTGGAATGCAGGCCTCCCCCGATGCTGGAACATGCTTCTGTTTTGTTTTGGTGTTTTGAATTATCACTTTTTTTTAATGTACCCTACCTAGTATTATGCGTTAAATTAATTACAGTGACTTGTGCCCTTCAAGTCCCCAGATGTGTTTTTAAAAAAGCTCCTGCTCTGTGGGGTGGCAGCCTCCCCTCAATGCAGAGCCTGCTCCCTTCTCTGCCTTTTTTAGCTTTTTTTTTGTTGTTTGTTTGATTTACTGTCTTTTTTTATTTGTTTTGCTTTAATCTAGCCTAATTGTAGGTTACAAATTAATTGCAGCAACTTGTGCCCTTGGACGCAGTCACAGTCACCAGATCGGCCCAAATGATGAAAAAATCTATCCATTCTTCTTATCTCAATCACACTCTTTTTCTCACAGTATCTCTTACCCACTCATTCCTCACTTATTTTGACCCCACACTATTGTATATTGATCTTTTCAATTAATTAAATACAGTAAACCCTCGATATAACAAACTATATAGGGCGAGGATCGTTCGTTAAACCCCATGGGCGTTAAAAGCAATGGAAATAACGAACCAAGTTCGTTATGGATGTTTTATGTATGTAATTACTAATAAAGTTAAGTGGACTACACAACATAGTATTGATACGATCCTTGCACTGTAAGAGACATGTAAGACACCAACACTCACTCAGGCTGGTTGTAACGCTTGCCTGTTAAACCCGATGGAGTTCGACAAGGAAATTTGGTTAGTTATATTTGAAATTCTTTATATTGAGGTTCGTTATATCCAGGGTTTACTGTAATTTAAAAATTGGAGTAAAGGAAAGGAGTAATTTGTGATTGAATTTTTTTTAAGGTAAAAATAAACAGAAATTCTCGTATTTTTTATATATATTGTCAGTGGATGTGAATTGCCTTAGAAGAAATAAGAGAAATTTAGGATCATAAAATGGAGTGTTCATATGTTTACTCTTTTTCAGCTGCGGCTTTTAAGGCTGGCAAAATCCCCAACAAAGGAGCAGCCATTCCTCCTCCAGGTTGGTTTCTAATGTCTTTCTACGGTCTCTTGCTTATATATTTTTTTGTTTTTTAACAATTTTGGTTTTTGTATTTAAAATATATTTAACCTGCGAAATTTTAGTTTTTCTTCTTTTTTTATTTGGAAAAAGAATTAATTTATAATGTGGAATATTTGAAATGGTAAGTGGTAAATTTTGTGTGTGTCGATAATTTACTGGTTTGCTACCCTACAATGGAGTGGAATCTATACTCAAAATTCATCTGGTAGCTTTGCATATTTTTACAATTTCTTCTTTGAGGTTTAGATACCTTTTTTTCAGCCTACCGCATAGAAATCAAGAACTTCAATTTTTTTATTTTAATTTAAGTTGTTTTTCTTAAGGGACTGGATAGATAAGTAATTGAAAGTTGCTGTGGCTTTTGAATTTTGAGTGGGAGGCACAGTTCTAAATGCCTTGAGGTCTGCAGTAAATGCTTATTATTGAAGAGATCTGAGTAACTCCTTTCACATCCGCACCACAAAATGCAAAGTGGAGCGCTCTCCTGTTGGAGACCCTATCCGTCGAGGAGAAGGATTGGGGTTTTGTGTGCATCAAGCCATTGTTTTTTTTTTGGTGCATAATATTGCCATAAAGAACCCACTTTCTGTCTCCCATAATAAGTCTTCGGAAATGGCTCACAGTATGTCAATCCAATAGAGATGAAGCAATATTAACATCTAGACGTCCTTCAGACAATGGCTTATTCATTTCAACATGTTACAAAAGGACCGTTATCTTTAAACAACTCGCAGCCTCAAATTTGGAACAATTTAAACAACAAAGAAGCTTCTTTTTTTTTTTAGAAGTCATCTAAAAAGGACAATAATATCTTAACCTAATATTATGGTAAAGTAATTAATTATGAGCCACTAAATATATTGTGATGTCTATATTATGGATTATACGATGCAACAGTTTGACATTTGCGCTAACTCCTTAAAGGGGGGTGGATAGTGTCGAGTCCCCTCTACACCTGAAACCCAAAGGAATGGTCAACCTCCTGGCCTTAAAAGCTTGGGGCAGCAGCTGACATTGTAAGATTGCAGGCCTTCCCGACCTCAATGGCCCCAGGAGGGTCTACAGCTATATTATTTTTCACACTTTCACTTCTATCTTCACCACTTTGTTACAGATCTATTTGTACAAACTTTCTGTGGGGATGCCCTCGTTGGTTTTCACTTTAAATTTAATTTCTAAAAAATGGCCGCGATCCTATGGATACAATGTTTGATTGATTTGGGTGACCTTTGATAGGCCCCGGTGCATTTATTTTCTATGTAATGAAAGAGATTGGACAAAACGAAATACACCTACGACAACCTCTGTCAGGCTTTCGACACATGAGCACAACAAGGCAACACCCTCATTGCGGGTAACTTCAATGAATCCTCATGTTTCTGCCGGGCTAGAGTTCCAAATCACTAGAAAGGCTCTGCCAAATCACAGAACATTACAACCAACTACATATTCCTCCTGGAAAAAAAAGACCTCCATCACCACCCGTCTCGAAACCTTTTTACATTTACACCCAAAAGGCCTCCTCAGGCACAGCCAAGGACGCCATAATTTATTCTCGCTCATGTCGACTTAATAACTTCATTTTTTCTTTTGCAGGTGTGGGTGGTCCCGGAGGACCCGGTGGCCCGATGGGTCCCCAAAATATGCCTCCACAGGGTCCTCCCAGACCAGGTCCACCCATGGGTAACATGGGCCCTCCAGGAATGGGTGGAAACATGCAGAGCAATATGGGGATGCCACCGATGGGTTCTCGAGGACCCATGATGGGTGGTCCGCCTATGATGGGACCTCAGGGACCCGGAATGCCCCCTGGGATGATGGCTGGAGGAATGCGCCCTCCTATGGGTCATATGGCCCCAATGATGATGGGACCCGGTGGGATGCGTCCTCCAATGATGGCTGGGCCCCCTCAGATGCGCCAGTAAGAAGAGATCGAGTGTCGATATCACCAATATTGATGGAAGGCAAAAAAAGGGAGTTTCCTTTTAACATAATTTCATTCATTTGAATTCATTTCTTGCTTAACTCCTTCCTTCCTGGATATCACGGACCTCATCGTCTATGCCATGTGAAACTACCATAACACTCACTAAACCTTTCTCCTTTCCGTCTCCGGCTTTTATCACCCAATCATTGTCATCATCATCATCATCATCATCACTCATTCACTTTATCTCGGGCTCTTTGCTCTTCATCCCAGGCTGTTGTTGATAACACCACTATGTAGCCATATCATTTATATTAAATGGTATAAGAAGAAGAAGAACCAGGGATAATAGTGTTGAGGTTAACGATTATTTTAGGACTTGGCGAGCTTCGGCTTTGTTCAATTTAAAGGTTATTGTAAAGGTATTCAGAAAATATGCATTATCATCCCAATGTTTTTGTATTCTTAGCATAAAATGATGCGTCCATAGCCTGACTTCTTTTTCCTTTAATGTAAGTAAAGGTGGCCTTTAGGTTCGGACTTAGGAGCTTCGGTTTTCGTCTAAGGCGGTTTGGTATGCTCGTATCTCCCCTTTCCAATCATCTCTAGGTTTTTTGGTTTGGGCAAATTTAGTAGACCCCTCTCTACTTTGACTACATGCCCATGGGTATGCATCAATGCCAGTGCTAACAAAAAATAGAATTTAGAAAGGGAATACTGGGTAAATATGCTGAGCAAAGGCATGGGGTTCATGAATTCGCCTCGACCAATTCAAGGCCATTTTATGCATTCATGGGAATTATTCAAGCCAACGGGTTCCTACCCCAGCATCGCCATTTACCTTACACATGTGAGGTCACGTGCGACGCGCAGTTGACTGCGCGGGGGTGGTATGCATACCCCCCTCCCCCGTTATCCATGTTCAAAAATCAACTTTTCCTTATCTTTGACCTGAACAAGCCATAAATCCCAACTATTATGACCTAGGATGTTAGAAAGCATTGCTGAATGGAGCTTTAAATTGTCTTCCTTGGACCCTGCCAAAGGCACCACTTTCGGTTTCCCTCAAATTATATTTCGCAATATTGTTGACGTGCTCCTTCCTGGCCTTGCAACTATGGCTATGACACCAATGATCCGTGGTGGCGCCCGAGACTCTCAGTCGGTAGATTGGGCACGCAGTCAAGGTAATCAGGCAGTCGGCACAACAGAATTCTTCTTGGTGAGAAAGGACTGCCTTGTCATTACGTCTATTTACCTACATTTATCTTCTGTGGGTGACAGTATGCACCGGACTTCAAGGGACTTAGACATCAAATCAAGAATTGTTTCTGAAAGAAAGATGTTAATTTTGCCGTGTTTTCTTAGTATTTTTAAACAACTAAATGCACCGTCAGAAATATTTGAAAAGAAAATCACCTCAAAAAGCGACTAATCTTTGAAGAAAATTTCTACAAGAAGTGTACGTTTTTTATCAACATTCATTCCATGTCGGTAGATACATGCACCGCAACTTTTGATACCTAGGCGGGACATCAGTACTTTTTCTCAAAAAATGGTGATAATTTTGTTATTTTTTTTTAAATATGTGCCTTCCAAAATATTTCATTTGAAATTCAAAATTTTTAATCTAAAATTTATTTTTCCATTTTAATATTAGAAAATAGATTCAAAGTCGCTCCCCTAAAGTTTTAAAATATCTAAAACCATTTTCTAATCATAAACATCTCATTATCACTCATCCCTTATACAATATTTCCTCACTATCCTCTCTTTTCTCTCATCATCAAATTCCCCACTTATATTATCCCCAATACCAATTTATCAATATAGTCCCAGACGATGACAATTGAAGTCGAAAGGAACCTCGGGCCTATAATAAATAATAATAAGTTGAAATGATTTGCTACTGTCCCTTTCCCTTTAAGAAATAGTCACAAAAAAAAAGACAAAAAGTTATCAAGAAGCTATAAAAAGCATCTTCTGCTGTAAGAAGACAATTCATATATATATATATATATATATATATATATATATATATATATATATATATATATATATATATATATATATATATATATATATATATATATATAATATATATTAACATGTCAAAAAGACTGGTCTACGAAAAATGTGGAACTACCAATAATATAGCCTCACTTAGGAAGCTGCAAACATACATATAAGACAACCAGAATGAATCAAGTGGCCCTAGCTAGAATTAGATTAAGGGTGACCATTCTAACTCACTGGTACTAATTCATTAATACTATAGGACTGCAATGTCAGGTGTGTCACGCTTTGATCTCTTTTAAGACCTTTTATGTTTGAATGCACTAGATACGAGGAGAAACTGCCAGAAATAAAGACAGTCTGCAAAAGCAGAATTTACCAATTACATATAATATGATTAATAAGAATACTCCAACCCATTTGATAATGAAATTTTTATATGAAATAAAATTATTTCACAAATCAACAGCACAGGCTGAAACTATTATACACAGCATAAGTATTATAATAATAATATAAATTAATAAATAAATATTAAAGTAAAACTATAGCAATAGTTGTGTAGTGCCCCATTGCAAGATGGATTAACATCAACAATGAAGCCTCACAAATGAGTGTTATAGGAATCCTATGAGGTCTTGAAATGGGCATGCACTTAATCTACTAGAAGTGTTTCACATTTTGTCATGTAAATAATAATGTATACTGTATTCCTGTAAGGGCTAGATAGGCAAAAATGATTTAGAGAGCTTTCGCATGCATACACAGTTACACGCACATATGACCAAAAGATGCTTATCGCGCTATCTTTGCTAAACATTCGGGCTGCACCAAAATTCTGGGAGACGCCGAAACAGTTTGCAGACATACTTATCAAAACGCACCAAGCTGAGAAATAGGCAAGGCAGTGGCTTTTTGTTTACTCTCACAGAGCCATTAAACACGAAATCTTTTCATAAAATAATCTCTGTACCCAAGATAAAAATATTATCTAATAGAGGACTGAATCAAAACTCTGCTCACTTTTTCTCTACTCCCTATTGCGCCGTGACTGTTCCCATAGACCTATTCTCCAATGCCGCGACAGCTTCAGGTCACTTTCTGTCGTCTCCGAATCGGGCACACGTGTGACGCATCGCCATTTGATAGAGCGCTCGCCTGCGCCTTATTGTGACGACTGTTAGGCACATTCTTGTCGAATGTTCCAGTCTTGGTGATCTTTGCGCACGTTACCTGTTTTTTTTTTGTTTTGTTTTTAGCTTTTTTTCCTTATAGGTTGCACGTTCCTATGCCAGGGAGACCTCCCCCCGACACAGGAGCTTGCTTCCTGCTCATTGGCTTTTCTCTTTTTTTAATTTTTGGTGTTGGGTTTGTTTTTTTTTAATTTGATTTTAAAGTAGCCTAGTACTAGGCAAGTTTTTAATAGGGCGACTAATGACCAAGTAGGCAGTCGCCAGATGAGCTCTTAAAAAAAAAAATTCTCCACCCCCTTGTCCACACAAATAAACTTTGATTCGAGTAAGCTCTACCCAAACCGCATAATTGGCTAACAGTGGGCCATGCCTAAACTTTTTGACAAAATAACATCTGAAGTAGACCCCCAGGCAGATTAAGAGCAGAAAAATAGGAAGATGAGCAATAAGTTTCGCGGAAGCATAGACCAAACATTAATAGGTCTGCCTCAAATACCCGACATACGATTAAACAAATTAATTGCGCCTAAGCCTACCGAGTATCTCTAATAAAGGCCTTGAATTCACCTTCCGGGATTTCCTTCTACTGGTAATCAACCGGTCCTCTTACCCAGCCAACAACGCTAAAATCAAACGAGAGGATAATCTTCCCCAATTGGAGTCAGTCAGAGGTTACCCGGCTCAGTAACCAATTACCCCAAAAAGCACTACATCCCATCGAAGAAACTAACCCTCTAACTGGTGGCCATCAGTACTCGCCATAGTTGAATTAAATTAGTAGTAGAAGAAATGCAGATATAAAAAAAATAGTAAATATTTTGTATTCTTTTTATCAAAATAATATAAAAAACATTCAATATGCAAATACCAAGGATATTGGAATACAGCTAAATTAATAATAGCTAATCTTTAAATGGTGAAATAATAATAAACAATGACTTAATAAATTTACCCTAATTATGTGAGCAATTTTTCAGAGGATGTGTTGAATACCAAAAAATACAATTGTCTATTCAAATAATATGTATAATTCCTTGAATTATATATATATATATATATATTATAATATGATATAATAAATTGACAAATATAAATAGATGATTAATGTTGTGGATTTTCCTTTGCAAATCCACAACAATGGGTGAATTCCACAACTCATTAAAAATTATTAAAGACCGAAATAGACCAAAAAATATGATGATCTAACGAAAACGATGTCTATTAAGGTTATCGTTTCCTCCATAACATAATATTTACATTTATTGGATTCTGAAGCTGTTACACAGTGTGTTAGTCACTGCGCATTCCACTTCAACTAATCAATCGTATTATTTATAGTGAAGTCAACTTTATATGTGAGGCCACGGCCTATTGCTAAAACTGCCCCTGTAACGCGTCCTGAGTTCTGCGTACGGCCATTCCCATGAGGGTTTCTCTTCGAAGAGGGTCCCCGCATTTCTTCCGAGCTACACTTGGAGGGCATATTCCTTCAATGGAATTGCTGCGGACTCTGGGCCAACTGGGAGGAGCTGCAGAGGTTCGTCTCCTCCCGTTTTCCCTTGGCTATCGATGCTGGCCGCGTGCCCCCTGCCCACCCTCTCGGGGTATAAGAGTTTTGCGACACCACCACAACGGGATGGCGGCCGGGCAAGAGGATACGCCATTTACACCAGTGATGACGTCTCCGTTCTTTTCTCTGCTTTGAATGAATACATCCTCTCTAGACAGTAGCTGTACAGCTGGGCCTCGATAGGAAGTATACTCTTATTTCTGCATGCATTTCACCATCTGCTGACTTCTACATAGGGACTTCCGCCCCACCTCGCCGTGGCACGGTCGCCGAGGATCTTTTTCTTGCTCGGGGATGTGATACTACTCGATCAATCCCAGGGATCAGGTCCTTGCCGACCTGTCGACCAGCTGGAGAGAGGTATCGTAAATGTGAATTGAGTTTACGCATCACGGCCAGGGAACCGCTTCATTTTCCCCTCTTAGTTATCTCTGTTCTTACCTCCGGCGGCACAGTTTGACGGATCGGTGGAGGTCGATAAGCAAGCTAGAGATCATTTTCTTGGCCACTGCAGTCTGAGCGCGGACGAGGTGGTTCGCTTTTCAGGAAACTACTGATTTTTTTTGTCTCAGTCGAGGAGTTTGTGTCAGTGGATGAGGCCCATTGAGTACTTCTCAGGCAACCTCAGCGCCGTGGGCCTAACTACTATTCCTAGAATGCCTGTCCGTTTCTCACCCTGACCGCTTCCTTGGTGGTCAGCCGAGTGTGAGACGGCCTCGAACAGAAGCATTATGCCTAGAAGTTAGTCCATCGATTTCGGCGATGACGTCACTTCATGCCCTTAAACGAATAAGTTGAGCATATAGAGAAACTTGCACAAAAGATGCTTAGAGATGGAAAGGGGTGTGCATTCCTCAGCCCACTATCTTGGCACTCCGTAGTTGGGCTGGTGGTAAGGTGGTCCAAGACGACCAGCCATTGTGGAATGTTGCAGGAGACTGCCGAGTCGTCGGTCTAATATCCCTCGCCTAGTGCGGGTCGCCACAGCAGATTTTGCATTAGGGGTTGACTCCCGTAGTCTTTGACAAGACCTTGTCAGGAGTTGGCGAGGGACTAGGGAGTGTCCATACGTTGGTGGACTAAGGTCAAACAACTCTGGTGCATTTTACTTCTGAATTTTTGTGAGGTCGATTTCGCATACAGGTGGGGACCGAATTGAACGGGAAAAGGGTTTCCCGCAGGTAAGTGACTTAGTGTCGCACTCTTTGCCCTGAGCATCAATAGCATTACCTCAGTGCTGCCAGAAAATGTTCTCGCCACGCTCTACGAGGACGACCTTTGGATATCTTTTTCTGCGGCCCAGACGCCAACACTGTGGCATCTATTCCTTCATGCAGAAGCGCCCAGGTTTCGAGTTTCCTTGGCAAATACTAAAGTGGTGCACTTCTGCCACTATCCACGGCTCCATCCTGACCTGGGCTAGTTTCTAAATTTTGTTCGCCTGGGAGTGGTGCATTCGCACCGTTTCCTTGGTCTTGATTTCGACTGACGCCTCGCCTTGAGGCACTGAACGTGACGTTGAGTACCTGTGATGCTGATAGGGCTACTACCCTGCTTCTCTATCGAAGCTTCAGTACGGATGCGAGTTTTATGCATACGCAGTCGCGTGCATTGCGGAAGGGGGGCTCAATACACCACACCCGTCTCCACCTGGCGGCCAGTGCCTTCGGCACGTCCCACGTTAAGTGCCTACTTGTCGATGCTAGGGAGATGCCACTCACTTTGTGCCTTGTACACGCGAGCCCGCTTACTCCCTCCATCGTAAACTGTTTTCACTGCACCCGCAGCATAAATCGACGGTTCCTATGCCGGCGAGAGACGCGAGTCATACTCTAAGCCCTTTGGGTTTAGGGCTAGCAAACATCTTCGAGAGCTTGCTCTAACCTAAATGCCGGTGGTGCTTCGGATTCTGCCCATGACGCCACTAAGTAGGGGACCACCTTTGACAATTTGTCGCCACGCCTCTACTCCCAAAGTTTCCATACCCCTGTGAGTATTTCATTCTAACTTTTTTGGAGCACACTTCGCGTTACGCTGGTTCCGTGCCGTGTTAGCAGATGTCTCCAAGTCCCAGGAGGGTGGTAGTTTCAACGTCGTATCCTCTCTGTTGGAAGTCACCGGAGCTATACCAGGCACTGCGTTTGTATCCACGTTCTTGCTGGTTGCAATACATCACTCGTACGAGAGATAACGCACCCCCACAGCGCCTTACAGGCCGTAGCTGTGCTGCTGCACCTCGATAGGAGGCATTGTTATTTTTGCGTATATTTCACCTTCAGCCAACTTCGACGCGGGGGATTTGCGGTGCGTCGTGGCACGGTTGCCGAGGCCCTTCTTTTGCTCAGGGATCTGAACGGTATACACCCCTTCTGAGGAGACTACTCGATCGATCACATCGGTCAGGTCCTTACTGACCTAATCGACGAGCTAGAGATAGGTGTCCTAAATGTGGATGAGTTTACGCATCACTGCCCGAGAACCGCTTCATTTTCCACTTAGATTAACCTCTTTTTTTATAGCAGAGGCCACCTGTCTTGTGCACAGGGAGGTTTTCGCATGTTCTGCTCCAACTGTAAAATGCCGTCTGCGAGGCCTTCCTTCGTATACAGCACTAGGCCACAGTGTTTTTCGATCTAGAAATGGCGTATAATACCGTATGGTAAGACTGGATCATGGAGACACTCTACACGATGCGGGCAAGGGGACGCCTCCCAATCTTTAAATCTGAATTTTTGTGAGATCGTCGATTCCGCGTACAGGAGGGGGGGGGGGCTCCACATCCCAATGTAGCAGTAAAGGGGAAGAGGTCCTACAGGGAAGTGTCTCGCTCTTTGCACAGAGCGTCAACGGCATCCTCTCGGTACTGCCTGAAAATGTTCTCGCTACGCTCCAGATGTCAACTCCAACAGGCATTGAACCGCGTCTCCTGCTATGCTGAAAGACACAGACTTCGGTTTTCCTTGTCTAAGAGTAAAGTGGTGCCCTTCTGCCGTCATCCACGGCACCACCCTAACCCGGAGTGGTTTCTGAAAGTGGTGGACTCGCACAGTTTTCTTGGTCTTGTATTTGGTGAGGCGTCTTCCTTCCTTCCTTGTATTCGCAGCCTTCGGGTCTATTGTACCCACGCCATGGATATCTTTCGTTCCGTGACGTTCAGCGCCTTGGGCGCTGATAAGGCTACTGCCTTACTTTTTTATCGATCCTCGTTCGTTCGAAGCTCGACTACAGATGCGAGTTTTATGCATCAGCAACCGAACAAATATTGTGGAAGGTAGACTCGATCCATAACATCGGCATTCGCCTGGCAATGGTGCCTTCCGCACGTACCCAATTAAGGAGCCTACTTTTCGATGCTGGGGAAATGCCACTCGCTCTGTGACGTGCACAGTGCATTATTTGCCTGTACGCGCGATCCTGGCGCCTCCCTCAGTCGCCAACACACTCACTATCTCCGCAGCTGATATCGACGGTGCCTATGCCGCCAAGAGACGTCAGTCATACCCTAAGCCGTTTGGGTTTATGGCTAGGAAACTCCTTCGAGAGCTCGGTATAGCTCTCGGGACGGTGACTTTCCTGGTTCTCCCTAGGGCGCCACTTTGGAGGGTACCACCATTGACTATTTTTCGCCATGCCTCTGCTCCCAAAGCTTCTTCAGCGCCTGGAGTATTGCGTTCGTGATTTTTGGAGCACACCTAGTTTCACGCTGGAACCGTGCCAGTGTATAGGAATGGCTCCAAGCCTCAAGAGTGGGTCAGTTTCCACGCCGTATCCCCTGTGTTTGAAGTCAGCGGGGCTTACCAGGCGCTGCATCTGTATTCACGACCGAGCTGGTTGCAATACACCCCTCGGTGAAGGAGATAACTCGACGTGCCCGGTCCGGAGACCGGATTGTGATTTATAGCTACTCACAAAGCACCCTGAGTGCTCTCGGGGCATTAGAATCTCTCCATTCCCCGATTTGCGATATCCGTGATCATGGTTTTGCCGAGACGGGCGGAATTCGAGATTATCTTCTTCTGGGTTCCTAGACATGTATGAATTGCGGGAAATGAGCGCGCCAAAGAGTCCGCGAGGACTGGGCGACCAGACAAGCACTTCGCTCTTCCTCACACCGATTACATGGCAGGAATCCGAGCAGCTCTCTGGGCTGCTTGGTAAAAAAGGTGGGAGACTGTTGAGGGTAACTTAAAGTTGCGTGCCATTGCGCCGCGACGGCTTCAGCTTCCCTTCGATTTGGACGTTCGCCTACGCCTTCTTGTGACGAATGCGTTGTCCCCTAAACCCTTCGGCACATTCTTGTTGAATGTCGCTGCTCTAGTAATCTTCGCGTACATTACTTGTCCAGGTACTGGAACAAGCGGGGTCGCTACCGCTTGTCCATTGTACTCGGGACTGGTTCGTGCACACAGGCTTTTGGACTGTACAACTTTTTGGAGGAGGTTGGCCTCCTCCCCTTTACTTGGCTGTTTTTGTAGGTCGCATGTTGCTGCGCCTGGGTGCTTTTGCTTTTTTTCTGTTTTTTTTAGCCTTTGTCCTTATTTATCGTTATTTTTTATTTACATATTGTTATTTTTTTAATATAGTCTAATAGTCGTATGTGGTGAGTACGGTGACTTTAGCCTAGTAGGCAGGCTCTTCCTCGAACAGACTATAGAGCAGGTATCGTGGCAGCCCCTCGAACTGCTTGGTAAAGAAGATGGGAGACGGCTCAGGGGACCTTAAATTGCGTCTCATTGCGCTGCCACTCTTCCACATGGACCTTCTCCCCATTGCTGTAACGTCTTCATGTTGCTTTCTGTCGTCTTCGAATTGGACACACTCGCGGGACGCACCGCCATTTGATAATGCGATTTTCGGAACCTTATTGCGACGACTGCGTTGTCCCCAAGTCTGTTCGGCACATTCTTGTTGAATGTCCCAGTCTGGGTGATCTTCGCGCACGTTACCTTTCACGGTATAGGGGCGAGCGTCATTGTTACTTTTTGTTTCTTACAATCGGGATGGGTTCGTGTACACAGACTATCTGACTCATTAGAGGAGTCTGGTTTAGTCCATTTTGTATGACTCTTTGTGGTAGGACGCATGCTCCTGCAAAGGGAGGAGGCGAGCCTTCTTCCGACGCTGGAGCATGAGAATTGTCCTGAGGGTCACACTCTTTGCCGTGAGCATTAACGATATCACCTCAGTGCAGCCGAAGCTATTCTTGCTACACTGTAGGTGGACGACCTTTCGATCTATTTTGGTGCCACCCAGATGCCTATTCTGGTGTGTTGACTCCAACAGATATTGAATCGTATTTCTTCCACTGTTGAAGCACACAGTTTAGGTCTTCCTTGACCAAGACCTAGGTGGTGCACTTCCGCTGCCAATACCGGCTCCAACCTGACTTCGATCGTGCTTCCTCCCTCTTTCTTTTTTCTTTTATTTTTGCTTGTTTGTTTGACTTTTTGGTATTGTACCTGTATTTTAGTTATTTGGGCTTTGTTTTTGTTTTTTTAATCTAGCCTAGTATTATGCTGTAATGTGATTACGACGACTTTTGTCCTAGTAGACAGTCGCCAGATGGGCTTTTTAAAAAGAAAAAATCAGTCTTGAACGCAACCCTCTGTGGTTGTTGTCGCAATTGCGTGGCCCGTATTTCAGGAAATAACTGATTTCTCTATCCCAGTTGAGGTGTTTAGATTGGGTTCTTCTCCGGCAACCTAATCGACGTGGGCCTAACTGCTATTCCTCTAACCTTTGGCAATTTTGCACTCCGACCGCTTCCGTGGAAGCTACTGAGTATGAGATCGTTCTTAAGGAGAAGCGTTGCCTCACTTTTCTGATGCTCCTTTTTTTTACGATCGTGACGGGCTTCTCTCGCACGGCACCTGTTCTCGGGGGCTCCTCCACCGCCCCCTGGTGGGGTAGTCCATAGTGGTGTCACGCTCCTGGTGTGCACTAATCACTTTTGCACTCCTTCAATCCTGCGGACTACTCTTCAAGCAGTCTCAGCTTGTGTTCATCTTATAGTGTATAGAATTTCGTATGCAGAAAACTGTAGCCTACATATCACAATACACACTAACGTATACTCTATAAATGTTAATGAGAGAATTATTGAATAAAATTATTATGAAAAAAATTCCAGTTCACAGGTGAATGACGAGTTTAGGCTTAACGACTTTTACGGGAAATATATATTATTTTATATTCCAAGGAATTATTTATGTAGAATATTTAGTTTAGGTTGAATTAACACAAATTTGAATAAGTTACAAAATATATATATATAGTTCGCCGTGAATGAAACTACGGTGGTAATTAGTCGAAATTACGAAGATGGGAATAATAACAATGGGCAATAATGACAAGAACAATTAGTTAAATGGTGATTATAATCATATTTTTCTAGGTAACTTGTGTGAGTGGTAATGAGGTAAATGTAATATATAGCTAATTATAGTTAGGAATCACGAAATAAATCATTTGTATGAAAGTATAATTTGGGAGTAATTGTAATGGTAACTAATAGAATCACGAATTGTGGGTAAATGTAATTGTAACTAATTAAAATCACGATGGTTAAAAGGGGAAATGTATGAGAGTCTGGAAAGGAAATATAAGGAATTAGAGTGTTTTTTATTTGTAAAACATAAGGATTAAATGGAGAAAAAATTTAACTGACCTTAACTTGATGATGCCTAGACAACGAGTAAAAATTTTGTCTCCCATGCGGAATATTTGGAAGCGTTAGTACGTGCGTGCAAATGTTGCCAATTGTTTTTGAACCAACTTTTTTTTACAAATATAAATAAATTAAGAAAAATGATATAAATTTTATTGTTATTTATATAATAATAATAATAATAATAATAAAATTTCTGATAATGCACTCTTCAAGGCCGGAGGACTTTACAGAGCGCTGGTTCGGCTCTGGGCTAAGATCAGGTGGGTGAGTAGGCAATCCTGAATAGATGCGTTTTCAGGAGTCGCTTGAAAATGGTAAGTGATGCAGCAGATCTAATTTCGGCTGGAAGAGCATTTCAAAGCTTGTGGGCACAGACTGAGAAGGAGCGGTCGCCCATTGAGCAGAGGAGCATGAGATGACCGAAGGGACCGAGGGGTGAGACGTTGGGAAAGGGCAGCGGGAAGGTAGATTGGGGCCTTTTGGTGAAGGACCTTGAAAGTGGGGAGAAGAATCTTGAAATGAGAACGATATCTGATAGGTAACCAGTGCATTTCCCGAAGCAGGGGCTTAGAAGGGAAGAAGCAAGTCTGACGGAGGAGTAGTCGGGCAGCATAGTTCTGGACTAGCTGAAGGGGACGTAGAGAGGAAGATGGTAGATTTACAAGAAGAGAGTGAGTTACAGTAATCAAGGCGGGGACAGCAGTCTCAAGACTTTGACGATTGAAGTCAGCGAATGCGGGAGAAGTTACAAAGGAAACAAAGGGAAGATTTACTAATATTGTGGATGTGGTGCTTGAAAGAGAGATGCTCATCAAACACAATGCCCAGATTTCTAGCAGACTCTGAGAAAGCGACAGAGTTTCCACCCAGAGGGAAAGAGGAATTAACCTTTGTATACTAGAGTGGGAGTACCAACCAGAAGAACTTCAGTTTTGGAGTGGTTAAGTTTGAAGAAGTTAGCTGATAGCCAATCCCAGATAAAAGAATAGGCACATAGGAGGTCCCAGATTGAGTGGGCAATGGTCGAGGAGGAAGAGGAAATAAATATTTTAGTGTCATCGGCATAGAGGTGGAAGGATAGACCGAGATTACGTAGGGGGGAGCTAAGAGGAAATAAGTAGATACGAAAGAGGAGAGGGTCGAGGACAGAGCCTTGAGGGACACCAAAGCGAATGGCAGTGGGGTCAGAAGAGAGATCGTTAATCACTACAGATTATGTGCGAGACGAAAGGTAAGAGCAGACCCAGTCGATGGCAACGCCAGAAATGCCAAGGAAAGAGTGGAGGCCATCAAGCAAGACGGAATGGTCAATAGTATCAAGGCAGAGGAGAGGTCAAGTAGAATGCGGATGGAGGCACAACCCCGGTCAGCACCTCTACGTAAGCAATCATTAACATTGAGTAGAGCGGTTTCGGTAGAGTGCCCAGTTTTAAAACCTGATTGGTAAGTCTCATCAATATTACAGGCAACGATGTGGGAATTAATGCGCGAAACAACTACTCTCTCAATGACCTTAGAGAGGAAGGGAAGTTGCGAGATCGGGCGATAGGTAGCTGGGTCGGAAGGGTTAAGCTTCGGCTTTTTAAGGATCGGACGGAATTGGGCACATTTGAAGGAAGAAGGAACAACACAAGTAGCAAGAGAGGTATTGAACAGCTGGAGGAGCATTGGGAGTATGACAGGCAATATTTTGATTAATAGCTTGGGGTGGAACGAGTCACAAGGGGAGCCAGACTTTTTGGATCCCGAGAGTAAGGCAAACAACTCGGAAGTGGTCACGGCAGGAAATACGTTGAGCGGCCGGGGGAGGGGAATGAGGGAGAATGTGAAAGGCCTGGTCAGGCAGTCGTGGGAGGGAGGCACGAAGGGTGATGACCTTATCAGAGAAGAATTTCGAGAGGATAGTGGGGCTGAGGGGGGTGGGGACTTTGTGTGAGGACGTAATAGAAGAGAGCAGGCGGAAAACGGCATGGGGGTCATTCTTATTGTCCGCTAACAATTTACGCGAATGGGCTTCACGAACAGATTCCAGATGTCGCAAGACGGTAAGTGAGCGAAAGAGCAGTTGTATCTTGCCCACAGGAGCGAGCTTACGAAGAGCTCTTTCATGGGCAGGTAAAGACTCTCGAGCGTAGGAGTTCCAGCGAGTACCATGGGGTACGGTGACGGCGAGAGGACGAAGGAGTAATAATAGAGGAGTAGGCATATATATATATATATATATATATATATATATATATATATATATATATATATATATATATATATATATATATATATTTGTAGCTGCAGAGCTGGTACAATCTTACCAATATAATTAATATTTTATGTTCAATTTATATTCTCTCAGATGAGCCCCTATAGTAATGCCCTCTGGGCATTCCTATAATAAAATCCTCCTGGGAAACTTAAATATATATATTTGTATAAAATTCAAATCATTCATTTATTTTACTTAACTTTGGCAATTAAATCATTCATGCAATTTATGTACAACTTAGTAATTCATTCAATTATTTTACTTAATTTTGTCAATTAAATCATTCATGCAATTTATGTACAACTTAATTCATTCACTTATTTTACTTAACTTTTGTCAATTCAATCATTAAATTATTTTATGTGTAATTTTTGCAATTTATTTATTTTATGTAACCTTTAATAATTCAATTATCCCGTGACGAGAAACTGATTTCATTTAACGCACTGGTTCAAACAACATCTCTTAGAATTTCCCGTACATTCAAACACACGCATTTCACCACTTGTGAAATAATACGAATTCTCTCTCTCATTTGTGTTCGTGTCACTAGTCATTCGGGTTCGACTTTACTTTGAATCAAGGTCGTTAGGCCTAATTATTAGCAGACAACGATTTCCATCTAAACTCAACAAAATTATGGTAATGGTTTTCAAATAGCTGATTTATTAACTAAAATAAATCCCTTTAATTACCAAATAACATACCCCCTATCAATGGCCAATTTTTAGATCTTTTATCTGGGCTTTCTACCCCATTTCTACTTCTAGGTAACTTTGATTTTAGACACTCAGTATGAGCAACTGTCAAGGCCGTCTCCTTGAATCTCTTTTATCAACTAATCATTTTAGCATTCTAGGGTAACTAGGGGTCAGCGACAACGATAGGGCAAGGACCCTTAGAGCACCCAGATTGGACAGATGATCTATCCGGAGGTTCAAAGGGCCGGGTAAAGACGGCAACCTATCGAATGCCGCCGATAATTCAACAGCATAGGGGCATCTGTAAACCGGTGACGCAGGGGCCTGCCATACACGACAGTGGTATTGTACAAATCTGGAGTAGATGATATGCCAAGGGGAGCAGCCCACTCTCAGAGTACAGACTATTCACGGGGGAGGTGCGTAAGGCTCCACTGAAAATTCGAACCCCAAGGTTGCGAAACGAGCTCAGCATTTTCAAGACTGAGGGTGAAGCGGAATTTGGTACCTATAGTCCAATTTGGATTGGACCAGGGCAGTGTAAAGTGACCACAGCGTTCGACGATCACTATCCCACGGCGTGTGAAAGAGGACTCATCGACGATCACTGCCCCATGAAGTGTGGGAAAGACCTTTAAAATGTATAGAACCCGCGGGCAGTCCTTCGAAGACGGTGTATTTATGGTAACCAGGATTTCTTGGGATCAATAGTTACGCAGAGGAACCGAAACTCAGGGACGAACTTGACCCCGTACACCTTGTAATGAGATAAGTGGCGGATCCATGATAAAAATGGGGGAGCTAACCTGATTTCATCCCTCTGGGGAGGCTGAGAAAAAGTAATTAATAATAAATAACGAGGGTAAGCACTAAGCGTATCATATCCGAATTTTTCCCACACATCAGAAAATTATGAATGTAGTTTTTAGACGTCACCTAAGGTATAATACTGAATTTAATAATTATTTTTGAGATTTACCTGTATTTTAGACATGTATCATATAAAGTAGATTTCATCGCAACGGTTTAAAACCCCGTTTTTTATATATATTCTATATTATTACATAACTTTCTGAATAGCAGAATTCACGCATGGCTTTAAATAAAGAAACAAACTGGTTTGAAGTTTGGAGGGGTTTCCACGCCCGAAAAAAGCCCCGCTACCTTGGTGGAAATGAATAGCCTTCGTTTTGCTTGTGGAAAAGCGAAATCCCATAAGTTGAGGAAGTTTTGAAACCACATCGACTACCAGTTGCAGAGGATAGACCACAAAGGGCAGGCGTATCGAGAAACATTAGAGTGTCAAGTCATCGACGAACATGTTCATCGATCACCCCCTCGGAGAGAAGAAATTATATTGATCGCAATTACAAATCATAAAACACTTAAAATGCTGCCCTGAGGAACTTCTTATGGGGGTTGCAGGTAAGAGTAGGTGTCTCCAACACGCACCGTAAGTGATAGAGATGCTAAGAAACATCGAATAAAGACGTAAAAGGTCTCGCATACCCCAAACTTGTGGTTGCCTTATGATGCCGAATCTCCATGTTGTATCGTAGACTTTCTCATTGTCGAAAAATATCGCAAAGACTTTATGCTTTAACAAGAAAGTTTTCCCGATCGATCACTCAAAGGGTACTAAGAGTTCAACAGTGCTATTGTAGCGTACGAATGAGAAGTGCAGGAGAGCAGCTTAAAATCTTCGCTTGAATGAGTATTTTTTTTGAGACTCCGGATGGCCGAGTGGATTCGCTGCTTGCTAATTTTAGTCCAGTGACGCGGGAAGCTGTCTGCAACTCGCCTACGCTATTATTTTTTCATTGCCTCTTTTCCTACTATCCTCTATCTACAATGGTGCCAAGACCAGGAATGAGGAGTGTTAGCCCTTGGATAACATTTACATACGGGGTTCTCTTCATTTCTTCAAAACACGCCCCGCTTCTAAGAGGGGGGTTGTGTAGCGTACGAGAAGTGGAGGCGAGAGGTTTAAAAGCTTCGCTTGAACGAATCTGTTTTTTTGTTTTTGTTTTTTTCTAGACTCAGGATGGCAGAGTGGATTCGCCGCTGGTTAACAGTGGTCCAGGGACGCGGGAAGCTGTTCGCAACTCGCCTACGCTATTATTATTATTTTCTTTTTCCTTTCCTACTCCCCACTATCTAAACTATGACCCCTTTGAAAATCCCCCGAAATGGAGACAGTAAATCGGGGATGGGAAACGTTTATGAGCAGTAGGATAAAATTTATAATGATAGAAGTCGGCAGGCGATAAATAAAATTTGACTCGTATCTTTCTAAATGTTGTTTAAATTTATTACATATCTGCCAAAAAAATACGTAACATTTTTTATTGACTGCTAACATGGAAATTGGGTTAGTGATATATTTTTGCACACAACTATACCACTCAGGTGGGCGATGAAAATTGAGCTCGTGGGGGGGGGGGGGGGGGTCACCACCCCTGCAGTATATGATTGGTTTCCAGGAACAAATTCAGAAGGACTACCCCGTCAGGGGCGCGGTGATTTGCCTTCCTGGTCGCCGTGCTGACGGGACTTAGCGTCCCATATGGGCCCAGCTTAGCCTCTTCTCCTTCTTTCAGACAGCCTGTATTTCTCCTCTACTTCCTCACTTCCCCTACAACCTATCCCACAACTTTCTCTGGTCGGCCACTATTTTCTCAGGGTATATACTGACCTTATTCTCAACCAACTATCCCGGATCGGGTCTGAGGGGGAAAAGAACAATGTTACATAACACCTGAGCTCCGGTTTGGGAGGTGGATTTTTAACAACCTTTTTCATCCCCACCCATAATTTCCTCATATCCCTTTTCTTTCTCTCTTCATACTCTATTAATTTTTCCCCCCTCCCTCTCTGGAATCTTTGCTTCAGGGGTTGTTCTCTGAAGGGCTCTGGCCTTCTCGTGGGGAGGGGGGGTTGGCCCTGGGCCCCTTAGGGGTCCCATGGTGCTGCCAACAAGACTTTTAACAAGGCCCTCTTTCTTTCCTCCCCTATTACGTTCTTCCACTGCCCTTTATTTCCCCCTCTTCCTTCACTTATCTAGTGGCCCTTATAGATTCCCGACCTCTGCTCGTCTTATGGATTGATTCCGAATTGTTCTTTCATGAAGATGGAAGAGGCTGGGCATCTCCACCGCCTTTGTCTACCGAATGCCCAAGGAGAAACCATCGTTGGCCCCTTTTCTCCGTGCGTAGGAAAACTCGGGCAGCCTCTTAGGTTTCTAAAGATGATGTGGTGTATCCGTATCCATTCTCTAAAAGGAGATACCGGACGTAACTGATTGTAGAGTTGCAGTAGTGCCGGGCCCTTGTAGGCCTCCATGGTGGGGAGTCCCGAGGAAGAATGCGAAGTTTTTTGTCTTTTTGCAATGGCTAGCAATAAACCAACCAACCCTGCCCCCCTTCTCGTAAGGGTTCTCGTGCCAAACGTTCCTTAGCTCCCCTTTCAGTCTTCCCTCGCTCGTTAGACCCCTATTCCAACGAAGTAGATCTAGATCTTGATTATCCTCGCTTTCAGATCATGAGTTCATCATCTGATATCCCACTTGCAAAAGTCGATGTGTTTGACGTCAATGAAACTTTTGAGTTCCGCTCTGGTAGTGGTGATGTCGTAGTCAAGGTGTCATCCCACTCTTAACACAACCTTGTGCGAAATCTATCTTCGATAGCTGAAATTCCAGTAACTGTCTCGCCCCATCCGCGTCTGAATTTTGTCAAAGGTGTCGTCCGTTCAAACGAACTAAGGGACTACGACCCCACCCGCCTTCAGAGTAAGCTTAGTACCCAACGTGGCACACACGTACATAGGGTACCTAAAACATTAGACTCCACTAGAGTCCCAATCGCCACACTGATTTTAACATTCGAACGACAAGAACTGCCGCAGTATATTAAAGCTGGGTACCTTCGTGTCCCGGTAAGTCCCTACATCGAACTACCCAGACGCTGCTTCAATTGCCATCAATTTGGACATGTTGGCCGTGCCTGTCGGCACCCGTGCTCCTGCGTGAATTGTAGCTCGGACTACAATGATCCCGAATGCACCAAAACACCTCGCTGTGCTAACTGCGGAGGTACCCACAGTGCTGCGTCAAAATTCTGCTCAATATTTTATATGAAAAGGAGGTGCTCGTTTTGCGCGACTCCCTACTTCTAGATATAAGAGAGGCCCGCCAGCGTGCTCGAGCACAAACCTCACAACTCGGCCAGCTCTTCTCTGACGTTTTACGTGACGGTGGACCAGTTCCGCCCAGCCTGAAGCACTTCATACTACATCTACTCGCAGCGTCGGAAACATTCAGGATATGCAGTCGAAGCATCGATCTCGCACCGAGATGACCAATGTAACCCCCCTCTCTCCAGCAGCTCTAGCTGGGAGAGACGCTCAGGGTGAGACACTTGAAGACATCAGACGCTATTTGAAAGAATCCTCAACATCGACCAGTGCGGGTTCATCCACCCGGCCCCGAGACCCAAAGCCCAGTGGTAAGAAGAAGGATTCCTCACCTGGGTTATCGACCACCAATAAGTGGGCAGCCTCTGGAGCTGACTCGGCCGAACCCCGAGACCCTTCACAGGACGTAGGCCCCATCCTGATCCAAACGATCGCAGATATACACTCAGCTCCACACACCTCGCTCAGATCACCTGTTCGTTCCACTTACCCTTCTACCCTTGATCCGATAGAAGCAGTTGATACTCCAACAACACCAATCGCGGCGGTTGGACCAACTCCTCGGACACCAAAAATACCCTCGACCCATGAATCCGGATCTACCGGCCGAAAATCCCTTCTTGATCTTTCTTTTCCACCAGGTTGCGAGTCCGAATTACAATCAAGGGTTTCGGTCGGTTCTCCAAAACCCACGAAAAATGCCCCAGTTACAGCTCCCTCTAGGATCTTTACCCCTGCAAAAGCAGGCTCCTCAAAATCAGCTCTCCGTCTCCCAAGCTCTTTGGGACGAACTTCAAATACAATATCGGCCACAAAAGAGAAAAAGATATCCACAGTGGTATCTAATCGTCCCACATAATGTCTTCCATTTTACAATGGAATTGTCAAGGCATTCTCCCAAAGTGGGAAGAACTCAAAATTCTTTTGACGACTATCCACCCCGTTGTTATTTGTCTTCAGGAGAATAAACTGGGTATACAGCCCTTTCCACCGGTACCCGGTTTTCTCACTTTCAACTCTATTGCTCCTGCTGGAAGCTCTTCTCATGGGAGGGGGGTGTTAATCATGGTATCTTCATCCCACCACGTTTCTCCCATCCTCCTAGATACTACCCTCCAAGCTGTTGCTGTTAGGGTTTTTCTTACTAAGCTTTTTACCGTTTGCTCTAATTACCTACCTCCTTGTTTATCATTGTCAAGACCCGAGCTTTTAGAACTTAAAGACCAGTTGCCCTCCCCATTCTTATTACTAGGGGATTTTAACGCCCGTCACTCATACTGGGGTGACATCACTCGAAATGCCAAAGGAAGTGTTTTAGTCTTTTTTATTATCTGACTTTCTTTGTGTTTTAAATACTGACGATTTTACCTCTTATCATGTCCAGACGGACTCTATTAGCTGTGCTGACCTGTCTGTTTGTTCCCCGGATTGCTTCACGGAATTTCGATGGTAAATTCTTGACGATCTCCATGGGAGTGACTACTTCCCTATTATCTTGTCGGCCCTTCAAGTTATCCCTCATGCAACCATACCCCTTAAGTGGGACTTATGTCATGCAGATTGGGAAGGATTCTAAGAGGCGTCCTTCACAAGTGCATCCTTGGGGACCTTCAATGGAGTGGACGCGGCAGTAGAATACTTTACATCGACTATCTACAATGCAGCAACACAGACCATCCCACGGAGGCGACCCGGCACGGGCCGCTCAACCGTGCCCTGGTGGACCTCGGTGTGTGCAACAGCTATCAAAAACTAGAAGTTAGCCCATGCCCGATTCCGAAAGAACCCAACTTTGTGTAACAAGGTCAACCGAAACCGAGCTTGTGCGCTTCTCCAAAGAACCATTCGTCAGGCTCGCCGACATTCATGGCGCCGTTACGTTTCATCAATTTCCTCTACGACACCTACCGCTAAGATCTGGAAGAGGATTAATAAGATCAGGGGCCGTTATGCTGATCATAATACCCCCCCCCCACACTTAACTTAGACGGTTTCTTGAAGAATGACGGCCTGGCGGTCAGCAATGCTTTTGCTGACCTTTTCCGCGCCATCAGTAGTGTCAGCCGTTACGATAAGGCTTTTCTAGCTTACAAATCAAAGGAAGAGTTCCATTCTCTCAACTTTACAACAAAATCAAACCTTCCATATAACGCTCTATTCAGCATCCATGAGCTGCGTAGCGCTTTGTCCCTTTGCAGATCTACTTCCCCTGGCCTTGATGAGATCCATTTCGATATGACTCGGAACCTACATCCACACTCTACTCTCTTCTTACTTGATTTGTACAACCTTATATGGGTGAAGGGTTTTTACCCCTCATCATGGCGCATTGGAATCATCCTCCCCTTTGTCAAACTGGGCTGGATGGGTTGGACGCAGATCACTACTGCCCTATAGCTCTCACTAGCTGCTTGAGTAAGTTGCTGGAAAAAATGGTGTTGGAGCGCCTAAACTGGTTCCTAGAAACCAATTACCTTTTCTCTTCATTTCAATGTGCCTTCTGCAAAGGTCATAGTACCCTTGATCTACTAGTACGTTTCGAGAGATCAATCCAGAAAGCTTTCTCATTAAAGCACTGAGTCCTGGCCATATTTTTCAATATTAAGAAAGCCTACGACACAACATGCAGATACGGCATCTTGAGAGGCCTTTTACCGTCACTTATTCAAAGTCTTTTAGCATCTCGATCCTTCAAGGTACGTTTTGGAGACGCATACTGTGACCTGCAACCCCAAGAGGAGAGAGTTCCTCAGGGCAGTGTTTTAAGTGTCTTATGTTTTATAATTGCAATCAATGATATTATTTAGTCTCTCCCAGAGGATGTATCGGCAACTCTGTTTGTCGATGATTTAGCACTATACTGTTCCTCACCTCGCCTGCCATCAGCAGCGCGTCGGCTACAACTGGCGGTCCATGTTGTATCCAAAAGAGCACAACTTAAAGGATTCCGCTTTTCCACGAACAAAACCAAAGCAATGTATTTCCGCCAGGGGAAAGAGGGGTTCTCGTTCCGCAATCTATCTCTCTACAAGGCGATATATAGAGTTTGTCTCCGAGTTTCGGTTTCTTGGCGTAACTTTCGATCCAAAGTTATCCTGGTTACCACACCTACGTGAACTTCCAACGGGCTGTATGCGGGCTCTAGACATTTTGAAAGTCCTCTCACACAATTCGTGGGGCAGCGACCGACAAACATTGTGGACATTATACAAGGCCCTCGTCCAATCCAAATTAGATTATGGCTGTTAAATTTACTCATCGGCTTCCCCTTTAGCCCTTAAAATGTTGAACCACATTCAAAAGCTCAGAGTTAGCCTTTCCAGTGGAACCTTCCTTACTTCTCCAGTCAACAGCCTTTACTGCTAGAGTGGGGTACTCCCTTTACCCTACTATAGACTTCAAATCTGCATGCGACACCTCTGTCGAGTATAGCAAGCCCCTGCATCAGAGGTCTACAGAGGCCTGTATGGTGCCGAATCAACGGCGGCATATGATAAGTTGCCATCTTTACCCCGCCCCTTGAACCTTCGCATAGATCATCTCTCTAACTTGAGTTCTCCAAGGGTCTTTACCCTTCCATCCTTACTGACCCCTAGTTGGCGTGCTCTTCTCCCCACAGTATGTACCAACATGTGGAGCCTGGAGAAGTCTTCCATGGACCCTCGCATCATTAAGAGCCTGTTTTTAGAGCATTCGACCTCACATAAACAATGCTGCCCATTATACACGGATAGGTCTAAGTCAGACGGTGGCGCGGGCGCCGCAGCTATCTACCCAGGAGGAGAATTCCTAACTTTATTTTTGCCGCTAGCAGCATCCATTTTTACCTCTGAACTTTCAGCAGTTCTTTTAGCCTTTAGACTCATCCAAATTTTACCTTTTAATGATTTTGTTATTTTTTCCGACTCAAGGAGTGTTTTAAAGTTAATTAGATCTTTTAATGCGTCCCATCCCTTAGTCACAGAAATTTGCAACTGGCTGATCCAAAATGCGTCCCGATATAGAATTATTTTTTACTGGGCCCCTGGGCATGTGGGGGTACTGGGCAACGAGAGGGCTGATTAGCTGGTCTGCTCAGCACATTTTGTGCTCCCTGAGAACTCGGCTCAGCCTTTTAGGGACTACTTTTCCTCAATAAGAAAATATATTTTTCAACTGTGGCAGAATGAATGGGATGACTGTTCATCATCCAAACTATACAAAATAAAAAATTCTATTCACTCTTGGCCCTCGAGTCGTCATAGAATGCGGTCGTTGGAGGTGGCCCTTTGCCGAGTTCGCATTGGCCACACGAAACTTACTTACGGCCATCTTGTTTCGGATGATGTTCATATCAGCCCTTGCTGTCGTTTTTGCGGTGGGGACCAATCGGTTGCCCACCTTTTATTGGATTGTAGCCATTTTACCATTCTCCGGTTGTCCTGTTTCCTGACCCTTTTAACTATTCCTCAACATACCCGTCTTTGATTCATATTGGCGGAGGAATCTTTTAACCCGTCGTTTTTTAAATTTTTGTCACAAAGTGGTCTCCTCCACCTTTTATAGATGATTTGCCTCGTTTTATCTTACCTGCCATAGAGAATCCACTTGGATTGGGAAGCAACCCACTGGTTCCTTACCTTAAACCTCTATTAATTTTAGGCCGTACCTAATGTGGAGCTGCTATGTCGAAGGGGTGCCAGGTCACCAGGCGGGAGGGGTTTCCTTGAATGGCGGCACCTGGCCCTGCCACCTCCGTATGCACCCCTTGAAGGGCGGGTTACTGCGAAGGGTGATGAGCCTTTGCTTCCCGTAAAGAAATAGGGTCACCATGCCCAATGATGGGGAAATTAAATTCTTCCCTCAATTTCCCCTTGTCCATCGTCGGAGCTGCCCTTGGGCAGTTCCACAGAAAAAATGTCGCTTTCCCCCCTGTGTTCTCGCAGGGGATCCTACCATTACTCTAGCCGGAGAGGAGGCTTACTCCTCTCCGTCGCCTACGCGTTTAGGGGAATCCCCCTTACCCCATTTGCCTGGAGGTGCCTTCGGGCACCTCCCCCTTTCCAGCGGCAGTCCCTCCTTTACTTTCCAATGGGACTGCCAAGAAAGCCAGCAGGCAGCCCATAGCCAACCGCTCCCCATTGAAGCGGCTTGGTAGAGCAAACCCCCTTAGGGGGAAAAGGGAAACCAGGCTCCATCGGTCGCTTCCCTCAAAAGACCTGCTGGCTAGAATAGTAGATCTAGCGGGGGTCAAGGCCTGTGCCTCCCAAGACAAGACTCATGACACTACTGCCAATAGAACCTGTGAGTCCTGGGGTGAGGGGAGGGGAGGCAACTGTAGGCCCCGCCAGAGATAGACATAGTTCTTGAGGCAACCAAGTTTCAGACGTTAGGGCCTTCCATGGGAGCGAATCCGGGTTCGGCGCCAAGCACCAAACTTGAGTCTGATCCTATGCAAGGTTCGCCTCAAACGGCTAGAGTTTCCAAGTCAGTACAAGGAGGGGAGGGATCTTCTCCTCCAATCAGTGCCCCTACGACTGCCAGGACCTTCTACATCTCGGAGAAGGACCTTGCTGAAGCAGGTCCATCCGGCCTGGGGGCTCCTGCCAGCGGAAGGAAGAAGAGGGTTCATTTCCCGTCATCCTAAAGGGGGCTGCGGAGACGGATGGGTCTGCTGCCACTTCGATAAGCGACGAAGCCAAGATCTGCACACCCGGCCCCTCTTCTACCCCACCAGGTGCAGAGTCTTTGACTATCACTAAAAGTGTTAGTGCGCAGAGGGAAGCCTCGATTACATCGGGTCCCTTCATTTAGAGATTACCCGGTGTTTTCGAGCCTGCTGGCTTCAAACGCTTCCTCGTTATTCGCTCAACTGATGGCAGTATGTTGGCTAAGGGCAACATGATCCATCAGAGGAGAGAATTAGCTAGTGTGATTGGTAAAAAGCAGAAGGTAACCCGTTTTCCGGAGGGAAGCCTTCTGTCGAATCCGGCGGGTCCCTCCGAGGCGGCCAAGATAAGTGCTCTTCGGACACTTCATGGCACCCCGGTGAGTGTGACGCCGCACTCTACCATGAACTTTGTGAAAGGAGTAGTTTATGCGAGGGAACTCGTTGACTTCTCCATTGAGGACATCACCCTAGAGCTGGCCGACCATGGGGTGGTCAAGGTCAAACGTGTGATGAGAAAACAGGGAGGGGCCTCGAGACACACCCCTACACTCTTCGTCCCGTTCGACTGTGACAAACTCCTCGAGTCGGTGCGTGCCGGTTGGTACTACTACCGCGTGAAAGCATTCGTGCCACTGCCGCGGAGGTGCTATTACTGTCACCGCTTCGGCCATACGAATCACTCATGTATACGTGCAAATTTGGGGTCACCCGAAGTCTGTGTAAATTGCTCCAAGGCCGCACACGTTAAGTCCAAATCGTGTGTGGCCAAGTGTATCAATTCTGGAGAGCCGCACCCCGCTTCTTGGAAGCAATGTGGTGCATATCTCCTTGAGAAAGAATCCCTTCGGTTGAGGCTCAGGATCGTCTCTCATTCCGCGAGGCTAAGGACTTGGTCCTGGCGCGCTCCGCTTTGCCTACGACGTCTTACGCCTCAATGCTAAGAAAGACACCCTCTGTTCCTGGCCCATCGAGGCCAACGAGCACGGTTGTTTCCTCGCTCATTTGGAGCCCTTCTGCGGGTAAAAGCTGGCGGCATAAAGGGTTTACACCCCCTTCCCCTGGCGTGACCGTTTCTTGTTAGGCGAAACTGCCACGCCCATCTAACGAGTCGTTACACTGAAAGGAGGCAACACTTCTGAAATTGGTCACCAGGCCATCTTCCGAGGTTCCTAAAGCTGCTTCCCGAAAGGGGGACAGCAACAAATGAGCTTCGGCTCCTTCGCCTAGGCCTAGTGGTGGGCTGGGTGCCTCGGAGTCCGTGGAACCTCGAAAAGAAGGCCTCCCGCCTCTGAAGCCGCAACGCCCGCCTAAGGTTTCGAGATAGAAGGAGGAAAAGACTCGCATGGCGAGACCAACCTTCCCCAATAAGTCTTCGAAGGCGACAGCGCCTTCAGTGCATTGTCCGGCCGACCGCCCCTTGGGTTCAGCCTCCGGGAAGCGTACTGCCATTCTCATTAAGGTCTTCTCTTCGAAGAGGGCGCCGCGTCTCCTCCGAGCTAGGCCTGGAGGGCATATTCCTTCCATGGAAGTGCCGTGAACTCCGGGCCAGCTGGGAGGAGCTGCGGAGGCTCGTCCCGTCCCGTTAGCTATTTTCCTGCAGGATACCATGCTGGGCGCATGCCCCCTACCCACCCTCCCGGGGTATAACGGTTTTGCGACCCCACCACCACGAGATTGGGGGCTGGGCGGGAGGAGGTGCGATTTGCCTTCGGCATAATGTCTCCGTTCTACTCTTCGCTTTAGATACCTCCTTTGAGGCAGTAGCTGTGCAGTTGCACCTTGATGGGAAGTATAGTTATTACTGCGTATATTCTACCGTCAGCCTACTTCGACGTGGGGGACTTCCATCAAGACATGGCACGGTTGCCGAGTCCATATCTCTTGCACGGAGATCTAAACGGTAGACACCCACTCTAGGGAGACTACCATATGATTCCCCGGGATCAAGTCGTTGCCGACCTAATCGACGAGGTTGAGATAGGTGTCCTAAATTCGATGAGTTTACGCATCACTGCACGAGAACCGCTTTATTTTCCTGTCTCGGTCGATCTTTGGGCTCTCCAAATGCACAGCCCATTTTTGATTGGTCAATGACATCCATGGTATTAATCACTTTCCCATTCAAATATCATTTTCTGGGACGCTGCCCTCCAAGATCCCGACCCTGCGGGGCTTGGCGCAGACGCGGTGGTCTGCATTTCAGGAAATGACTGAATTCTCTATCTCAGTCGAGGAGTTTAGGTCGGTAGATGAGGCCGTTGAGTTCTTATCCGACAACCTCATCCCCACGGGCCTGGCTACTATTCCTAGAACGTCTGGCCGTTTTGCACGCAGATCACTCCCGTAATGGTCAGCTGAGTGTAATAGGACCCTCAAGCAGAAGCGCTATGCCTACATGCGCTCTAAGCGCCGCCCGAACGATTTTACTGTCAGTGAATTTCGTCGGGCTAGGGCTAGGTTCCGGTATATTTCGAAGCTCGCCCGCCGCTCTTCTTGGCGGACATACGTGTCTTCACTTAACGCGAAGACCCCTCTAGCAAAGGTGTGTAAGTGAGTCAAAAGTATTCGGGGCAAGTTCTCGCAGGACCCCTCTCCTGTTCTCCAGGAGTATGGGACCGCTTTCTTGGACACCACGGCCGTGGCGGAATCCTTCGCAACCGCTTTCTCCGCATTATCCAGCCAGGACGCTGCTCCGCCAGCATTCAATGCACGTCGTGATGTCGCGGAAGGCCTCCAGCTGGACTTTACCTGCAGAGGCGGAGAACCCTTCCACGACAGCTTTACTCTGAGTCAGTTGCGTTCTGCTCTTGCTTCGTGAGCGAACATTGCCCATGGCGATTTCCCGTATGCCATACTTCGACACCCAGGTGAGCCAGTCATGGCCTTTCTATTAGATTTGTTCAACAGGATCTGGGTGGAGGGTCTCCTCCCGGATTCCTGGCAAATCACTACTGTGCTCGCCTTTCGCGAACTGAGGAGAGATCACTCTATTCCGGCCGGTTTCTGCCAATCTCTCTAACCTCTTGGGTGTGCAAGTTTATGGAGAAATTGGTAAATGTTAGATTAGCCTTATAGCAATGCCTCTGGGCATTCCTATAATAAAAATCTCCTGGGAAACTTAATTATATATATCATCATTTATTATGTATAAATTTCAATTCTTTTGTCATTTAAATAATTCATGCAATCCTTTAACTTTGTTAATTTAATCATTCATTTATTTTACTCTAACTTTGTCAATTTAATCTTTCAATTAATTTACTTTAACTTTTGTAAATTAAATCATTTTATGTTAAACTTAATAATTAATTAATTCATTTATTTTTTTGGCAATTCAATTAACGTATACTGTTCCAAACAACATTTCTTAAATTTCACACACAATCAAACAAACATACGTTCCCAGCTCAATCAATAGGTCACGCTACCTGCCCACTCGACTCGCTGCTTTCTTCGTATAAAGGTCGGTAACCATTCCTTCTACAATTATGTATTTACCTCCAGACAAATCATACTGAGTTAATTCCACTCTCACATTCTTGGCAAACGACCATACGAGAGTAAATCCTGATTATAGTTACTTCTCGTTGCAGCCCCAATTCAGTCCATTATAGATACTCTAAATTACTACCCATTTACTACATTGCTACATTATAGATACTCTAAATTACTACAATACATCAAAGATACTCTAAATTATAACATAGATACTCAATAATTTTTACTCTATTATTCACTCTATATTGTTTCATCATATTATTCACTAGATTTACTTAACCTACTTATCTCATGTACATTCGTTGATTTTATGAATATATTTATATTTGTGTTATTGTACTTCTTAACGCCCAAGTCATTATTCCAAAATTTATTTCGCTGTCGCCTTTAGGCCTAAAGCTAACGGCAGACATCTTCAATCAAACAAAATTTATGGTTATGGTTTTCTAAACGCTATCTAGGCTGATTTATTAACCGAAGATAAATCACATAGTTAACCATACACTATAGCCTTTTTTTTGGACAGTGGAGGCCATCTGTCTTCTGCACATTGCGGCTTCCACAAGTTCCACTCCACGTTGGATGCTCTGCTCCGCCTGGAAAATGCCGTCTACGCGCCTTCTTTCGTATGTAGATAGCACTACGCCACGGTGTTTTTCGATCTGGAGAAGGCCTATGATACTGCATAGGCTACGGTATCATTGAGACTCTCCACACGATGGAGGCGAGGGAACAACTCCCAATGTTAATTTCTGAATTTTTGCGAGATCGTCGATTCTGCGTACTGGTGGGGGGAGCCCTCTCCGGCTCAATGGAGCAGGATGAGGGTGTCCTGCAGGGAAGTTTCCTTAGTGTCACACTCTTTGCCCTGAGCATCAATGGCATCACCTCGTTGCCGCCGGAAGATGTTCTCACTACGCTCTACGTGGATCACCTTTCGATCTCTTTTGGCGCGGCCCAGATGCCAACTCTGGAGCGTCGACTCCAACAGGCATTGAACCGCGTCTTTTGCTATGCCGAAGTGCAAAGGATTCGGTTTTCCTTGGCCAAGACTAAGGTGGTGCACTTCTGCCGCCATCGACGGCTCCACCCTGACCCAGACTGCTCCCTATATCGCTTGAAAGAGCTGGCTTGGGATGAAGGCGCATAGTCTGCGCTTTGAGTCTTGCTTTAAAGAGATTTTTATGCTAGTATTACCCGATCATATTCGACCCCTATTTACCGCTGCCCGAACGTAATTGGGGGAAATAACCAAAGTATCTGATGAGCTTTAATCAAATGCCTATGTAATTGAAGGAGGGACGGGGGGGTCTTGTGTTATTCCTCCCCAGTGCGACTCCGCTAAATTACAAAGTAAACTTTTGCGCGATAACAGAAACATGCTTTCTATAAGGCGGAAAACACATATTTATTATTTTTTTAGTTAAAACACAGCCTAAACTAATATCTACAGGTCATCCTCTACCTCTTCCAGGCCCATCTTCTACTCCAGGAGGTCCATGTTCCCTTTGAGGAACACAAGCTCCGCAAAGTTGACCTCATCAAGGGAGGACCTCTTGGCCTTGAGGACGTCCCCGGCCGTGCTGAATATCCTCTCCACAGCTGCAGAGCTGGGGAGGGTATTTGTACTTAATGAATAAGTCCACCTACACCTTCCTGTGCTGGTAGGGGAAGAGGAACCAGGCTAGCTCGCCTTTAGAGGGCACCCACTCCTCCATGGACTTCCTCAGGACCTCCCTCACATCCTGTTGCTAGTTGGTCGGGCCTCTAGCAAACAACTTGTTGAAGAGGCGGACGTCCAAGTCCTGGGCTTCCTGCACTTCTGGCTGGCCAAGCTAACGCTGCTGCTGCTCCTCCTCCCTGGGTTTGATGACGGCCCTTAGCTCCCTGGTGACCGTGTCCCTGATCTCCTCCACCTTGTCAGGGGCAATGCTCTCCAAGGCTTTGGGGCAGGTGAGGTTAGGGTACTTTTAGGTAGTTTCATGTAACGTCAGTCTCATATAATGTGAAGAATTTAATTTATCGTAAAACGAAAGTTAAAAATCAGGTCAAAATAAAGTTAGCTGTTACCAACTCAAATTTGACATTTTTAGCCAAATCGGGCTTTAAAAATGGCTTAAAACAGCCGCGCCAATTTTTTTAAAAAAAGTCGTCTTTGTTCCTGTTCAAAGTCGTGAAAAATTGGCGGTGGGATTTTGCTTAGTCCGACTTTTTCAAAACGTTTGCGACTTTGGAATTCATAGTGCGGCAAAGTCGCAACTCGTTGCCGCAACGCCCAGCTCTGCAGTGACACTGGATACAATTCCGAAAATAATTCGAGCTAGTTTCAGTGAATGTTCATTTGTGTAACTACTTGTCCTTACCATAACCACATGCCCAAGGAGTGACCGATGCCTTCCCCTCCCGACCTGATGCAAGGCCATCTTACGTATTTACGAGATTATTATACCGGAGAAATCCTAACCAAGAGGGACTGACCACTACATACACATGTCCGACGTAGCCATATTAAATTCGCATCTGCGACGTGCAACTGACATTGAGATTGTAGGTACTCATTATGCTTTTTTTCTTACCTAGGTCTAGTCTTTATCCACTGGTTGCAAGACAATGAAAAGGCCAAAAAAAAATCAAAACATCACTTAATATAATTCAGTAACTGAAAAAGAAATAGAAAGACCACTATCAGAATAAGGGGAAAATTGAGGAATAGTAGAAAAAAATAAAAATCATTAAAAAAAAGGGGGTCGGATTTGCCTAACTTAGGAGACCCCCCCTTCCGCCCCTTACACGCACAGAAAGTAAAAAAGATCTTGAGTAATTAGAGGAGGGCCTTGAGGGCAAGGAACTCGCCTTCCTGTTGCTGTTGGATGTAGTTCTTGCGGGCGTCCATGTGATCAACTGGGCGGAAGTGGGGCGTCCATACAGGTTCGCCCACGAACAGACGCATCGCCTTGATGTAATTCTAAGGATTTTAAAAATTAAATTTAAATAATAAAAAAGGTTGCTTCTCCGGCGCAAAGTTCGTAAGGAGAGGAGATCAATCTTCCAGATGTGAGCAGCAGCATGGTTACCCGCACTACACCCACTTGCGAGGATAAAACGAAATGAATTTTGATCCTCGAGGAAATAACTGAAAAATCCTTCGAATTTTCAACGACAATCCACCTTCTAAGCCGCTCAAATTGTTCCAGAAATGTTCAATTGATCTAATAATGGCTACGAATGATTAAAAATGTAAAAGAAATAGATTCATTATTACCTTGCAATCGAGGGTAAATCTGTGGTAGATTCCCGCTGGAAGGATGATGAGGTCCCCGGGTCCCATGGAAATTCTGACCCAATCATCGTTCTTTCCTCGGACATCGAAGTACCCGGAGCCAGCCAGGATAAAGCGGATTTCCTCGTCCGTGTGAATGTGCTCCTTGTAAAATGTTTTTATCTGACACCAAAGTGAGAAAAACACCATTGTTATTATGAATAGCAAAATGCCACTCCGGGAAGCAAGTGTAGGAGAGGGAACGAATGAAAAGATCCCATGATCAAAATACCTGGCGTAACGTTTATCCGTTAAATCCAGACTGTTAAAGAGAAACATTGGCGCAAGGGTACCCCCAGGAACAGGATGATCCTGAGGCTGGCTAGCGACAGCACCTACAATCTGTGTTAACTTCCCGTCGCAGATTTAGATTTAATATGGCTGCGTTGGACATGTGTATGTAGTGGTCAGTTCCTCTTGGTTAGAATGTCTCCTGTATAATAATCTCATAAATGCGTAAGATGGCCTTGCATCAGGTCGGGGGAAGGCGCAAGCCATGAACTATTTTAGGGCAGCCTGTAATATAACATTGGACGGGGGGGGCATCGGTTATTCCTCGGACATGTGGTTATGGTAAGGACAAGTAGTTACACAAATGAACATTCACTGAAGCTAGCTAGATTTATTTTTGGAATTCTATCCATTGTGCAAGCTATCATAATCTAACTTGTTTACTTTTGCACACAGCTAATTTAAACCACCTTTCAATTAATTACCATTGGAAGAGCTCTGATTGGACCCTGTTAAGTACGGAGGACCAATTTGCCATCAGACCCACTCCTTTCTAACAAAAAAAAACAAAAAAAAAAACAGCCTTACAAGTAAATGCCACGTGAATGGCAATCTGGCTTCATTGTGGAAGTTGATTACGTTCTAGAAAGTTGCGTACTTTCCAGGTCCAGTATTTAAACCAGTAGTTCTTAATCTGGGGCGCGATCTTTTGGACCCCCTCCTCCCCAGGAATTTCTCTAACTGTATTTGTTATTCTCTTAACTATACAAAGGTTAATAATGAGAATTTTATGAAAAAAAATCAAAAGTATCGCATATATGTAGCTTTAGTTTTATATAGTCTACTAAAGTAGACGGTAAATTTCAACTAGACTATAGAAAAGTAAAGCTCTACGTATAAGGCAATACTAAGTATGCCCTAAGTAGACTCTACTTAATATTCTAATTTATCATTGCTATTATATTTAATAATTATACTTTACCAAATAATAATCACTTCTCTTTATAATGCTGCATTGCTTTATCAGTAAATTAATGTCACTATTACTGGTGTTCTCTCATCTTCTTGAATAATCTGAAATTGATCTGCATTTCTGCTGAAGATCATAAAAATCGGGTTAAACCCACACTCCCATTCGCTTGCTTCCTCTCTCACGTTTACACGATACTTTACCAGTATATTGTGTAACTCAAATCAGTGTTTGAGTTGGCTACATTTCTTTTTTATCTCAGTTGTTATATTTACCTAAATTAAGAGCCCGCATGTGTTCCTCTTTGTTTTTTGCAAGCTTTATTTGTGTTTGCATTTTATCAGAAGTTGGCGGTGTTTTCAATCAAGCGGTAGCTGTTAATGATATGGTGGCATTTATGATCATTTATGCTTGAAGCACTTGTATTGCTTACGAACTTTACAATAATGTGTTTGTTGCCGAACATGTTGTGGTGTTTATGAGCACGTGGTGATGTTTATCTTAGCTTACACATGCCTTATGTTTTCAGATTTGTGTTGTCCACCTTACATCATATAATTCGCAATAAGTGCAATGAAGTGGAAGTATTTTGACGAATATATTCAATTTGGATTCGTGTCCCTCCAAAAGGGTGACGCAGAGGTCTCTCAGTGTGCAATACCTTACAATGTTGGAATGCCGCCCTCACGCTTGGAACACCAATTGAGAACAACACATTCTGCTCTTGCAGAATGTACAGGATTCTTGAAAATAAGGTAAGCTGGACGGTAGTGGGGCATTTCAGCAACAAAATGTAAATGTTGTTGAGGTTTGCAATGAGATCGATTTTTTTATTACAAAGAGTAAGAGCCATAATATTGGATAGTCTCTCATAAAACCAAGTATAATACTCCGTGAAGGATACCTCGTTCGGGGGAAAGATTGTGCAATCTTTCCCATATTTCAATGTCAAACGATACAGTCAAGGGATCGATTGGTTGAATTGAATCAAGACATCAAAGATCAAATTCTCGACCAAGTATAATATTCTCCTGTTTTGGACATCGAGTGTGACGAAACGAGTAACACCCCTCAATGTTCTCAGCTACTGTTGTCAAGCAACAATGTAAAAGAGGAAATGCTATTATGTGCTGTCAAAGAGCAAAAGCTATTCTTTCTTTCAAGAAAAACAACTTTCGTGGGACTCACTAGTTGGGGCTTGTACTGATGGAGATCCAGCCCTGCACTCTAGATTCATTACAAGTGTAAAATAAAAATCGAACTCTGTTGTAAGTGAATACTGCATACTTAATTGGCAAGTCGTAGCATCCAGAACCTTATATATTGAAATGAGGAATGTCTTACACGTGGCTATCAATGTAGTCAACTTTATCAAAGATGGAACCTTAAAGACTTCTCTTCAAATTGAACATGAAGCCTTCCTGTAAACGACGTTTTCAACACCTCTTAAAGTCTTAAAGATCTCTATTAGTTGGCCTCGTAATGGTGTCTTCATGGAGAAAAGCCGAAATTCTTGAAGCCGGAGTTGATAACCTTTGTCCCTAAGTGAGGGAATTAACTTAGTGGCCAGGACCTGGACCCGTTCCTTTCAATCTATGTACTTACGCAGAGTAGGGGACCATAATTGAACGACGTACTCCATGTGAGGTCTGACTGGAGAGTTGTACAAGTCGATGAAAATCTCGTTTCGGAAGCGAACTTGCCTATTTATGTATCCTAATAGCCTTTGTGCCTTTTTTCTATAGTCGCAGGCGACTCTACATCTCACTATGTCAGTCGGTCCTCATTTTGCTTTGGTAATAATATCATAACTATTCGGCCGATTCTAACGAAAGTTGAAACCCTTGACGTTGTTTGACATTCTCTTTCGAATGATATAATTGCCAAAGTCCTCCCAAGGTTATCCGAGGAATTATTTGGCAATAACATTATAACTTTTCGGCCGATTCTAACGAAATTTTAAATCCTTATGTTGTTTTACATTCGCTTTTGAATGATATAATTACCAAAGTTATCTCTCGAACTTTTTTGTTTTGGCAATAATATGATTATTAGGCTAATTCTAACGAAATTTGAAATCATTGTTGTTTTAAATTTTATTTCGTATGATATAATTGCCAAAGTCCTCCCGAAGTTAGCTGGGGAATTATTTGGCAATAACATCATAACTATTCGGCCGATTCTAACGAAATTTGCAAACCTTGTTGTTTTACACTCTTTCGAATGATATAATTGCCAAGGTCCTCCTACCAAGGTTAGTCTGAGAATTATTGAAAGTTTTGAAGGTCGTAAGGTCATAAATTAGAATAAGTGTCAGCACGCGAATTATGGTCAGCAGACCTTGTTTCTACATCGGCACACTGCCTGGAAAACTTTATGTGCCGCCGCTGACTTGCAGAGCTAAGTCCTTTTTTCAGGTCAGTCACATCCAGAACTTTACCTAACAAATAGTAGTCTTCTCGAGGATTGGCATGGTCGATGTGCATCACCTTGTACTTGTCAAGGTTGAATGGCATCTGCCAAGTCTCGGACCACTCTCCTAACCTTCGCAGGCTGTTTTGTATGGGTTTCCACTCCACCTCCAAATTTTGTATCTTTTGCGAACTTGGATATCAAGCAAAGCAAGCCACTGTTTATATCATTTATATAGATGATCAACAAAAGATGACAGAACATGGAACCTTGGGGTACCCCACTACTCACGGGGGCTCCATCCGAGGCTACCCCTTTGATCTCTCTTTGTCGCTGGCTTGACAACCTGTTATCATTCCAGTCGGCCACCTTACCGGTGATGCTGACTGCGCGCACTTTTCGCATTAACCTGCGGTGTGGCACCTTATCGAATACCTGTGAAAATCCAGGTAAAAGGTGTCCACAGCCCGACTACGTTCGTACTCACCCAAAATGCCGTGAAATAATTCTAGTAGATTTGTGAGACACGATTGGTTCCCACGAACCCTATGTTGGGAATCCATAACCGAGTTGTTTGTTGCTAGGTGTTTTACTATGCTATCTGCGATTGTGCTCTCTAGCACTTTGCCCACAACGTACATTAGACTCATTGGCTGGTAGCTACCCAGGCTTTTGCACTCTCCCTTCTTAAAATATGGGAGTCGTGTCTGCCGTCCTCCATTCCTCTGGAGACTCCTCCGTTTCAAATGAGTCGTTAAAGATGCAGTAATTTGTGGCGCAACTTCACCGATCACTTTCCAAAGGATTATAGGGAAAAAGCAATGTGGACCGGAAAACTTGTACGGGTTAAGGTTCTCATTCTAGCCTCCACTTTCGTACCATCTATTATTATCTCGCTTAGGTTTTCCCCTTCTTTGAGATACACCCCCGGCGCCTCGGAGTGGGACCGTCTAAAGGCAGGGGTGAAGTAGTCGTTCAACACGTTAGTAATAGCCAGGTTCGACTCTCGAAACATACCAAAGTAATTTTTTAGCGGGCCTATGCAATGGCGAACTGGTTTGTACTTGTCTACGTGAAGGAAGAATTCTTTCGGGCTCTCTTTGCAGAGGGACGCGAACCAATGTTCCTCGTCGCGCTTAGCTTGGTGCACCAGTATTTTAACAGCTCTAATTTTTTTTTCTGAACTGCATAAGATTTTCGTTGCTACCACTGCTTTTCCAATTACCGTAGTTGTTTTCTGTTACGAATTGCTGAGGCGATGCTGCAATTGAACCATTTTAGTTGAACAGATTTTTTCATTCACCCTTTTTTGGGAATGAAAATGGACTGCTGCTCCATGAAGCGGTCTTTGAATCTCAGCCAGTTGGTTAAGGCACTTTGGCCACTCACAGGTTCCAGTCGACCTATCGCATCCCGTAGACAGTTCATGTTCGCGCGGTGGTAATCGGGTTTGTAGGCAGCAATGCGAGAGAGAGTGCCGCCCTAGGGGCGTAAGATGAACAAGAGTGTTCGGTGTTTCCTACCACCCAGACACTAACCCACGTTCAGTCTGGAGACGATGTCATCATCGGTGCTGAACAGCAAGTCAAACGAGTTCTCACCTCTTGCCGGCTCTTCAACCCACTGTATCAAAAAGTTATTGTCAACGAAGTCGATGAGCCGTCTCTCCTCCCATGACAGGACACATCACCCCAGTCAACTCCATGTCAGTTAAAATCACCCATAATCAGGGTCGGGTGATTTTCCACCAACTCTCCAAGTTTAGCGTACAGGTTTGCATCCGCTTCCTCAGACTGCTTTTCGGCCTGTATACCACAACAAATCAGCATGGGGATATACCAAGATTTACGTCTACTCCTAGAAACTCGTGGACACTTCTAACATTGCAATCGACCGCGGGAAAGCAGATATGGACAAATAACAATACTCCTCCATCTCCTCGATTGGGTCTATCGTAATGGAACTTTGAGTAACTAGGAGTCATATATTCACCCTCGAAATCTCGAGTGTCAGTGCGAATATAAGGCTCTACGATGACAATGACATCGATTCAAGTGTCACCGGACAACACGAGCACAAGGTCGTCCCACTTGTTTCGTATTGACCTGGCGTTGAAGAGTAGGTATTTAAGGGAAAGCGGGTTATTCCATACGTTCCCTACCCAATCGCGTTTCCCTGCGGTACGGTAGAGTTTTTGTACCCTGAGACGGGCACATCACCTCGAGGGTCACCTGAAATGCAGAGACATGCCCCATGGGATCCCGGATCCTACTCTCCGCTAGATGGCAAACAAAAAAATCCATTATTTAAAGAGCAAGAAATAAAAGGGTACGAGGCCCTAAAGTACAAAAAGTGGCAAGGCTAAAATAAAAGCGATAAAAAGATTAAAAGGGGGACACAGGGGCAAAAAGGAATTCAAATGCGCGGCAGAGCCTAACTAAAATCGAAAATGAATCAAGAGGGCGACCTATTGCCCTGCACTAACGGAAAAAAGACACAGGCGCATACTAACATTTATAAAAGAGAGAAAAACTAGATCGTATTAGAAACAGGAAGAGGGATTTAGGGATAATTGAGGGGCCCTCAGCTAAGAGGAAGCGCAGTCTATCGTTACATTGGACGCATAAAATAGATGGGAAGCATTCCAAACGGAGGGGAGACAGGGGCTAGCAGTCGATCAAAAGATAGCGTACTGATATAGGATAAGAACAGAGGGGCATAGCGGGGCGATGTAGGGCGCATCGCTACTCATTAAATGCCCATGTGTGAAGAGTGTGTGGCCGATTCGAACGCGGAAAAGGACCACCTCAGAGCTCCGACGAGGTTGATAACAGCTAGTTCACGTTAAAACCAAGGGCTTAACAGAATGCAACTTGTTATGGATGCAGCCATCCTATTCTGACTGCTAAAGTGACCGAATGTAGTCCCTAATAAGAGGATAAAAGTCACGAGAAGGTAGACTGCAACGAGTCGGTGTCCAGGTAACCGCAATTCGAGCTGCCTCATCGGCCCGCTCGTTACCCTGACTCCGACATGAGTAGGAGCCCAGCAAAACTCGACTTTGTATCTGAAAGAATTTTTGACCAACCAGGAATGTATTTTGGAGACAAGGAAATGGTCAGAAATTAAAGAGCGTATAATAGGCTTCTCGAATCAATAAAAACCGTAAAAGCAGTAAAATGCAAGGTGGCTAAAAGGCGTAAGGCTATTTAAACTACATAATCGGAGGTAAAAATGGAAGCTGCCCGTGGTAACGACTCGGAGACTACATACAGACCGCGATGAGACCACCGCAGCCCCCGTACCATCGTCCATTTTGACCCGTCTATGAAGAGATGACATGACGAAGTGTGAAATGTCACATATTCAATGAACATGCACGTGCCACAAGGGGTCAACCAGAGACTTCTGCATGTCAAAGAGACTCGTGCAAATATTTAACAAGGAGAATCTCCACCGGGAGGTTGGTGGGGACGCGTAGGGCAAGACTAGAGTTGCGTGTACCTAACCGGAAAACGTGTTCGGCTACACGAAGTCCCAATGTCGGGTGTATGGATGGAGACCCGTCGTAGGCAGCGCCAGACACTGGGGAGAAGACGTTCTTGTAGACCTGTGAGCAAGGGAACTGCTGAATAGGAAAAATATACCGTAGACAGAACTGGGGGCGGTAAAGATGGAGCGGAAAAACGGCCACCCTCAGCATAAATGCTCGATATAGGGAAAGGGAGTGGAGTGTGTCACTGGATAGATGGATGGCCAGGTTGTGGATAGGATGCAGCATACGGAAAGATGAGAGGCCGAGGAATACACTGTGCGAGAGAGGTGTATAGCCTCCACAACGCGAGCCTATCTCTCCTCCAAGATGTATGGGAGAGCATTTTTAGTTGGTCCACCTTCTGGAGACATCTCCGTCGCAGGTCATGAAGATGAGGACACCAAGTAAGTTTAGGATCTAGGATCATCCCCAGGAACCGTATCTCTGAACAAGCCGAACTAAAATTGCTGCCAGGCGCGGATCTAGGGTGGGGCTAGGGGGCTGAATCCCCCCCCCCCAAAGAAATTGGCTCAAGAACTACTCAACAACCTGGCGCTACTCGGTGTTCACAACGAAATTGATGTTAGAATAGACAGCGTAATCAATGTATTTACCCCCCCCCCCCAAAAAAAAGGAGGTTGATGTTCGTGTAAAATACCGTCACCATTGCTGTTATTAATGTTTGTTTAATGCTGTTATTAACCCTTTCAGACCCGTTTAATTGCATATTTCTTTTTAAACCATACTTGTATTCTACTATTCAGAAAGAGTTATGTAATTATATAGAATATATATAAAAACGGTTTTTTAAACCCTTGCGATCGAATGTACCTTATATAATGTATAAAATGGAGGTAAATCTCAAAAATAATGATTAAATTCAGTATTATAATAATTAGCTGACGTGCAAAAACTACAATAAACCACAATTCATAATTTTCTGATATGTGGGAAAAATTTGGATCTGATAGAGTTAGTTAGTGTTCACTCCTGTTATTTATCATCAAAGATGTGTAAGATAACCATTATTAATGATCAATGACTTTTTATCAGACTACTCAGAGAGAGGAATTCAGGTTAGCTCCCCCCAAATTTTATCCTGGATCTGCCACTGCTTGCTGCCCCCTCTTCTGGTGAAGTGCATTGCCTTCGTCTCTGAGGCGGAGAAGCGGAACCCTTAATGAAGGGCCCGGCGGTGGATGCTATCAATCGTCAACTGGAGGCAGAGAGTTGCGGATACCGGACTTAAGGCGGAGCAATAAAGAGAAAGGTCATCTACAAACGTTTGCTAAAAACTGGTGAAAGTCCCCTTAATCCCGACTCATACGACTGGCGAAGGAGTCCATGACGCAATGGAGTCGCGATATCGAAAATAGCTATGGCATTGCAGCCACGAGCAAAGGGCTCACGGAGAGTACCTTTCATACGGACAATAAGATCCGTCGTACTCTGCTTCTTAAGAAAAACACATTGGCATGGAATTATGTCATGGTATTCTAATCACCAATACAGGGAAGCATTCACCATTTTCTCCAACAACTTACTAAGACAGCTGACGGGTGCTAATGCCCTATAATGGAAAGGAAACCAGCCGTTTCTACCTGAGTACAAGGGACAAGCGGTAGCAACCTCACTCATTGCGGTACCGGGGCAGGTAGTGTGCGCGAAGATCAGCCAGACTGGGACATTCAACAAGAATGTGCCGAACAGTCTGGGGGACAACGCAGTCATCAAAATATGGTGCAGGTGAGCGTTCCATCAAATGACGATGCCTCCCACGAGTGTGTCCAATTCGGAGACGAGAGAAAGCAACCTGAAGCCGTCGCTGCATTAAGGGGGAGGTCCATGGGAACGTTCGCGGCGCAATGGCGCGCACCTATAGATTCTCCTCGACCGTCTCTCATCTTCTTTGCCAAGCAGCCCGTATCCCTGCAATATAATCGGTGTGAAGAACAGCGAAACGCTGGTCTGGTCTCCCAGTCCTCGCCGACTCTTTGGCGCCCTCATCGGCGCTCTCTTTCCCTGCAATCCCTACATGCCCAGGAACCCAACAGAAAATAATCTCGACATCCGCTCGGCTCGCCAAAACCGTGGCATCACGGATATCGTGAACCAGGGGATGCGGAGATTCTAATGCCCTGAGAGCACTCAAGGCGCTTTAGACTCGCTATAAATCACAATCCGGTCTCCGAAGAGTGCACGTCGAGTAATCTCCCGTACTGACTGGTGTATTGCAACCAGCTTGGCCGTGAAGACAGAAGCAGCACCTGGCAGAGCACCGATGACTTCGAACAGAGGGGATACGGCGTGGAAACAGACCCCCTCTTGGGTCTTGGAGGCATCCGTATACACTGCACGGTTCCAGCGTAACACGAAGTGTGCTCCAAAAAGGCCGAACGCAATACTCCTGGCCCTGTAGAAGCTTTTGGAGCAGAGGGTTGGCAACAAATAGCCTAAGGTGGTACCCTCCAGGGTAGCGTCCGAGGGCTATACCTATCTCTCGAAAGAGTTTCCTAGCCGTAAACCAGAAAGGCTAAGGGTATGGACTGGCGTCTCTCGGCGGCATAGGCACCGCCGAGATGAGCTGTGAATTCAGTGAGAGCTGTTTGCAACTGAGGGAGGCGCCGGGGTCGCGCGTACAGCGAATAATGCACTGTGCACGACGCAGAGCGAGTGGCATCTCCCCAGCATCGACAAGTAGGCTGTAGAAGGCACTGGTCGCCAGGTGAAAGTCAGTGTGGTGGTTTGAGTCCACCTTCCACAATACAAGCTCGGCTACGGATGCATAAAACTCGCATCCGTAGTCGAGCTTCGAACGAACAAAGGATCGATAAAAAAGTAGGGCAGTAGCCTTAGCAGCGCCCCAGGCGCTGAACGGCACGGAGCGAAGAATATCCATGGCGCGGGTACAGAAGCCCTTAAGGCTGTGAATATGAGCCTCTCAGGTGAGGCGTCAGTCAAATATAAGACAAAGGAAACGGTGCGAGTCCACCACTTCCAGGCGCACCCAATTTAGAAACAAGTCTGGGTCAGGGTAGAGCTGTGGATGGCAGGAGAAGTGTACCACCTATGTCTTGGCCAAAGAAATTCGAATCCTGTGCGCTTCGGGATAACAAGAGACGCGGATCAAGGCCTGTTGGAGTCGACGCCCCAGAGTTGGGATCTGGGCCGCGCTAAAAGAGATCGAAATGTCGTCAAACGTACAATGTAGCAAGAACATCTTCCGGCAGCATCGAGGTGATTCCGTTGATGCTCAGGGCAAAAAGTGCGACACTGGGGACATGTCCCTGCAGGACATTCTTCCTGCTCCATTGGGTCACAGAGAGCTCCTCTCACCCGTACGCGGAATAGACGATCTCACAAAAATTTAAATATAAGGATTGGGAGGTGTCCCCTCGCCCCCATCGTGTGGAGAGTCTCCATAATACCGTGTTGCCATGTGGTATTATAGGCCTTGTCCAAATCGAAAAATACCGTGGCGTAGTGCTGTCTACGAAGGAAGGCCTCGCAGAAGGCATTTTCCAGTCGGAGCAGAGTATTCAACGTGAAGTGGAACTTGCGGAAGCCGCACTGTGCAGAAGACAGATGGTCTCCGTTGTCCAGAAAATAAGCTAATCTAACATTTACCAATTTCTCCATCACCTTGCACACGCAGGAAGTTAGAAGGATTAGGCGGAAACCGGTCGGGGTAGAGTGATCCCTCCCTGGTTTGCGAAAAGCGATCACAGTAGCGATTCGCGAGGAATCTGGGAGGATACCCTCTACCCAGATCATGTTGAACAAATCTAACAGGTAGGTCAAGTGTCGCTCATCCATGTGTCGAAGCATGGCGTACAGGACATGGTCCGGACCAAAGGAGGTGTCTGCGCACGAAGCGAGAGCGGAACCCAACTCACTCAGAGCAAACTTGTCGCTGAAGGGTTCTCCGCCTCTCGAGGTAAATTCCAGTCGGCGGCTTTCCGCGACATCACGACGCGCGGTGAATGCTGGCGGAGAAACATCCTGGCTAGAGAATGCGGAGAAAGCGATCGCGAGATATTCCGCCACGGACGCGGGGTCCGAGATTGCGGTCCCATTCTCCTGGAGAACGGAAGTGAGGTCCTGCAAGAACTTGCCCCAAATCCTTTTGATTCGCTCCCACACCTCTGCTAGAGGGGTCTCCCCGTTAGGCGAAGACACGTATACCCGCCAAGAAGAGCGGCTAGCGTACTTGGAGATATACCGGAACCTAGCCCTAGCCTGACGAAATTCACCGACAATGAAATCATTCGGGCGGCGCTTATAGCGCATGTAGGCATAACGATTCTGTTTGAGGGATGTCTCACACTCCGCTGACCACCACGAGAACGGTCGGCGTTTAAAAGGGCCAGACGTTCTAAGAATAGTAGTTAGGCCCACAGCGATGAGGTTTCCAGAGAAGAACTCAGCAGCCTCATGTACCGACCTAAACTCGACTGGGAGAGAGAAATCAGTCATTTCCTGTAATACAGACCGCCGCTCTCGTGGAGGTCACCACCAGAGCGTGCTCTCGGGTGGATGCGGACCAGAAAATGATATTTGAAAGGGAAAGTGATCATTACCATGGAGGTCATCGACCACCCTCCACCCAAGATCAAGCTGTGCATCCGGAGAGCACAAAGATAGATCGAAGCAGGAAAATGAACCGGTTCTCGGGCAGTGATGGGTAAACTCATTCACATTTAGGACACCTATCTCCAGCTCGTCGATCAGGTCGGCAAGGATTTGACACTTGGAATTCATCGCGTAGTCTCTCCAAATTGGGTGTCTACGGTTCATATCTCCGAGTAAGATAAAGGGACTCGGCAACCGTGCCACGCGGCAGAAGTCCCCCGCGCCCAAGACGCTGACGATAGAATGTACGCGGAAATAACAGTATACGTGCTAACCAGGTGCAACTTCACAGCTAATGCCTGAAAGGAGGTATCTAAAACGAAGAGAAGAACGGAGACATCATGCTGGGTGTAAATCACGCATCCTCCTGCGGTGGTGGGGTCGCAAAACCCTTATACCACGGGAAGGTGGGCAGGGGGCATGCGCCCAGCATGGTCTCGTGCAAAAAGATAGTTAACAGGGAGCGGGAGGAGACGAGCTTCCACAGCTACTCCCAGTTCGCCCGGAGTCCGCGGCAATTCCATTGAAGGGATATGCCGTCCAGGCCTAGCTGAAAGAAGATGCAGGTGCCCTTTTCGAAGAGAAGACCCTCACGAGAATGGCCGTAAGCTTCCTGGAGGCAAAACTAGGGCGCTGTCACCTTCGAGGACTTATCGGGGAAGGTTGGGCTCGTAATGCGAGTCTTTTCCTCCCTCCGCCTCGAAACCTTAGGCGAACATGGCAGCTTCGGAGGGGGGGGGGCTCTTTTCAAGGATCCACCGTCTTCAAGCCACCAAGCCTACCAGTGGGGGTTGGCGAAGGAGCCGAAGCTCCTTTAGTGCTGTTCTCTTTTCGGGGCGCGGCTTTAGGGACCCCGAAAGATGGTCTTACGTCCATCTTCAGGGGCGTTGCCTCCCGTGAGTCTAACGACTTGGTGGAGGCGCGCGGCCGTTTTGCCTTGAGCAAAATGGTCTCGCTTGGGGAAGGGAGGGTAGCCCTGGTTTTAGCCGGAGCTGGATGTGAACCATTGTGCCGCCAGCTCTACGATGGGAGCGCCCGGGGTGGGTAGAACCCACAGGAGGGTTCCAACTGGTCTCTGAAACGCCAGCGCTCGTAGGCTTGGATGGGCCAGGAGTAGAGGGTGTCTTTCTCAAAATTAAGGCCTAGGACGTCCCAGGAAGCGCCGGGCGCTCCTAAACCAAGTCTTTAGCATCGCGAAATGAGAACGGATCCTGAGCCTGAACGGCCAGAATTTCCTAAGGAGATACGCACCACATTGCTTCGAAGAAGTGAGGTGAGGCTCTCTGCAATGACACACTTGGCCACACACGATTTGGACTTATCGTGTGTGGCCTTGGAGCAACTTACACAGACTTCGTGTAACTCCGACTGTGATCGTAATCATAGGAGTTGAAGGCAGTCACTAGGTTGGGCATTGTTATCTCTTCTGGATAATTATCTCATCAATGAGATTGGATCGGGGCTTTGGAATCGCCGATCGGTCCTGGCCTGCCTCAAGGTGGCTTATTATCTCTATATGCTACTCGAGCAAGGAGGCTGTTTCACCATTCGTGTTTTCACCGCTTCCGATTTTCTACGAAGTTAATCCACATCGGGTGTGGTTAGTTGCCGAATGGAGTGCCGATTCTGGTCGACTTCACGGCGGCTATCTACAACTACGTTGTAGAGTAGTTGTAGATACCTAGAGTTTGGATCTCACGTTAATCAGTAGATCCCTACTTAGAAATAAAAGGCATAAATGCATGCATATCGGCGGCAAAAACCCTTCCAATTTCTTTCTTTCCCACATCATTTATCGTTCTGTCTATCCTCCTTCAAATACTTAATATGTACATTTATATAGTTTTAAGATGATAAATAAACCGCCGGTGTTTTATTAAAATTTCTTTCTCCAGAGGGGTGAAATGCATTCTCCTGGCTCCTCCTCTATAGCATTTTGGCTGAAGAAGTTTGTGTCGCTCTCTTCATTTATCTCTCGGTCTTCCATTCTCGTTTTGCACCGAGTGTTCCACAACCAAAGGATTAGTTTTAGTGGTAGCGTGTTTTTCGTTCACTCTATTTACTCTGAACTATTTTCTGTTAGTCCCAAAGCCTAAGTGTGAAAGGCGGGAACCAACGTATTGAGTTAGTTAACGAAGAGGGGTGGCTGAAGGCCAGGAAAAAAGGTAACCGATAAATAAGAGTGAGGTTTTGAAAAGATAACAAGTGGTCTTTTCAGGGGAGATTCTCTAAGCGAGGTCAGCTCTGAGAACCCTCGTTAGTTCACAGTTCGAAGTTTAGAAAAATAAATGAAATGGGGAGGAATTGAGAAGAGGGGAAATTCGAAGGACAGGCTCCGTTCTCCCGGGAATATGAAATTGTGCATTTACCTTGAGTAGCCTCGGAATTTGAACCTTACCGTCGAGAACCACAGGACTGTACTTTGAAGGGGTAGCAACGGAACGTGTCGGGAAAGTTTGAAGAAGAGATGTTCTTCCGTCAAGTTCAAGGCGAGTTGTGACGGATTTAATCTCGAAAGCGGGAGAGAATCCGGGTTTGGGGAAAGGAAAACTTCATTCCCTCGCGTCCTAGGGACTTGGGGGCGATCATGCCACCAAAAGGGGGGAGGTGGAGCTACTATATTATCTCATGTGGGGGTGCAGAGAGCTTGGCGAGGCCAGCTGACCCATTTTTTCTTACATTTCTTATGTACCCCCCCCCCACGCCCTATTGCTTCCTTTCGGATAGACTACCTTCTCGTCATAATTGGGCAACTTTTCGGGAGAGATCTCGATGACATCTTGGTAAGAATAACCTCTTTCGCTTCGTAGTTTCTCGAGTCGCTCCATTTCCTTTTCGGGGTCAAGCTAAAAAAAAAATAGATAAACGGGTGACTGGGTTAAGGAAATGGCTGCTGGAAAAAAAGACGGGTAGTACGTAATGCAAGAAGACTTCAACAACCATTTTGTAATAAATGGTTAGACATGTTCCTTTGTTATTTTTAAACCTTGATAAAGATCAAGGAGGGAGCTTTCAAGGGAAAATATGTTGAAATTTATATTTCAAAACCCAGTTGGTAATGAGACAAACATTATGCCTTATGACTCACCCAAAACTATAAGTAAAACTTGCCAATTGTTTTGCAATAATGATGAATTCACCCTTTTTTACACACGTACCCTGCAATAGAGAACACCCGTTTGAATTTGGATTTCTTCTAATGATATTGGGACGGGAGGTTCCCTTTGATGTGGTAACCGTTGATCATCATTGCTGTCATCCATTAGCCAAGCGCGAACCATTTTTATGGATGCCAAATCGAAACCTTCGAAAATACTTGCAGTCACTGTAAGGCATTTTCTTTTATGTTGCCATGTAAAAACTATTCAATCTGTAACTATGTTTTAGGATACTATTATTGCATAATATAAATTAGCCACAATCATAAATAAAAATCTGTCGTAATGGTCTCGAAGTGTGAGTATACCTTGAATATATCTATATAAAGGAATAAAACTAATAAAAAGAAAGGCAAACAATAAACGAAGAATGAAGTCTGAACTTGAATATGGATAACAGTGGAAAAACCCGTTACAGAAAATGAAATTCTGCTCCAATGCCCACGTTGCCAATTAGGAAAATTATTTATCATGCCCCCCCTTCCTTATCTCTGGTTGTTCATAAGGGATTTAGTGACAAACCTTTTTTAAGATGATATTATGCAATACAAATGTTTATGTGAGTACATTATTTTATTGTTCTATTTTACAATTTGTTCACGGTGTGCCTCATTTTGTTCGAGAACTCTTGGTATGCCAAAATCCGTTCTCCCTCAATTGATGCCATTTTACCTATAACGCAAAATGCATCTGGTGAAGTGGTAGAGGGGGGGGAGGGGGACTTCGAATTAAAGCAGCGTATGCATGTCAAATTATTATTTATAAATAGGGTAAGGAAACAGTAAGACTTGTATTTCAAATGTTCATAAGTGGTGTGATTGCTACTAGAGACATCTGGTGCGTTGGGGCTATACAAACTGACGTTAACAACCTGAATCCTCCCACTTGCGGTGTTGCTATGGAAGTTTCAAAATGCTCATAATATTAGTCTCAGCCATGAGTTACGTATTGCCTGCCGCCTAGAATCACCTAGGAGTTGCCTTCGCACTAGTTTTTAAATCTACTTTTCTTCGTGCTTTCCGCAACGAGTCTGTCTGGTGGAGCCAAGACGACCTTTAACCTAACGACTGTCAATGTCTTAGGAAAACAAGAACCTTATTTGTTTTTGAGATGAAACGAAAGAGATCTGTTCATTCAGTGGGATTTATCGAGCCCGGGAGGGGGGGCCTCAACCTGGATAAGTTGAAAGAAGGTGAATTGTGAGCAATTAGCTATTAATAAAGATTCAAAAGCTCCCATTGCCCTATGTTGGATGGCAATGGCGGATCCAGGATAAAAATGGGGAGTGAGGTTAACCTGAATTCCTCCTTTGAGTAGTTTGAGAAATGGGCATTGATGATTAATAATGGTTAGCTTACACACCATTGATAATAAATAACAGTCTTTCACACAGGAGTGAGCACTAACACACTCAGATCGGATTTTTTTTCCCACACCTCAGAAAATTAGGAATTGTGGTTTATTGTAGTTTTTGGACGTCAGCTAATTGTTATAATACTGAATTTAATAATATTTTGAGATTTGCCGGTATTTTAGACATATCATATAAGATACATTCGATCGCAATGGTTTAAAAAACTTTTATATATATTCGATATTATTACATAACTCTTTCTGAATAAAAGAATACAAATATTGCTAAAAAAAAGAGATATAAACATAAACGGGTCTGAAATTGGGTGGGGGAGCTTCAACCCTCTCCTCCATGAATCCGCGCCTGTTCGGTGGGTTTAGAACAGGCCCGGGCAACTCTTGGCACGCGTGCCAAGCGTGGCACGTCAACAGCTTCTTACCGGCACGCGAAGCCAAATGCTTAACTTAAGAAAACTAAGTAAATGTGTCTCTAACTTCTTTTATATAGCAACCGCACGGTGTACAATCTCTTATAAATTATTTGTTACCATTGATGCAGAAGCAGAAGTCTCATTGATGGTAAATAAATAAAAACTCCACCATTTTTCTTTCTCTAATTTGGATTTGTTCGTTTCCTCTTAAAATCGTAAAGATTCAATTCTGTTAAATATAATATGTAATTTTTTAGGTAAAATAACTATCTTTTCCTTGTAATCTTTAGGCATCTTATGTGTTTAAGAATTAATAAAAGAATATCTTTAATTTTATGTCCTTTTATTGTGTTTTGGTCAATTATTGGCACGTGAGAAAATTTTGTATCAAAGATTTGGTCAATTTTGGCACACCCACTTAAAAACGTTGCCCACCCCTGGTCTAGAACAACTTGGTGCCATCAAAAGATATCAACTGTCACATGTTCCCGTGTTCGCCTGGACATCCCGATCGCGGTACTCGTGGTAGAAGATAAAGATGATGCCAGTAAGGGCGTAGAAAGAAAGTGGGCCTGTTAAAAACACCCCTCCCTCACACCGGGGCCAAGAAAGAGGTGAATCCCCATCCCCCCTTGGCCTGGAATAAGCGCATGAAAAATAGGCGAAATGAAGCTTGTAAAGTCAAAAAAGGAGAGATGTTTAGAAGGGATAAATCATGGGTAGTTTCAATCTAGTTCAGACTGCTGGGGCACTGAGGTCGTGAAGGGCTGTCCCTCATTGTTGGTCCTGTTATTCATTTGATAAGATATTCGTCCTAATGAGAGATGATAGGGGGGGGGTCCACAAGATTCCTTACAGTAAGATCATTGTCACTTGGCATGTCATTATATTGTATTATATATCATTTTGAAGGGGATTTGAATCTAAATTAAAATATGTTATGGAGAGATTTATATTAGCATTCGGGCGTAGCATAGAGCGCCTAAGGACGTCTAGCAATCACCTTTGAATTCAAACCTAATTGTGTATGCTAATAGTTTATTACAACTAGCGGGGTATGGGGGTGCAACTCCCCACCATTAAAATCACCTTAGGGTTCGAATTCAAAGAGTTGCCAGACAATGTTACTCAATCCAATGTTCATACCATTTATGCAGTGTTCCGCCCCTTCTGAGAGGAGCTAGAAATGGAGTCATTAAATTTTCCGGAAGTGGGCTACTGTGTATTCCACATTTTCCTACCTGTAAAAATTAATATTTTTTTATAATATATATTTTAAGGCTAAAAAAAGCTAAAACCAACGAAAATAAGACCTTGAAATATGACATGATTCATCACTTTGATTTGATATGTGATAAAGCGATTTTCTTCGTAGAGAAAATCGCAGCAGAAACTAAAAAACAAATACCATAACACTTCATATTAAAGGTTTAATTTCGTGTTCTTACTTTGATTATTTGTTATGACGAACTTGTTTGGAAGTTTCATATAGTCACCCCCTCCCCACACGATGTTTTTTGAGTTGACATTCTTAACCTTTTTATTTCCGTCATCTCACTTATAAACCATTTCCCATTGTGTTAAAATGTGTTGGCAATTACGCTAATTTCTTTGTTATATCTTTCAATAAAAAAAAAACATCATCATGCAAGCTAAGGTATATTTATGCACGTTGGCGCCATTTATTTCTAAAATATCCTAGTTTGCAACTCTTATAAACTGGGGTGGTTTTGGTGTGAGTTGCCAATTTTGTCTGAAATTAAGTAGCCTCTGCCATTCGAGATCCCAAGTAAAACTGTGTAAAATTTTAATTTCTTGTGTAACTTAAATTGTTCACATCAGTCCGTTTTAACTGCCTTTGTATGTAAAGATACAAAAATACCGCAAATGGTCGGAAATTCGTTTGACAGAGGCGGATGACCTTTGATAGGCCCTTGTGGCTTTTGTCATCCGTGAAATTATGTTATAAAAATTGATACACCAAAGAATATCTTAAGTTTCTCGGGGAGGTTTTCTTTGTGATTGAGAAGTGATCTAATAGTTAAATTATTAATAGGAATAAACTGAAAATTACAATGAAGTTATCGCTTAAATAGTATTGAATGAGTCTCATCAAATTGTTCGTTATTTGGCTAATATAAGGTATCTTTAAACGGATGGATATTTCCTCTGGCAAGGTTTTCTTATTTTGGCAACTATAATTTTTCTGAAAATCCTTTTGTGATTTTTTCAACAACTTGGGATAGAGATAGACTAAATTTACAAAATTCTACGAGAGAGAAGAAAACCTAAATTTTAGAAAAGTATAACTAGTAATTTGTTGCGGTTAATCTGAATATAAAAAAATGATAATTTTCCATTGGACTCGCGTTCAACCGTTAATGTTATATTTTGAATTTAGGTATTCCATCCAGCGTTTTTCGTGATGACAGCGTTGGCAGATTTCGGACCTAAAACCCATGGCCATACCTTCTTCTTGCGCATGGTATTGTTAAAGAAGAAAATAGTGTCTCAAAGAAAAAAAGGACTTTTAACTCCCCCAAATAAATAAATAAAATATATCACGAAGGTAAAAAAAATTATCTATAATCTTGACAGTGCGATCGCTGTGAAGAATATTGTTGGGAATGGCATTTGGCGAGAAATCGCTAGAGGTTGGTTTTTAAATCAAATAGAAATTGCTAAAACACACACACTCTCTCTCCTCCCCCCTCTCTTTTTTCTCTCTTTCTGTGTATGTCTTAATATACCTTACTCTCTTTTTCTCTTCCTCATCCCCTGTATCCTCTCAATCAATTAGAAAGCACCTTACAGCCTACCCCTCCCTAAACGAATGGCTCTCTGCCAACTTTCTCAAACTTAACCACGATAAAACACACACACACACACACTCTCTCTCTCTGAGTGGGTGCCCGTTACTAGCGGTGTTCCTCAAGGTTCTATCCTGGGACCACTACTATTCAGCATCTACGTCAACGACATGGACGGTGACATGGTTGCGAAAATTTCTAAATTTGCCGATGATACCAAGCTTGGTATCATCGGCAAAGGAAGGAAATACTGCCCGCCTACAAGAAGATCTTGTGAAGATTGGTGAGTTGTCGGACACGTGGCAAATGCCTTTAACGTGAACAAATGCAAAGTGATGCATATCGGCCACCGAAACCCCCAATCTCAGTATATCCTTAAGGGCACTGCTATTGAATCAAACGACACTGAGAAGTACTTGGGGTTAACAATCACTAGTGACCTCAAGTTCTCGAAACAGTGCATTGAGGCGGAGAAAAAGGCCCAAAGGATGCTAGGCTACATAAAGCACCGGTTTGTATATCGGAACAAGGAAATAGTACTCTGTCTGTACAATTCACTTGTCCGACCACACCTGGAGTATGCCGTACAATTTTGGAGTCCTTCATTTCGAAAGGATATTGTGAGATTGGAACGTGTGCAAGCCAGGGCAACCAAACTGATTCCCACTATCAGAAACAAAAGTTACGATGATAGATTAAGGGAATTAGATCTGTTCTCGTTGGAAACCCGGAGACTGCGTGGTGAGCTTTATCGAAGTGTTTAAAATACTTCGAGGTTTCGACAATGTAGACTACACGGATGTTTTCTAACTTAGTGAGGGCAGAACTAGAAATCACTGCTACAAACTTAAGCTGAAGCGTTACCACCGAGATCTGTGCGGGAGATTTTTCACATACAGCATCTGTGGTAGCTGGAACGCACTTCCAGTGGAAGTTGTCAACACCAATTCTGTTCATCAGTTCAAGTCAAGATTGGACAAAGTCTTGAAAATTGGCCGTTTGAACATGCAAGCCGTTGAGCAGAACTGTGCCTGCTCGACTGCTAGCCCAAAGGTACCCTATTTGAATGGACCGTAAGGTCTTCTAGAGTACTTTTTATCCTTGTAGCGCTCTCTCTCTCTCTCTCTCTCTCTCTCTCTCTCTCTCTCTCTCTCTCTCTCTCTCTCTCTCTCTCTCTGACCTAAAGACGAATAAGTCCCCTGGACCGGACGGGTTTCTACCTAAAGTGTTGAAGGAAGTGTGCGATGAAGTATCACGACATCTGTGCGCTATCTTTAACATGTCAATCCGGACCGGATGCGTTCCTAGAGACTGGCGTGAGGCGGAGGTGACTCCTATCTTCAAGAAAGGAGACCGTAACCAACCGTCGAACTACCGACCTATCAGTCTGACTTCGATAGTCGGTAAACTCATGGAAAGCATCATGGTGGACAAAGTGACGTCGTATTTAGAGTCAAACCTGCTACTGAGGAGTTCCCAGCACGGCTTCCGAAGGCAACGGTCATGCCTTACGAACCTTGTAGAATCCTTCCACTTCATTTTCAGTGAGCACGATCGGGACAAGGCGGTGGATGTGGTCTACCTAGACTTTCAGAAAGCCTTTGATAAGGTACCACACCGCCGCCTTCTCCGGAAAGTGCGAGCGCTTGGCATAGACGGAAAGGTAGCTGGCTGGATCGAGAACTGGCTAAGTGGCAGACGGCAACGGGTAGTGGTAAATGGACAGTCTTCTGAATGGGTGCCCGTTACTAGCGGGGTGCCTCAAGGTTCTGTCCTGGGACCACTACTATTTATCATCTACGTCAACGACATGGACGGTGACATGGTTGCGAAGATTTCAAAATTTGCCGACGATACCAAGCTTGGTATGAACGTTGCAAAGGATGGAAATACTGCCCGCCTGCAGGAAGATCTTGGGAAGATTGGGGAGTGGTCGGACACGTGGCAAATGCCTTTTAACGTGGGGAAATGCAAAGTGATGCATATCGGCCACAGAAACCCCCAATCTCAGTATATCCTTAAGGGCACTGCTATGGAATCCACCGACACTGAGAAGGACTTATGTGTAACAATCACTAGTGACCTCAAGTTCTCGAAACAGTGCATTGAGGCGGAGAAAAAGGCCCAAAGGATGCTAGGCTATATTAAGCGCCAGTTTGGTTATCGGAACCAGGAGATTGTACTGTGCCTGTACAACTCACTTGTCCGACTGCACCTGGAGTATGCCGTACAATTTTGGAGTCCTTCATTGCGAAAGGACATCGCGAGATTGGAACGCGTACAAGCCAGGGCAACCAAGCTGATTCCCTCTATCCGACATAAAAGTTAATAGGATAGACTAAGGGAATTAGATCTGTTCTCGCTGGAAACCCGTAGACTGCGTGGTCAGCTCATCGAAGTTTTCAAAATACTTCGAGGGTTCGACAATGTTGACTACCGGGATATTTTCACACTGAGTGAGAACAGAACGCGCAATCACGGCTTCAAACTTGAACTGAAGCGTTACAACCGCAATCTGTGTGGAAATTTTTTCACTTACAGTATCTGCGGTATGTGGAACGCACTTCCAGTGGAAGTTGTCAACAGTGAATCTGTTGACCAGTTCAAGTCAAGACTAGACAAAGTCTTGAAAAGTGGCCGTTTAGGGACGCAAAACAATTGAGCAGCCTTGTGCCCGCTCAATTGCTAGTCCAAAGGTACCCTCTTTGAATGGACCGTAAGGTCTCCTAGGGTACCTTCTTTCCTTGTTGTTACTCTCTCTCTCTCTCTCTCTCTCTCTCTCTCTCTCTCTCTCTCTCTCTCTCTCTCTTGGGAAGATTGGGGAGTGGTCGGACACGTGGCAAATGCCTTTTAACGTGGGGAAATGCAAAGTGATGCATATCGGCCACAGAAACCCCCAATCTCAGTATATCCTTAAGGGCACTGCTATGGAATCCACCGACACTGAGAAGGACTTATGTGTAACAATCACTAGTGACCTCAAGTTCTCGAAACAGTGCATTGAGGCGGAGAAAAAGGCCCAAAGGATGTAGGGCTATATTAAGCGCCAGTTTGGTTATCGGAACCAGGAGATTGTACTGTGCCTGTACAACTCACTTGTCCGACCGCACCTGGAGTATGCCGTACAATTTTGGAGTCCTTCATTGCGAAAGGACATCGCGAGATTGGAACGCGTACAAGCCAGGGCAACCAAGCTGATTCCCTCTATCCGACATAAAAGTTAATAGGATAGACTAAGGGAATTAGATCTGTTCTCGCTGGAAACCCGTAGACAGCGTGGTCAGCTCATCGAAGTTTTCAAAATAATTCGAGGGTTCGACAATGTTGACTACCGGGATATTTTCACACCGAGTGAGAACAGAACGCGCAATCACGGCTTCAAACTTGAACTGAAGCGTTACAACCGGGTTCATACCCAGCCCCGGCTAAAACCAGGGCTCCCCCCTCTTCCCCCAGCGTGACCGTTTCCCGCAAGGCGAACCGGCTACGCGCCTTCACCGAGTCGTTAGACTCACAGGAGGCAACACCCCTGAAGATGGTCGCTAGGCCATCTTCGGGGGTTCCTAAAACTGTCCCCCGAAAGGAGGACAGCAACAAAGGAGCTTCGGCTCCTTCGCCCACGCCCCGAGGTGGAGCGAGTGGCTCGGAGACGGTGGTTCCTCGAAAAGAGGGCCCCCCGCCTCCGAAGCCGCAGCGCCCGCCTAAGGTTTCGAGGCGGAGGGAGGAAAAGACTCGCATGGCGAGCCCAACCTCCCCAAATAAGTCCTTAAAGGCGACAGCGCCTCCAGCGCGTTGTCCGGCCAACAGCGCCTGGGGTTCTGCCCCCGGGAAGCGTACGGCCATTCCCGTGAGGGTCTTCAGTTCGAGGAGGGCCCCCACGTCTCCTCCGAGCTAGGCCTGGAGGGCATATTCCTTCAATGGAATTGCCGTGGACTCCGGGCCAACTGGGAGGAGCTGCGGAGGCTCGTCTCGTCCCGCTCCCCGTTAGCTATCTTTTTTGCAGGAGACCATGCTAGGCGCGTGCCCCCTGCCCGCCCTCCCGGGGTACAAGGGTCTTGCGACCCCACCACCGCGGGATGGCCGGGCTGGGGGATGCGCGGTTTACACCCGGCATGATGTCTCCGTTCTTCCTTTCTCTTTAGATACCTCCTTTCAGGCAGTGGCTGTGCAGCTGCCCCTGGATAGGAGGTATACTATCATTCCTGCGTACATTCCACCGTCAGCTGACTTCGACGCGGGGGACTTCCGCCGCGTCGTGGCACGGTTGCCGAGGCACTATCTCTTGCTTGGAGATCTGAACGGCAGGCATCCTCTCTGGGGAGATTACTTCATAAATCCCAGTGGACAAGTCCTTGCCGATCTGATCGAAGAGCTTGAGATGGGTGTCCTAAACGTGGATGAGTTTACGCATCACTGTCCGAGAACCGCTTCATTTTCTTGCCTTGACCTATCTCTGTGCTCTTCGGATGCACGGCCTGATTTTGATTGGGGGGTGGTCGATGACCTCCATGGTAGTGATCACTTTCCCATTCAAATATCATTTTCAGGGCAACTGCCGCCTGAGAGACCACCTCGGTGGTGCTTGGCGCGGGCGCGGTGGCCTGCATTTCAGGAAATGACTGAATTCTCTATCTCAGTCGAGGAGTTTAGGTCGGTAGATGAGGCCGTTGAGTTCTTCTCCGGCAACCTCATCGCCGTGGGCCTGACTAATATTCCTAGGACGTCTGGCCGTTTTGCACGCCGACCACTCCCATGGTGGTCGGCCGAGTGTGAGACGGCCCTCAAACAGAAGCGTTATGCCTACATGCGCTATAAGCGCCGCCCGAACGATTTCACTGTCGCTGAATTTCGTCGGGCTAGGGCTAGGTTCCGGTATATTTCGAAGCACGTCCGCCGCTCTTCCTGGCGGGCATACGTGTCTTCACTTAACGGGAAGACCCCTTTAGCTGAGGTGTGGAAGCGAGTCAAAAGGATTCGGGGCAAGTTCTCGCAGGACCCCCCTCCCGTTCTCCAGGAGAATGGGACCGCAATCTCGGACCCCGCGTCCGTGGCGGAATCCTTAGCGACCACTTTTTCTGCATTCTCTAGCCGTGATGCTGCTCCCCCAGCATTCAATGCACGTCGTGATGTCGCGGAAGGCCGCCGGCTGGACTTTACCTCCAGAGGCGGAGAACCCTTCAACGACAAGTTTACTGTAAGCGAGTTGCGTTCCGCTCTCGCTTCGTGCGCGGACACCGCCCATGGTCCGGACGATGTCCCGTACGCCATGCTTCGACATCTAGGTGAGCGAGGCATGGCCTTTCTGTTAGATTTGTTCAACAGGATCTGGGTGGAAGGTCTTCTCCCAGACTCCTGGCGAATCGCTACTGTGCTTGCCTTTCGCAAACCGGGGAGAGATCACTCTACTCCGACCGGTTTCCGCCCAATCTCTCTATCCTCTTGCGTGTGCAAGTTGATGGAGAAATTGGTAAATGTTAGATTAGCCTTTTTTTCTGGACAGCGGAGGCCATCTGTCTTCCGCATAGTGCGGCTTCCGCAAGTTTCACTCCACGTCGGATGCTCTGCTCCGACTGGAAAATGCCGTCTGCGAGGCTTTCCTTCGTAGACAGCACTACGCCACGGTGTTTTTCGATCTGGAGAAGGCCTATGGTACCGCATGGCGATACGGTATCATGGAGACTCTCCACACGATGGGGGCGAGGGGACGCCTCCCAATTTTTATATCTGAATTTTTGCGAGATCGTCGATTCCGCGTACGGGTGGGGGGAGCCCTCTCCGGCCCAAAGGAGCAGGAAGAGGGTGTCCCGCAGGGAAGTGTCCTCAGTGTCACACTCTTTGCCCTGAGCATCAACGGCATCACCTCGGTGCTGCCGGAAGGTGTTCTCGCTACGCTCTACGTGGACGACCTTTCGCTCTCTTTTGGCGCGGCCCAGATGCCAACTCTGGAGCGTCGACTCCAACAGGCATTGAACCGCGTCTCTCGCTATGCCGAAGCGCACAGGTTTCGGTTTTCTTTGGCCAAGACTAAGGTGGTGCACTTGTGCCGCCATCCACGGCTTCACCCCGACCCAGATTTGTTTCTTAATGGGGTGCGCCTGGATGTGGTTGAGTCGCACCGTTTCCTTGGTCTTGTATTCGACCGATGCCTCACCTGGGAGGCTCATATTCGCAGCCTTAGGGTCTCTTGTACCCGCGCCATGGACATTCTCCGTTCCGTGACGTTCAGCGCTTGGGGCGCTGATAGGGCTACTGCCTTACTTTTTTATCGATCCTTTGTTCGTTCGAAGATCGACTACGGATGCGAGTTTTATGCATCCGCAGCCGAGCGTTTATTGCGGAAGGTGGATTCGATCCACCACACCGGCCTTCACCTTGCGACCGGTGCCTTCCGCACTTCCCCCATTGAGAGCCTGTTGGTCGATGCTGGGGAGATGCCACTCGCTCTGCGCCGCGTGCAGTGTATTACTCGACTGTACGCGCGAGCCGGGCGCCTCCCTCAGTCGCCAACAGCTCTCACTGCATCCGCAGCTGATCTCGATGGTGCCTATGCCGTCGAGAGACGCCAGTCATACCCTAAGCCTTTTGGGTTTAGGGCCAGGAAACTCCTTCGAGAGGTAGATATCGCTCTCGGGCCGGTGGCGCCCCTGGTTTTGCCCAGGACGCCACCCTGGAGGGTACCACATTTGGCTATTTGTCGCCACGCCTCTGCTCCCAAAGCTTGTACTGCGCCGGGAGTATTGCGTTCGACCTTTTTGGAGCACACATCGTGTCACGCTGGAACCGTGCCAGTGTATACGGATGGCTCCAAGTCCCAAGAGGGGGTCGGCTTCCACGCCGTATCCCCTCTGTTTGAAGTCAGTGGGGCTCTACCAGGCGCTGCGTCTGTCTTCACGGCCGAGCTGGTGGCAATACACCACTCGGTACAGGAGATCACGCGACGTGCCCGGTTCGAAGACCGGATTGTGATCTATAGCGACTCACAAAGCGCCCTGAGTGCTCTCAGGGCATTGGAATCTCCGCATCCCCTGGTTCGCGATATCCGTGATGCACGGTTTTGGCGAGCTGGGCAGATGTCGAGATTATCTTCTGCTGGGTTCCTGGACATGTAGGAATTGCGGGGAATGAGCGCGCCAAAGAGTCCGCGAGGACTCTGCGACCGGACCAGCGTTTCGCTCTTCCTCACACCGACTACATGGCAGGAATACGGGCAGCTCTTCGGACTGCTTGGCAAAGAAGATGGGAGATGGTCGAAGGGAACTTAAAGTTGCGTGCCATTGCGCCGCGACTGTTCCCATGGATCTATCCCCCAATGCCGCGGCGGCTTCAGGTTGCTTTCTGTCGTCTTCGAATCGGACACACTCGTGTGACGCATCGCTACTTGATGGAGCACTCGCATGCGCCCTATTGCAACGACTGCGTCGTCCCCCAGACTGTTCGGCATATTCTTGTCGGATGTCCCAGTCTGGGTGATCTTCGCGCACGATACCTGTCTCGGTACCAGGATGGGCGGGGTCGCTACCGCCTGTCCCTTGTACTCGGGACGAGTGCGTGCACCATGACTGGTGGACTTATTGACTTTTGGGGGGAGGCCGGCCTTCTCCCTTTCATTTAACCCGGTTTTATTGTTGTTGTTGTTTTTGTTATCGTTTTTGTTATTGTTATTTCTTTTTATTGTTGTTTCCTGTTGAATTATTTTGAAGTAGCCTAGAACTAGACTGTTTGTTTACGGCAACTTATGCCTAAGTCGGCAGTCCTCAGATAGCCCCTTAATCCCCCCCCCCAAAAAAAATTATTTCTTTCCTTTTATTTCCTTTTTATTACCTTTTATTTCCTTCTCTTTTTCCTTCTTTTTATTTCCTTCTTTTATATTTCCTTCTTTTTTGTATTTCCTTTTACTTCCTTATTTTTTATTTCCTTTTATTTCCTTCCTTTTTATTTCTTTCCTTTGTATTTCCTTCTCTTTTATTTCTAGACGCCCCCTTGTCGTGGGGAGAGAGCTTGCGTGTACCATAGATTTTTCGAGCTATGTCGTCGGGGGGTACCTTTATGGTACCCCTGAGATGGTTACCCTTGTCGAATTGGTTTTGAAAGTACGTCCATCTTTTACTCTTCTATCCTGTATTCTGTCACTGTTTTCTTTATCCCTTCGGCTGATAAAAAAAATCTACATCCTATCAGCTTTATCCTTCATCTATCTAAATTTAAGGACCTGGCAGCTACCTCACGCGTCATAAGAAAGAAAGGCCTTGGAACCTCTAAAAATAATGCCAATCGGCGCTCACTGGTTGTGAGAGACTAGGACTATAGGGGTCTTAGGCGCTGAGGCACGATGAATGGGATGAGAGTAAGTGCCCCGTAAACCCCTTCCCTGGCGTGTAATCACTGACCATTCCCAGTGACCGTTGAGGGTTGCCTCTGGTAGCAACTGTCCGAGGTGACGGGGCTTGTTTTCAAGTTGGTTGCCAGGCCAACACAAAGCCTTGGGTCGAGTCTCTTGGCTTGGCAGGATATCCATTGAACGCTACGCCAAGATCCTGGCCGCCCTGAAGGGAACTAGTAGGGGTTTAGTACGGGGTATGTTCCGCTGTTCACCTAGTGTGAAATCGATAGCCCCCTTCGGAAGCTGTCAGTGCTGCTTGGTTGTGAGCCACGGCACGCCGGGCTTCAACGACTCGATCGAACGAACAGTAGTAAAAGGAACGTGCCTTCTGAAAGATCGATTCCAGGGGTCAGATCCTCGCTGACCTGATCAACAACCTGGATATAGGTGTCCTAAATGTGGATGAGTTTACGCACCACTGCCAGAGAATCGCCTCATTTTCCTGTCTCGATCTATCTTTGTACTCCCCGGATGCACTGCCTGATTTCGGGTAGGAGGTAGTCAATGACCTCCATGGTAGTGATCACTATCCCATTCAAATATCCTTTTCTGGGGGTGCCGCTTTAGAGCTAGTCCCGGTGGTGCTTGGTGAGGGTGCGATGGTCCGCATTTCAATAAATGACTGATTTCTCTGTCTCATTCGAAGAGTTTAGGTCGGTAGATGAGGCCGTTGATTTCTTCTCTGGCAACCTTATCGTCGTGGGCCTAACTACTATTCCTAGAACGCCTAGCTGTTTGCACGCCGGCCGCTTCCGTAGTGGTCAGCCGAGTGTAAGTCGGCCCTCAAATATAAGCGTTATAGCTAGATGCGTTATAAGTGCCGACTGAGCGATTTCACTGTCGGTGAGTTTCGTCGAACTAGGGCTCGGTTCAGATATATTTCGAAGCACGCCTGCCGCTCTTCCTGGGGCGCATACGTATCTTCACTTAACGGGAAGACACGTCTAGCAGAGATGTGGAAGCTAGACAAAATGATTCTGGAAGAGTTTTCGCAGGTCCCCTCTCCCGTTCTCCAGGAGAATGGGACCGCAATCTCGGACCCTGCGTCCGTGGTGGAATCCTTTGCGACCGCTTTCTCCGCATTTTCTAGCCGCGATGCTGCTCCACTAGTATTCAATGCGCGTTGCGGAAAGCTGCTGATTGGAATTTACCTCCAGAGGCGGAGAAACCTTTAACGACAGGTTTACATTGAATGAGTTGCTTTCCTCTCTCGTTTAGTGCACGGACATAGCTCCTGGTTTGGACCTTTCCCGTACATCCTTCTTCGACATCTGGGTGAGCGAGGCATGGCCTTTCTATTAGATTTTTTCATCAAAATCTTGGTAGAATGTACCCTCCCATACTCCTCGCGAATCGCTACTGTTCTTGCTTTTTGCAACTCGGGTAGAGATCACTTTACCCCGGCCGGTTTCGGCCCAATCTCTCTAAGCTCCTGCTTGTGGAAGTTGATGGAAAAATTGGTAAATGTTGCATTAGCCTTTTTTCTGGACATCGGAGGCCACCTGTTTTCTGCAGAGTGCGGCTTCCGCACTCTTCTACCCCACGTCTGATGCTCTGCTCCGACTGGAAATGCCTTCTGCGAGGCCTTCCTTCGTAGACAGCAGTACACCACGGTGTTTTACGATCTGAAGAAGGCCTATGAACCGCATGGCGTAAGGTATTATGGAGACTCTCCCCATGATGGGGGCGAGGGAACGCCTCCAATCTTTATTTTGGACTTTTTTTTCTAGAATCTCGATTCCGCGTACGGATGGGGACAACCCTCTCTGGCCAATTGAGCAGCAAGAGGCTGTCTCTCAAGAGGTTTCCTCAGTGTCACTCACTTTGCCTTAAGCATCAACGGCACCACCTCGGTGCTGCCCGAAGATGTTCTCGCTACACTCTACGTTGACGACCTCTCGATCTCTTTTGGTGCACCTCAGATGCCAACTCTGGAGCGTTGACTCCAACGACAATGAACCGTATCTCTCGCTATTTTGCAGCGCACTGGTATTGGTATTCTTGGCCAAGCCCAAGACTATGATACCTCGTGTGGTATCATAGACCTCCAGATGGAAAAAAAACGTGGCTAGTGCTGTTTAGGAAGGAGCAGAGAATCTGACGTGGAGTGGAACTTGCGCAAGCTGCATTGTGCAGAAGACAGGTGTCTTTCACCGTCCAGGAAAAAGGATAGTCTGAGATTTACCAATTCTTAATCAACTTCCACAAGCAGGAGCTTAGAGAGATTTGGCGGAAATCGGGCGGGTTAAAGTCATCTCTCCCTGGTTTGTAAACAGCGAGCATAATAGTCAATCAGCAGTAGTCTGGCAGGATACCATCTTCCTGATCCTGTTGAAAAAAATCTAACAGAAACGCAATGTCTCTCGCACTTAGGTTTCATTGCATGGCACACGGGACATCCTACGCACCAGGGGCTGTGTCCTCGCACAAAGCGATAGCGGAACGCAACTGACTCGATCTAAACATGTCATTGAAGGGTTCACCGCCTTTGGAGGCACTGTTCAGTCGGCGCTGTTCAGCGATATCACGAAATACATTAAATGCTGGCGGAGCAGCATCCCGGCTAGAGCATGCGGTGAAAGCAGTTGCGAAGGAGTCCGCCACGATGCAGAGTCCGGTATCAGGGTCCCTTCTCCTGGTGAAGGAGAGGGGAGTCCTGCGAGAACTTGCCCCGAATCCTTTTAATTTGCTTCCACGACTCTGCTACACTGCTCTTACCGTTAAGTGAAGATACGTGTGCTCGTCAGGTAGAGAGGTGGGCATGCTTCGAAACATACAGGAATTTAGCCCTATCAACGAAATTCACAGACGGTGAAATCGTTCGGAAGGCGCTTATAGCACAATTATGCATAACGCTTCTGTTCGAGGGCAGTCTCACTCTCGGTTGACCACCACGGAAGCTCCTTTGATGCTCTCCTTCTTTCAGGAGGCAGTTTTAGGAAACTCGGAAGACGTCCTCACGACCACCTTCAGGGATGTTGTATCCTGTGAGTTGTAAAGACTCGGTAGAGTCGCGTGGCTGTTTCGATTAACGGTAAACAGTCACGCTGTGGGAGGGGGGGGGGGCGTAAGCCCTTTGTTCCACTAGGGGAAAGCACGAGGTGAGTGGAACCCGCAGAAGGTTTCCGAATGTGCGCGAAAGCGACCGTGCTCGTAGGCCTGGAGGGGCCAGGAGCAGAGGGTGTATTTCTTAACATTAAGGCATAAAACATATCAGGTGGCGTCGGTTGCGCTAGGACCAAGTCATTAGTCTTGGGAAATGATACACGATTCGTAGTGTGAGCTGCCGCTATTTCCTTCTCCAGGAGATACGCACCACATTGATTTGAAGAAGGGGGGTGCGGCTCTCCGCAATTGACATACTCGCCCTTACACGACAGGGACTTATTGTGTGTGGTCTTGGGGCAACTTACACAGACTTCGGGTAACCACGATTTTGCACCTCAATAGGAGCGATTCGTATGGCCGAAACGGTGTCAGTATTAGCACTTCCGTGGCAATGGCACGAATGCCTTCACGCGGTAGCGATACCAACCGGCACGCACCGACTCAGGGAGCTTGTCAGTCGAACGTGACGAAGAATGTAGGGTTAGGTTTCGAGGTCCCTGCCTGTTTTCTCATCACACGTTCGACTTTGACCGCTCCATGGTCGGCCAGCTCTAAGGTGATGTCATCTATGGAGTAGTCCATGAGTTCCCTCGCATAAACTACTCCTTTCACGAAGTTCATGGTAGAGTCCGGCCTTACACTCAGATGCGTGCAATCAAGTGTCCGAAGGGCACTAATCATGGCCGCCTCGGAGGAATTCGACGCATTCACCAGAAGGCTCCCGTCCGAGAAATGGGTCACCTTCGGCTCTCTAGCTCATCTCTGATAGATTATGTAGACTTGGCAATATGTTGCCATCACTGACGCGATTAACCAGAAAGCGTTTGGAGCCAGCGGGCTGGAAAATGCCAGGTGGTCTCTCAATGAGGGTCCTCGACGCAATCTATGCCTCGCTCGGCGCACTTTCGACTTTGGGGCAAGGCGTGGCGATCTTGGCCTGTTCGCCTTTCGAAACGACAACGGATCCTTCCCTCCCCGGAGCGGCCGCGGATTAAGAGGAACATTTAGTCCCCTTTTTGCTTCTTTTCCTTTATGGAATGAACCCTCTTATCTCCCCCGCCGGAAGGAACCCCAGGCCGGATAGACCGGCCTTAGCTACATCCATCTCCGAGATGGAGAAGGATACCAGCCGAGAGAGGGCGCCCCCCCCCCCTTGTGATTCCTCGTGGTCCTAGGCATCCTTGGAGAAGCTTGCATAGGGGCGGACTCAGGTTCGGTCTTTTGCACTGAACCCGGGCTCAAACCCATGTCCATCTCAGGAGGAGGGGCTCCGAGCTCCCTTCCCCCTCCACCCCGTAGTGTCATCACAGATCCTATTCGAAGTATCTTCCGTCACAGTCAATTCTCTGGCCGGCGAACCTTCCTCCATAGGGGAAAGAGCGGGAGGATGTCACGCCCACCCCCTGCAATACCAAGATGCACGATTGCAAGACTCAGAGGGCACGGCCCTGCTCCTCTCTCTTATCCTTGCCCTCTAAGTGTGTTGGCCTTATTGGGTCGCTCCAACCTGGATTGGTCGACTTTGAGGCACCTGTCTACTCTCTTGGTAGTGTCCTGTGATAGAATAGGGGTGACTGCAATTTCTCGAGAGCTGGAGTCGTGAATACGTGACCACTGAAGGAAGTGAGAGGTAAACCCCTCACCCGTGGGCCTAAGAGAGGAGTAAGCCTCCTCTCCGGTAGAAGAACGTTGTAGGGGGGCAAGGGTGAGAAGGGAGACCCACCACCGGTCAAAAGCGTGCCTAAATTTTCCTCATCCTCCCCGAGGCCGCCCTTGGAGGCATATCTCTATGCGCTTTCCCACCATTGCTCTCAGTTGTCACCAGGATCAAAATAAAATATAGGAAAAAAGGGGCCTCATGGAAAGTAGATACTATGACCTCCCTATGAATGGGGAGGTTAAGAGAAAAAGTCTCCATAGGATCAGAAATTCCAGAATGTGATCTTTACATATAATCGGTCCCGGTCTGGCGTTCATGGGCTTTGCCAACCAGGCTCCCGATTTAGGGAAAATTGTCCCGGAACTTTGACCATATAGAGTGGTACCGGTGTAGCCACCTTATATGTATACTGGAGGAAGGTGATCAGAGTCGACTGGTACTTGTTCTAACCCAGCGGGCTTTCGGTCGGCCCTCGCAACATGTATACACCGTCACTTGACTAAGGCTCATAAGAGGATGAAAGTGCGCCGGGCAGCCAGAACCTCTGTGGAAATGGGTAGGAGGGTATGCAATAAAGAGAAGAGATACAAGGATTGCATGCAGTCCACCAAGGCGCCATGGCTACCGGACCGAACTATGTACAAGTGAAAACACTTCTACTGGTACAAAGTGCAGAGCGAAAAGGTTGAGTGGAGAGCCGTAATGATAATGATAAATAATACTTATAATAAATAATAATGACTTATACTACTAATAATTAATACTAATCATAATAAAGAATGATTAATAATAGTATAACAATAATACTAATATATAAATCATACTGAATAAATCAAATTAACCATCATTATCATCACTAACTTTATAATTTAAGAAGGGGATTTTTTTGAGTATTTGACTGATAATTTCATCTTAGTTTGGTTATGACTTGTTTTTTTTTATCGAAGTTATTTCTAATAATTCTTTTATAATATCATAAAACAAAATGGTGAAGTTCAGAAATAAATATAAGTATCAAAATTTTGTGAATTTTTAAAACCCAAAGAATTACAAATGGTGAAGTTCAGGAAATTGATTTTTATATACCTTCTTCTATAACTATATTTTAGCAACGTGATATTTTGAAAGGGGAAAATTTAGTTTAGAGTTCCATTTTAAAATTATTATAATTGGCGAACCTCAGAAAATTTATAAAAATTAACCATGGCTGCTTTTTTTAAATTTTAAATTTTAATCTTAGTAGTAAAGCGCAAGCTTTCCCATAGGGGGGAGTGGCGAAGCCATTGCCTGGTAGTACTAAATAATAACAACAATAAATATAATAACATACTACTAATGATTAACATTAATCATAACAAATAATTATAATGCATAATATATCCTAATAAATGCTAATAGCAAGTTATATAAAAATCATACTATATAATAATAGATAATAATAAGAAATAATAATAAGAATGATAATAATAATACTAATAAAAAGTAAAATCTTGCGGAGTAGCGTCGAAGGGAAAGCACACCCACAACTTTCCTAGGCCTCATCTCAGAGTTCCAATGAACCCAGTGACACAGGGCCGCCCTAATTTGCACTCAGGCCGGGGGGAGGTGCAGCTCATTGGGTATCAAATGTATCAGGCTACACAAGGTACCCCTCTGCGGGCATCAGCTCGGCATCAACATCATCAACAGATGGACCTCTACACACGGCTACCAATTCTATACCAAGAAGACGTAAATGCTTCACTTTTGCCGCAGTCGAGGGTATATTAGAGAACGTTGCCATGGGAATCCCACATTAGAACTGTTAAAAAAGAACCATGAACGTTCTGTGAACAGTTTCGAGACACGACTCGGGGGCGAATCGCGAAACCCGTCTCCTCCTCTACCGCTTCTTTATTCTCCCAATATTGGACTATGGACGCGAAATCAACTCTGCATCCGAGCGACACCTCGCCCTTATCAACACGGTGACCAATGAAAACCTTCGCATGGCTACGGGGGCTTTTCGACCCCCACCAATCCAGAGCCTAAAATGCGTACGAGAGAGATACCACTAGACCCCCGTAGAGCATAAATCACCTTACGCCTCTTCGACCGCATCCAGCAACTTCCAGCTTCGCCGCCCACGACCGCTGCTCTAAACGGCCAAATGGACACTTCCTTTGCAGGTAAGGAAGAACTTAATCTATTCACTCGCATTTTCAGACATAAGATTCTGGAAAACAACTATAAAGATCCGCATTGGTAACATAGTGGAACGTCCTCCAACACTCCGTGGAAAGGGAAATTAAATTTTTTACCCGTGTTGCAACACGTGGGGAAATCCAGATATATACAGATGGATCGAATTTCAGAGCTGGAACAGAATCCTCTGAGATATCGAACAATTACATCCAATCTGAAACCATACCAAATATAGTATCAATCTTCACTGTATATTGTTATATCCTGAAACATACAGTGCAGTTGGCGTACAACAACCACCGTTTAGATAAATATACGATCTTCACTGACTCCTTCCGCAGCCTCCACTCATTAGAACAGATGACAGATATCCGTCCAATACTGCTAGAAATAAGAAGTCAGGGATATAGAACAGCCTGCGATGGAATGGGAGGGTCGATACAGCGGAAAAGTCCGTCGCCCTTCGACCAATCATGTCCGCTGACATCCCAATACCCTGCGAAGAATACGTCGTCCCAATACGAACCGCCATCCAATAGGTTTGGACGGCTAGATCAGCAGATATATACAGACGAAAGAAGATGCAACACAGCGACACGACATGGAAGCTCTAAGGGCTTACCTGCTGACAGGAAGTGTCTGTGTGCTGACTTGGGATCGGGCACACATTAATTACACACAGATTCCTACCTGGAAGACTGCCTTATGCCCCTCACAATTGCACATCTGATCGCAGAATGCGATGGAGAACTCCGAAGATAGTACCTACCCATCGATGGTGGAGGAATCCTTGATATCTTAAAATCAGCATTAACAGTGGAGAATATTTACCCCTGCAGCAAAATATCCGCACACAATGCCGGATTAAGACTTGGTGGGACCCTAAGCTATACAAAGATTTGAGCTTCTTGTAAACAAATTAAGAATTTACACCAGAGGTTCTCACAAAAGTTGAAAACGTATCCATTTTTATTATTAAATAACAAGGCATTTAATGGGAAACACAAATTATTTTCAAAAGGATACATTTACTGATTATTCCCGATCTTCAATGGTGTTTACTATTTATTAGACTTGATATATAATAGAGTTGGGCGAATGGAGGAAAAACAGCAATTATTTTATTCATAAAATTTTAGTCATGTATACTTTTCAATTTTCTTTACAGTTTGCATGAATGTTTTTTTCTAAAATCCCCGCACCAAAACAAAATCACTAGAATTTTTACAGTTTGGAAATCTTGACGCCCTTCCGGGCTGTGTGGAACTAAGCTGTAGTTTATTTAGCTTATCCCTAAACCCGGCACTGCCTCCACAAGTTGTAGATAAATCTCCAATACTCTGATCTGCATTTTAACAAATTTTACTTATGTATTTATTTCTAGATATTGATCCATTCACCCCTTCAATCATTCTTGCACAATCACCCACAATTTGAATTTTTAAAATTGGTTTTAACACTTATAAAACAAATATTAAAGCACCATCACCTCACACTGAGCGTCAAGGGACTTGTGCAATCAATCCATCCATCCTTACACGTACTTCCAATCCCATTTTACTTTCCTCATCTAGTTAAAAGTTCCTTATTCCAAAGAAATATAACTATGTGTCAAATGAGAACCTGTTTCTACAATTTTGTGCTCATCGTTTTACTAAGTCTTTTGCGGTAATGAGAACCGAGGAATTTTATAATATACTTATTGTTTTAGTCTATGAGTCCATATTTTATCCTATACTTTCTTTCAGCCTCATTCTTCCTGGATCTTTTGGTAAAGACTTAAAAGGGTCACAATTGGTCTATGATCTTTTCACCAGCCACAGACTATTTTTACAAAAGAATTTCCATTGTTTCGCGGCTCTTCGGAAACGACCTTAGAGGGTGTATTGAAATGGCTATTGGAGAAGCTACTAGCGTCAGTGGCGGGGTCATACCCGGAATAATACTTTTCGCAGTCTGTTTTGTGATGTTTATAATGATAGTGAAAGTTGTGTCTTTGACACACAAGGAAAAAGAAGAGGAAGAAGAAGGGAAATCCTCGGATTCATCAGAGGAAATTTGCCGGCAGTGTTGTTGTTGTTGTTTGGAATCATTATATCTATGTTCTACATGTATCTCCTCATAACATTCATTAGTTGTTTTATGATTACCGTTCTTTATTCAAATAATATTAGATGCATTCATAGACAGCGGGAAAAGTTCAAAACGCAGAGATTCCAATTGGACAACGACCGACTTGCCTCCGATTTCTCCCTCAAATGCCAACCCCCCCTCACTCTACCTCTCGTTTCCGTCACTGGCAGAGGTCGTAATGAACAAATGCATTGGGATCTCTTTTTACCCTACACTCTCCCCGTGGTTTACTTCTGCAAGTAAAAATAGCTCAATTGGTGTATAATCACACACACACACACACACACACACACACATATATATATATATATATATATATATATATATATATATATATATATATATATATATATATATATATATATATGCATTTATTTCTTACTCCCTCCCAGTCAGTCCCAATATGGGCAGTCATCCCCTTCGACTATTCAGGTTACAAACCGTCAACCTATTTTTACTTCTCCTAACTACACTATATTTTATATAAACCTCTTTTGAAGACTTGAAATGGCCTTGTTGGTCACCACTTCTTTTAATAATAAAGAAATGTAACATGTTTCGTGTCACAAGTAGCAAAGAATTATTAATTGTAGTAGCGGAAGCCTGAAATGTTTGTACCTAAATGATTCATGAAACAAATAATTCGATCCTAAATATTTATTTTAATATAGTTTTGTTTTGTTTTTTAAATGTAGCTTCATAATTTAAACCAATTAAATGATTTGAGGAGGTGAATTCAGTCGGTCCTTAACTGAATTAAGTTAAATTCAGTCGGTCCTTTCCTCTTTCTATTTCGGAGTTAATCAAAACTAGTATCCGTGAATCCTTAGCTCTTTCTTTTCTTACCAGTCAAACACTCCTTTTGGCTCAATCACATAGGTAATATCTTTGAAGTTCTACTAAGTGAATATATATATATATATATATATATATATATATATATATATATATATATATATATATATATATATATATATATATATATATGATGTATCTGCCTTCCCTCTCCGTGTCTTATAATAACCAACCAATTATTATACCTCAACATTCTTCATTGTTTCTTGCTCTCCATTGCTTTAGTCGTGTTTCTACAACTTGCGTGATTGGTAAGATTTCAATTTGTTAAAAATTAAAATAATTTTTTTTGTGCACTTAGCTGTTCATAAATTTGCCTCCTATGCTCACAATTTCTCAACCCCTGTTTAAATAATTAACTATAATGATTTATCACTATAAAATGTAAATATGTATATACATATATATTCATATATAATTATACCTTCCAGTCCTAATTAATTTCAATGTTAATTGTTTTGCTATTTAAAAGCTAAGTTTTGTTCTATTGATCAGGTCAGAAGATGAGCTTGTCTTTGCTCGAAACGTAGCCAGAAGAAATAAAGAATGAATATTATCATTCTCTTTGCCATTGGATTCTTACTCCGAATATATATATATATATATATATATATATATATATATATATATATATATATATATATATATATATATATATATATATATATATATATATGAGAATCTGGCCACTTTAATAAGAGGATGAAAGAACATCAAGCTGATGTCAGAAGGTGCACGAACTCTTCAATTCTTTGTACGCCCATGCGTAAAAAATCATTTATACATCAAGCAATTATATTGAGAGGAGAATTGCGGAATCCATCATCTTTAACAAAGTTGATAATTCCAATTTATCTGAAGAGCAATACAAATTTAATAAATATATATCCAATAAAGTTGCCAATCGTATTTATAAACCTCGGAAGCAATGGTTCTCGGAGATTAGCAACTTTCCACAGATTGTTACCTGTTTCAATTCATTTTGTTTAGCTTGTCGTTTGCGCCAGATACATTTGAGTTTTTCTCAAGTGTATATACTGTGTTCCTTGCTTAGTGTCTTCATTATTAGTTGAAAATGGCATCTTGCCGAAACTAGTTCGATAGTTATAAATAAAATCTTGATTCAAATATTGTGGTTTATTATTATCATCCTTCACTGATATATATTACGCCAATGTGATATCTTCCAATATATATATATATATATATATATATATATATATATATATATATATATATATATATATATATATATATATATATATATCTATATATATATATATATATTACGCAATTACAGCGTAATTAACTTTAACTTGTATTTCTCTATCCTTCTTACAAATCAAATTTTTTTGACTGGGTCTGTGAGACGAGAGAAAACACACAAAAGACATATTTTATTGTGAGACGTCTTTGGACCATGGCGGGTCATATTTAAGGAATAAGCAGATTCACGGGATGCTCCAATATATATAGGTTTTGCGGAACATAAGCACTACAAATTCGACAATCACAGACAAGAAAAATGTAAGTCGGAATTAGCGTTATCTGTTATTAGCGGTGGTCAAAGCGGAAAGATGGTCTCTGGCTGAAACTACAGGTTAATCGTCGGTTTCTTGTCTTGAATAATCACGTTAATAAAGAACACCATTGTGTTTCCCGATTTTGACTTCATCAACCCATTCTCATGAATATATCTGTATGTGTGTCAGTCCATTTAAAGGAATAAAAATTCCCGTTTTAAAACTTCCCCCCTCTATCCACCCTCCTTATCTCGTTTTCCCTCGAAAGGAGCTCTTCTCACTATCACGAGAGGGGCAATAACATTTAAAAAAAGGGCTTGATGAAGAGTTAGTTAGCCATAACATTGTCTTCTTAACCGCATAATTACAATTGCGTTATTGCAAATATAATTCTCGATATATATATATATATATATATATATATATATATATATATATATATATATATATATATATATATATATATATATAAATGTATATATATATATATATATATATATATATATATATATATACATTTATATATATATATATATATATATATATATATATATATACATTTATATATATATATATATATATATATATATATATATATATATATATATATATATATATATATATATGTGTGTGTGTGTGTGTTGGTAAAAAGACATAGATTATTTTAAGTACTTATTTTCTTCATAGACCAGGCAATGGCTTCGCTACTAAGATTAAAATCTTTAAAAAAACAGCCATTTTAAATTTTTTATAAGTTTTCTGAACTTCGCCAATGATAATAATTTTAAAAAGGAACTCTAAACTAAATTTCCCCTCCCTTTCAAAATATCACGTTGCTAAAATATAGTTATAGAAGAAGATATATAAAAATCAATTTTCTGAACTTCACCATTTGTAATTCTTTAGGTTTTAAAAATCTCACAAAATTTCGATACTTATATTTATTTCTGAACTTCACCATTTTGTTTTTTGATATTATAAAAGAATTATTAGAAATAACTTCGATAAAAAAACAAGTCATAACCAAACTAAGATGAAATTATCAGTCAAATACTTAAAAAAATCCCCTTCTTAAATTTTAGAGTTAGTGATGATGATGATGATGATGATGATGATGATGATGATGATGATAATAATAATGTGAGCTTCAGTCGTGAGTTCCTCTTGAAATATTTTGACTGCATATATGATTGAAAAATAACAGGAAAACAGGTCTGAAGCTCACATTATCTATGAAGAAAATAAGTACTAGAAATCTACCTCTTTTTACCAACACTTATTTCAAATCGATGACTGTAAGCATCGAAACTTTAGTTAGATTGGCGTGAAATTAAGTATTATTTCTCAAAGAGATGTGTTAATTTTGCTGTTTTTTCCAGTTATTTTTTTTTCTAATAAATGTGCGTTAAAAAATAATTTAATTTTAAACTCATTTTTTTTTAAAATGTTGATCTCAAATTTATTTTTATATTTTAAAGAATAGATTTAATGTTGCTCTTCGAGAACTTGTAAAATATCTACATATATTTTGCATTAATATAGTAGAAATTCCTTTTATTTATCACTGATATAAGTGTACTGATCAATCAGCTTAGAGGAACTGAGAATGATGTATTTAATTCAAGTGATTCTCGAATCCTTTCCCCAAATTTTGGTCTGTGTCTCCACCTCTGTTGTGTCCTCCCTCACAATGCTTCTACTGCTCCTGTTTTTGAGTGTTCTTATGTACAGGTATCGAGATCGCATTTTGGGACGGATCCTCTGCAAAAAAAAATAAGCTGTTATTGTCTAAACATTGACATGAAGAGGTGTAGCCACTGGACGAGAAAAATGAACTGACCAAATAAGAAAAAGTATTCAACAGTACTACTACACCGAATCCAATAAAATAAGCCAAATTAAAAGCACGAGAGTGCACCAACTACCGAAATCATAAATAAATAACAAAAATTACAAGGCTCGCAAGAAATACAATAGGAAAACAAAGGCTAGAATGCTAAATTAAACGAATCTAAAGATAAACGAAAAAGAAAATATCAAGACAAAACAAAAACTCCGAGAGAACAAAGGCTCCTATGCTGAGTAAAAATATAATCTAACCAAAAGCAAACCATACTGCAAAACGAAAGCGTTCGTCAGGCAACCTGGCACATATGACCATCATCATCATTCTGATCATTTATCATAATCATCAACTCTCCTCATCCATATCATTAACAAACTCATCCCTGACTTACGCAATATTTTCTTCCTTTTTTTATCTCTCCCACGCATTCACCTTTTTTATTATCCTTTATTTATTAGTGAAGCCCCAGAAGATGACCAATGTGGTTGAAATGCTCCGGGAACGAATAATAAATAATAATTTAGAATGATCGGTAAATATGTAGATTAGCGACTCGAACGATGGGATGTACTATTTCGTTCGTGTTCCAAAATGTTTCACGTTTTTGGAGTAGATTTAAGGGGACGGCTCGTATGGGGGTAAACACAATTGGGGGCACCACACTACGATGATCCTGAGTTTCATTAAATTGATGGGGGGGTCTGGGGGGCACATCCCCCCAGTATATAATCCTAATTGTTTATAGACTAATTGTCCTAATGTTTACAGAGGTGAATGATTTAACCAAATCATGTCAGCGCCTTTAATCGTTTTGAGAATTATAATGGGGGTGGGGGTGGGGTCTGACGTCAGATGACTCAAATGCACATGAATATTCCGGTTGGGGTGAACGAAAATATTTACCAAATAAAACACTTTTTCGGCCAAGTCACTAATCTACATATTTACCGAATGATCTTTAGGATCCCCTTTCTTAAATGGATAGTCATATATGAAAGTTAAAATAGTTATTAAGAAACTTAAAAATATCTCTTTTGCTGTAAAATATAACAATTAATATATATATATATTAAACTAACAAGAAATTAAGAAAAGATCAAATTGTGAATAAAGGGGTAGGTGAGTGGATGATATATATATGTATCAGAATTAAGTGAAGGCGAAAGTAATTTGATATAAATGGATTCATACGAGTATAATCTTGATGAGACCGGGTCGGAAATGGTTTTAAAAATAATAAAATTGTCTCTAGAAGTTTGAATTTACAAATTGTGAAATGACGCCGAAGTAGAGGAAACTTTCTTGGGTAGAATAATCCATGTCCTCTGGCTTTTCCCACGCGAGAACATAATCGAGTGCACAGTACTGCTAATTTACTTGCCCTGATTACATCCGAGGCAATTAAATTCATAAATTACGCAGCACTTAGCCTCCGGATTGATTATGTCCTTACACTAAAAATATTATCCTAAGCGATGTTACTTTACAAAAATGATTTTTAAATTTTGGGTTTAGAAAAGTCGTATAAGGAAAACTGTATTTTAAAATGTATTTAATTTTTTTTTTAAATAAGAACTAGATTATGGCTGGGAGATAAGTTTACTCATAGTAGCCGCCCTCAGTTTCTATCCCTGACTCAAGACGGCCCCAAATCTTGCCGCATATGTTCCTGAATGTGTGCTTGGGAAGATCTTCGAACACCTCCTGGATTTTGGCTACCAGCTCGTTCTCGATGTTGCAGGCATAGCGGTTGGCCTCTTTCTAAACCGAGCCCTACACATAGAAACCCATGGTATCAAAATTAGGGAAAATAGGAAGCCAGAAAGCTGGCCTCGTGGTCATACAAATTTTTTCTAACATTTCTCTTTCCGGATCTATGGCCTTCCAGCAGCAATTCTCTCCAGTCTGGGTTGATCAGTAAACAGCAGCTCTACATAGGGGTCTACATTGTGCTAAAACCATGCTCAAAAATGTAGGTCAGCAGGACGTTATAATAACCTGAGAGACACCCAAAGACCATCACAGCTGGGGTACCTTGGGCTTCATGATACATGGAACGTTGCATGGATTGTAAGCAAGCCACCTCTTACGTCAACTCTAATAGGCATCAAACCGCACCTCTCGCTATGCCGAAGAGCGAACACAAGTTTCGGTTTTCCTTGGCCAAGATAAGGCGGTTAGCCCCGAACCAGACGCCACACCTGGGAGGCTCATATTCGCAGTTTTGGGGTGTCTTGTACCTGCGCCATAGACATTGCTCGTTCAGTAACTTTTAGCACTTGGATGCTGATAAGGCTACTGCCTTTATTCCCCGTAAGGGGCGCGGCGATTTGCCATCCTGGCCGCCGTGCACCCTGTCCGACCCCAGCTTAGCCTCTTCTCCTTCCTTCAAAACTTGTGTTTTCCCCCGGTTTTCTCGCTTTTCATACAACCTCCCTCACAACTTTCTCTGGTAGGCTTCTAATTTCACAGGGTAGATGCTGACCTTCTCCACAGCAACTATCCCGGATCGGGGATGAGGGGGGACGAGACAATGTTCCGTAACCCCTGAGCTCAAGTTTGGGATGGTGGGGTTTTAACAACCTGCTTTATCCCCACCCATACCTTTCTCACATCCCCTTTCCTTCTCACTTCACCATCTACATTTGTTTTTACGTCATGCCCAAGGTGGAGCCGCCATGCTGAAGGGCTGCCAGGTCACCAGGCGGGAGGGGTTGCCTTAAATGACGGCACCTGGCTCTGACAGGCCCGTACGCACCCCTTGCAGAGCGGGCTCTGCGAGGGGTGATGAGCGTTTGCTTCTCGTAAGAAAAGCAGGGTCACCATGCCCAATGATGAAAAAACAAATTTTCTCCCTTCAATTTCCCCCTGTCCATCATCGGAGCCACCGTCGGGCAGCTCCACAGATAAAATGGAGGTACACCTCCCATGTGCTTGCGCCGGGGACCCTCTAAATTTCTCTAACCAGAGAGGAGGCTTACTCCTCTCCTTCGCTTTCGGGTGTAGCGGACTCCCCCTCACCCCCTTATCTAGATGTGCCTTCGGGCACCTCCCTCTTTCCAGCGGCAGTCCCCCGTTTACTTTCCAAGAGGACTGCTAAGAAAGCCACCAGGCTGCCCATAGCCGACAGCTTCCCATTGAAGCGGCTCGGTAAGGAAAACCTCCTTAGGGGGGGAGGGAAGCCAGGCCCCTTCGGTCATTTCCCTCAAAAGACCTGCTGGCTCGAATTTTAAACCTAGCGGGGGTCAAGGCCTGTGCCTCCCCAGATATGACTAATGACGCTGCTGCCAATAGGACCTGTGATGTCGTGGGGGGCGGGGGATGGGCAACTGGAGGCTCCCCCCCCCTGAGATAGACATGGTGCTTGAGGCAACCCAGCCTCAGACGGTAGGGCCTTCCATGGGAGCGAATCGGGGCTCGGCGCCAAGGACCGAACTCGAGTCCGCCCCTATGCAAGGTCCTACTCAAACGGCTAGGGTTTCCAAGGCAATACAAGGAGGGGAAGGGGAAAATCTCCTCTGATCGGTGCCCCTGCGACTGCGAGGACCTTCTGCATCTCGGAGAAGGACCTGGCTGAGGCTGGTCCATCTGTCCTATGGGCTCCTGCCGGCGGAAGGAAGAAGCGGGTTCATTCCCCACCCTCCTCTACTAAAAAGAAAAAAAAAACATAAAAAGACTTTGGCTCTTCTCCATCCGCAGGGCCTGCGGGGACGGATGGGTCTGCTGCTTCGGTAAGCGACCAAGCCAAGATTGGCACATCCGGCACCTCTGCCCCAAGGGTGCGGAGCCCCTGACTAAGACCAAAAGGGCGCAGGGTGGAGCCTCGATGACATCGGGGGGGGGGCATCATTCAGAAGTTACCTAGCGTTTTCGAGCCCGCTGGCTTCAAGCGCTTCCTCGTTATTCGCTCCACTGATGGCACCATGTTGTCCAAGGGCAACATGATCCATCAGAGGAGAGCATTAGCTAGTGTAATTGGAAGAGAGCCGAAGGTGACCCGTTTCTCGGACGGGAGCCTTCTGGCGAATGCGGTGGATCCCTCCCAGGCGGCCAAGATAAGTGCTCTTCGGACACTTCATGGCACCCCGGTGAGTGTGACGCAGCACTCTACCATGAACTTTGTGAAAGGAGTAGTTTATGCGAGGAAGCTCGTTGACAACTTCATAGAGGACATCACCTTAGAGCTGTCCGACCATGGGGCGGTCAAGGTCGAACGTGTGATGAGAAAACAGGGAGGGGCCTCGAGACCCACCCCTACACTCTTCGTCACTTTCGATTTGACAAGCTCCCTGAGTCAGTGCGTGCTGATTGGTACCGCTACCGCATGAAGGAATCCCTGCCACTGCCGCGGAGGTGCTATAACTGTCACCGCTTCGGCCGTACGAATCGCTCATGTAGACTTGCAAAGTCGGGGTCACTTGAAGTACGTGTAAATTGCTCCGAGGCAGCAGACGATAAGTCCAAATCGTGTGTGGCCAAGTGTGTCAATTGCAGAGAGCCGCACTCCGCTTCTTCGAAGCAATGTGGTGCATATCTCCTTGAGAAAGAAATCCTGGCCGTTCAGGCCCAGGATCGACTCTCATATCGCGAGGATAAGGACTTGATCCTGGCGCGCCCGGCTCTGCCTAGGACGTCATACGCCTCAATAGTTAGAAAGACACCCTGTGCTCCTGGTCCATCTAGGCCAACGATCACGGTTGTTTCTGCGCCCATTCGGAGCCCTTCTGCGGGTTTTTCTCAACCCGGGCGCTCCCTTGGTAAAGCTGGCAGCACAAATGGTTCACACTCAATCCCGGCTAAAACCAAGGGTCCCCCTCCTTTCCCCAGCGTGACCGTTTCTTGTTAGGCGAAACTGCCACGCCCATCTAACGAGTCGTTAGACTCACAGGAGGCAACACCCTTGAAGTTGGTCGACAGGCCATCTTTCGGGGTTCCTAAAGCTGTTCCCGAAACGAGGACAGCATCAAAGGAGTTTCGGCTCCTTCGCCCACGGCTAGTGGTGGACTGAGTGGATCGGAGACGGTGGTTCCTCGAAAAGAGGGTCCCCTGCCTCCGAAGCAGCAACGCTCGCCTAAGGTTTCGAGGCGGAGGGAGGAAAAGACTCGCATGGCGAGCCCAACCTCCCCCAATATGTCCTCGAATGCCACAGTGCCTTCAGCGCATTGTCCGGCCAACAGCGCCCGGGGTTCTGCCTCCGGGACGCGTACGGCCATTTCCGTGACGGTCTTCTGTTCGAAAAGGACTCCGCGTCTCCTCCAAGCTAGGCCTGGAGGGCATATTCCTTCAATGAAATTGCCGTGGACTCCAGGCCAACGGGAAGGAGCTGCGGAGGCTCGTCTCGTCGCGTTCCCCGTTAGCTATTTTTCTGCAGGAGACCATGCTAGGCGCGTTCACCCTGCCCGCCCTCCCAGGGTATTAGGGTTTTGCGACTCCCCCACCACGAGATGGGGGCCGGGCTGGGGGATGCGTGATTTACATCTTTTTATAATGTCTCCGTTCTTCTTTTCACTTTAGATACCTCCTTTCAGGCAGTAGCTGTGCAGCTTCACCTGGATAGGAGGTATACTCTGATTTCTGCGTACATTCCACCGTCAGCTGACTTCAACGCGTCGGACTTCCGCCGCGTCGTGGCGCGGTTGCCGAGGCCCTCTCTCTTGCTTAGTGACCTGAACGGCAGACATCTTTTCTGGGAAGATTACTCAGTATATCCCAGGGGATAAGTCCTTGCCGATCTTATCGAAAAGCTTGAAATAAGTGTCCTAAATGTAAATGAGTTTATGCATCACTGCCCGAGAACCGCTTCATTTTCTTGCCTTGATCTATCTCTGTCCTCTTCGGATGCACAACCTGACTACTATTCCCAGAACGTCTGGCCGTTGTTTACGCCGACCACTCCCGTGGTGGTCAGGCAAGTGTGAGATGGCCCTCAAACAGAAGAGTTATGCCTACATGCGCTATAAGCGCCGCCCGAATGATTTCACTGTCGGTGAATTTCGTAGGGCTAGGGCTAGGTTCCAGTATATTTCGGAGCATGCAGGCCGCTCTTCTTGGCGGGCATACGTGTCTTCACTTAACGGGAAGACCCCTTTAGCTGAGGTGTGGAAGCGAGTCAAAAGGATTCAAGGCAAGTTCTCGCAGGCCCCCCACGTTCTCCAGGAGAATTGGACCGCAATCTCGGACCCCGCGTCCGTGGCGGAATCCTTAGCGACCGCTTTCACCACATTCTCTAGCCGGGATGCTGTTCCGCCAGCAATCAATGCACGTCGTGATGTCATGGAAGGCCGCCGACTAGACTTTACCTCGAGAGGAGAAGAACCCTTCAACGACAGGTTTATTCTGACTGAGATGCGTTCCACTCTTGCTTCCTGCGCGGACACCACCCATGGTCCGGACGATGTCCCGTACGTCATGCATCGACACCTAGGTGAGCGAGGCATGGTATTTCTGTTAGATTTGTTCAACGGGATCGGGGTGGAGGGTTTCCTCCTAGATTCCCGGGGAATTGCTACTATGCTCGCCTTTCGCAAACCTGGGAGAGATTACTCTACTCCGGCTGGTTTCCTCCCAATCTCTCTAACCTCTTGCGTGTGCAAGTTGATGGAGAAATTGGTAAATGTTAGATTAGCCTTTTTCCTGGACAGCGGAGGCCATCCTACTTCTGCACAGTGCGGCTTCCGCGAGTTCCACTCCACGTCGGATGTTCTGCTCCGACTGGAAAACTGCCGTCTGCAAAGCCTTCCTTCGTAAATAGCACTACGCCACGGTGTTTTTCGATCTGGAGAAGGCCTATGATACTGCATGGCAATATGGTATCATGGAGACTCTCCATACGAGGGGGGCGAGGGGACGCCTCCCAATGTTTATATCTGAATTTTTGCGAGATCATCGATTCCGCGTACGAGTGTGGGAGCCCTCTCCTGCCAAATGGAGCAGGAAGAGGGTGTCCCACTGGGAAGTGTCCTCAGTGTCACACTCTTTGCCCTGAGCATCAACGGCATCACCTCAATACTGCCAGAAGATGTTCTCGCTACGCTCTACGTGGACGACCTTTCGATCTCTTTTGGCGCTGCCCAGATGCCAACTCTGCAGCGTCGACTCCAACCGGCATTGACTCGCGTCTCTCGCTTTGCCGAAGCGCACAGGTTTCGTTTTTTTTTTACCAAGACTAAGGTTGTGCACTTCTGAAGCCATCCACGGCTCCACCTCGACCCAGATTTGTTTTCCAATAGGGTGCGTTTCGAAGTGGTTGTATCGCACCGTTTCCTTAGTCTTGTATTTGTCAAACACTTCACCAGGGAGGCTCATATTCACAGCCTTAGGGTCTCTTGTACCTGCGCCATGGATATTCTTCGCTCCGTAACGTTCATTGCTTGAAGTGCTGATAGTGCTACTGCCTTACTTTTTTATCGATCCATTGTTCGTTAGAAGCTCGACTACGGACGCGAGTTTTATGCATCCGTAGCCGAGTGTGTATTGTGGAAGGTGGACTCGATCCACCACACCTGCCTTCGCCTTGCGACCGGTGTCTTCCGCACTTCATCCATTGAGAGCCTACTTTTCGATGCTGGGGAGATGCCACTCGGACTACGCCGTGTATAGTGTACATTATTTGCCTGCATGCGCGAGCCCAGCGCCTCCCTCTGTCACCAACAGCCCTCACTGCACCGCAGCTGATTTCGACTGTGTCTATGCCGCCGAGAGACGCCATTCATACCCTAAGCCCTTTGGGTTTAGGGCCAGGAAACTCTTTCGAGAGCTAGATATAGCTCTCGGGCCGGTGGCTCCCCTGGTTCTGCCAAGGACGCCACCCTAGAGAGTACCACATTTGGCTATTTGTCGCCACGCCTCTGCTCCCAAAGCTTGTACAGCGCCAGGAGTATTGCGTTCAACCCTTTTGGAGAACACCTTGTGTCACGCTGGAACCGTGCCAGTGTATACAGATGACTCCAAGTCCCAAGAGTGGGGTCGGCTTCCACCCCGTATCCCCTCTGTTTGAAGTCAGCGGGGCTCTGCCAGGCGCTGCCTCTGTCTTGAGGCCAAGCTGGTGGCAATACACCACTTGGTACGGGAAATTACGCGACGTGCCCGGTTCGGAGACCTGATTGTGATCTATAGCGACTCATAAAGCGTCCTGAGTGCTCTCGGGGCATTGGAATCTCCGCATCCCCTGGTTTGCGATATCTGTGACGCCATGGTTTTGGCAAGCTGGACGGATGTCGAGATTATCTTCTGCTGGGTTCCTGGACATGTAGGAATTGCAGGGAATGAGCACGCCGGTGAGTCTGCTAGGACCGGGCGACCGGACCAGTGTTTCGCTCTTTCTCACACCCACTACATGGAAGGAATACGGGTAGCTCTTCGGACTGCTTGGCAAAGAAGATGGGAGACGGTCCAGGGGACCTTAAAGTTGAGTGCCATTGCGCCGCAACTGTTCCCATGGACGTATCTCCCAATGCCGCGACGGCTTCAGGTCCCTTTCTGTCATTTTCAAGTCGGGCACACTCGTGTAACGCATCGTCATTTGATGGAGTGCTCGCCTGCGCACTATTGTGACGACTGCGTCGTCTTTCAGGCTGTTTGGCACATTCTTGTCGAATGTCCCAGTCTAAGTGAGCTTCGCGCACGCTACCTGTCCCAGTACCGGGGGTTGGGCGAGGTCACTACCGCCTGTCCCTTGTACTCGGGACAAATTCGTGCACATCGACTTGTCGACTTTTAGACTTTTTTGGAGGAGGCTGGTCTTCTCCCCGTTATTTAATATTCAACTATGGATCGCGGTCTTCTTCGGCGGGGGAGAGCAGGCCTTCCCCCGTCAACGGACTCGCTCTATAGTTTTTCAATTCTTTTTTTCTTTTGCTTTTTGTTTGTATTTTTGTTTTGTTTTTTTGTTTCTTTTGTTTCTTTTTTAATTTGGCTTTTAATATAGCCTAGATTTAGGCTAGCTTGAGTACGGCGACTTATGCCCTAGAAGGCAGTCGCCAGATCAGATAAAAACAAAACAAACTGCCTTTACTTTCATATCAATCGAAACTTGAATACGGATAAGGTTTTCGCTTCCACAGACGATTTAGCATTGCAGAAGGTGGACTCAATCCACCACAGCGGTCCCCGCTTGTCGACCAGTAACTTTCGCCAGTCCCTCATCGAAAGCCCACTTGTCAATGCCTGAAATATGCAACTCGCTCTGCGCGGTAAACAGTGCAGCATGCGCCTATATGCACGACCCCGGCGCTCCCCTCAGCCGCCAATGGCTCTCATTAAATCCGCAGTTGACTTCGATAGTGCCTTTGCCGCCGAGGGACGCCAGTCAAACTCGAAGCACTATGGGTTTAGAGCTAAGAAACTCCTTCGATAGGTCAGTATCGCTTATATCTCTGCCCAGGACGCCAGCCGTTAGAGTATCAACTTTGAGTATTTGTCGCAATGCCTTTGCTTCCAAAGCTTTCACAACGGCAGGGGTATTTGTTTCGACTTTTATTGAGCTCATTTCCTGTCACACTGGATCCGTGCCAGTGTATACGGATAGTTCCAAGTCCTTGGAAGGGTTCGACTTCTACGCCATATCCCCTCTATTTGAACTCTGTGGGGATTGATCAGGCGCTGCGTCTTTCTTCATAGCCGAGCTGGTTGCAATACACCGCTCATTATGAGGGATAATGCATCGTGTCCGGTTCGGAACAGGATTGTGATCTTTACCGACTCAGCACGCCCCCTGGAAATTCTGGGAGCATTAGAATATGTACATCTCTTTTGTGGGATTTGTGAAACAAGGTTGCCAGCTTTAGGGTCTCTTGTACCCACGCCATGGATATTCTTCTCTCTATGAAGTTAAGCACCTGGAGCGCTGATAGAGCTAGTGCCTAACTTTTTTGTCGATCCTTTATTCGTTCAAAGCTCGGGTGCGGATGCGAGTTTTATGCATCCGCAGCCGAGCGTGTATTGCGGTAGGTGGCCTCGATCCACCACACCGGCCTTTGCCTGTACACCAGTGGCTTCCGCATGTCTCCCATTGAGAGCATACTTGTCGATGCTGGGGACATGCCACTCGTTCTGCACCGTGCACAATGCATTATTCGCCTACATGCGCGAGCCCGACACCTTCCTCAGTTGCCAACAACTCTCACTGCATCCATGGCTAATCTCAACGGTGGCTATGCCGCCGAGAGGCGCCAGTCATACCCTAAAGCCTTTAGGTTTAGTGCTAGGAAACTCCTTTGAGAGCTCGATATAGCTCTCTGGCCGGTTTCTCCCCTGGTACTGTCCAGGAAGTCACTTTGAAGGGTAGCACTATTTGTAACCACGTATCTGCTCCCAAAGCTTCTAAAGCGCCTAGAGTATACGTTCGGCCTTTTTGGAGTAGACTCCGTGTCACGCTTGAACCGTGCCAGTGTATACAGATGGCTCCAAGTCCCAAGGGTGGGGTCGATTCCCACGTCCTATCCCCTCTGTTTGAAGTCAGCGGAGCTCTGACAGGCGCCTCGTCTGTGTTCACAGCCGAGCTGGTTGCAATACACCACTCGGTATGGGAGATAACGCGATGTGCCCGGTTCGTAGACTGGATTATGATATAAGAGCCTACTCAGAAAGCTCCCCGAGTGCTCTCGGGACATTAGAATCTCCGCATCCCTTGGTTTACGATATCCGTGGCACCGCGGTTCTGGCGAGCCTGACAAATGTCGAGATTATCTTCTGCTGGGTTCCTAGGCATGTAGGAATTGCAGGGAATGAGTTTGCTGATGAGAGCACAAAAGAGTTCGTGAGGAATGAGGGATCAGACCAGCGTTTTGCTCTTCCTCACACCTTGCACTCAGGAGTGGTTCGTTTCGTTGAAATAGACTTGTGGACTGTTTGTTGTAGGTCGTATGTTCCTGCGCCGGGGTGAGGCGGGCCTACTCCCGACGTGGAAACGCGCTTCCTTCTTGTTGCCTAATTCTTTTTTCTTTCTTTTGTTTTTCTCCTTTTTTTAGCGCTGTTATTTACATATTGTTATTTGTCTGTTTTTTTTTTATATAACTTTAGTAGGCAATTTTAAAAAACGCCACGGTTGCCGCGAGTCGGATGGGTGTCGAGATTATTTTCTGTGTAGTTTTTGGACACGTGTGAATTGCGAGGAATGAGCCTCCGATGAGGACGACAAAGAGTTCGCGATGACTGGGCTACCAGACCAGCGTTTCACTCTTTCTCATACCAACTACATGGCGGGAATCAAGGATTCCTGGCTGCTTAGCAAAGGAGGCGGTGTAAGGAACATAAAGTTACATGCTATTACGCCGCGACCGTTCCCATGGACCTACCCCTTAATGACGCGACAGCTTTAGGTTGATTTCTGTTTTCTTCGAATTGGGCACATTCGCGGGACGCACTGCCATTTCATGAGAGTTCCTCTGCACCTTACTGCGACGGGTGAGCTTCATGCACATTACCTGCCCTGTGTGATAGAACGGTCTGAGGCCGCTTAAATTCAGCCACTATCACATGTTATAAACACATGCTACCCACGTGCATCTGCGAGAGGAAGCAGAGCGCGTTATTTAATCAAGGAGGTTTATTCCCCCGTTTCGCCTCCATACGTCGATCTCGCTAGATTGAGTTAGGCTTATGGGCAGATAAGGTATTTTCCCAGGCACGCCCGGGGCATTCCCCGGAAGTCCCCCACTCAATTATCCCCTACGGCATGGAGTTGGCTCCAGGTACTTATACATAGCTTTCCCCGATTGAAGCAGATCAGATCCCGATTATCTTTGCGAGGCATCACGCCGATCCGGTCTCCCTTGTGCACCTAGGAACTCTCTACCTCGAGAATCCACTTATTGTCCAGAAGAGGACAATATCCCTTGAGTGTCAAGGTTCGTGCCTAAGAGACGCCAAGTCAACAAGGCCTCCCCCTGTTGTTCAGAAAGAGAACAACGTTAGAACAGCCATTGTTTTTTGAGCCCGTTAGTCAAGAAACGGTTCTCGTTCCCAAGACATCACGTCAGGATAATTTAATTCCCCCTTTTTAACGTTCTTCAAGAGAACGCTTGGTTTCAACAATAACCTCCATTGTTCATCTAGAACATCCCCGATTTGCTGTCACAAAGATTGCTCGTACTTTCGAGCCCCACTTCGCTCTCACTCTTTGAAGACAGTCCTTCCCCTTCGCTAAGGACAACTCCCCGAAGAACCCTTCTGCTGGAAATCGCCAGTGGACCGAAGATTCCTTCGCATCGTCTTCCTCTGCATAACAACTTTGCAATTACGTAAGCTGAGCATTACCTTTAATCATCTAACCTTTTGTCAACGCTACCCTGTGCTTTAAATGGTTTAGCAAACCATTCCCCCCTTTAATTTTTATTTGTTTACCTTTTTAAATCTCTCCAAAGCTTAATCCCGGGATTAGTCAGATATTTCCACGACCCTTTCCATTCTCCGTTAATGTAAACTTTTTCTTGTGTGTTGTTGATAGTTTAATTAATGAAACTCTATTTTATTAATGATAGGCATATTATTTACCCTTGTGCTCCGTTCCACTTCTTAAGCATATTGAAGATAAATAAGCCTCTCCAGCCTCTCCAGCGTGGTAATCTGATTGACCGAGGTTAGTCCAAAAGGGAAGCTTTTGGACTAACCTCGGTCAATCAGATTACCACGCACTCGAAATATTAGACTAATTCCCTCAACGAATAGTTATATATGGTATATCGTTGAGAGTCTATTCTACAACACCCTGGTATTATGACGAACAGGGTCGCTACCTCTTGTTCCTTGTACTCGTGAAGGTTTGAATATGACTTTTTGGAGGAGGCTGGCCTCCTCCACTTTATTTAACCCTCTTTGGTGTTGGTTGTCTCTTCCTGCGCCTCACGGAGTTGAGCCTCTCCCGGACGCCGCAACGTGATCCCTTCTTATGGCTTTTGCTTTGAGAGGGGGGGTTGTGTGTCTTAGGTTTTGTTATCGTTTTGGGGGCAGTATGGATTTGGTGTTTTGAATTTCTTTTACTTTAATTTAACCTAATATAAAGCTTTAAACAAATTACAGTGACTTCTACTCTTATATGCAGTCGCCAGATGGGCGACTGCATATAAGAGTTTAAGACTGGGTCAGTGATATTCTCTGAAGCTCCCTTCCGCTTGTTTGCAGCTTCTGGAAGGTCCCTCTTTAGGAGAAAATGGGAGAGCCTACACATTATGCCCACGATGAAGCATTTGGTCATACTCCATGTCTAGGGTTGGTTCTCGTCTAAGGGAACTGGAGCACTAACAAGTTTTCCCAAGAACACTGACATGAACTCAAAATGGTACCAAAGTGTGTTTCATCAGCACCTTTGTCCAATAGTTCGTGATCAATTTGATGATGCTAACTGCATTTTCCATATGTTGGAGCACCATGTAAATAAAAGAGAAAAAAAAATTCTGGGCTGAAAATAACATCAAACTTTACGACAATGGCCCTGGAATTGGCCAAATTTGAATCTAACAAAGAATATGTGGGCGATAATCAAACTGGTGGTTGTTAAACACAAATAAGCCAAATGTAAATGTGAGGATTTGCGATTACTTATTTAAACAAAACTAGAGCAATACCATGACAAATTTGGTCTCCAGCATGCCAAAACGAATTAAATATTGACTGTATTTAATAATATAATGGGTTTGATCTCTATTTTTTATATTTCACCTTCAAATTATGATACAAGTATATCGATGCTAGGAGACTAATGCGAGAAGTCAGCACTGGCAGGACCACAAAACAAACAGTCGAGGTTTCATCGTAAATAATGTTATTGCAAACTAAGGCCTTAACACCCTTAACCGAAATAATCTGACTCACTATTACCAACAAGGCAGCAGCATTTCCCATATACAACGTAGTCTTACTTGACCCACATATCCCGTAGAACCAAATTGGAGTACTTACCCTAACTTCTCTGGCAGTGACAGCTTCTACATAATGATTTAAGTTCCAAAACAAAGTATCTAAACATCAAAAAGCAGGTGGAACTATAAACGGGCCAACTGGACTGCTTTCACTGAAACTAGAGCTAATATTCAGTCGAGAATCGAAGAAAATGCAGAAGATGGAAGCATCTCCTAGTTTACCAAAGCACTCTAAACTGCCTGTCTCGCTCAAATTCCTAGAATCTCCTCCAAACACAGACACCGCCCAGCACCATGGTGGAACGAAGCATGCAAAGAGGAAAAACAAAAGCACGAATTCTCATTCAACCAGTCACAAACATAAGCAACGCTAGATTCAAAAAATGAAACAATCTAAAAAAAAATGCTGGCTCTCACCGCCTTAGGTGAATATGAAATCACTGCAACAGACAAAAACGTGCATGGCACGAGAGTAGGCACAATCTTGTTCAATCGTTTGATGCCTGGCCCTCATAGCTCCGAAACCTTTATTTGTAAAGGGATTGGAAAAGTTTACAAAGAAGACGGACACTGTGTTGATTCGGTATCGATCTTCAAAATAAAATCGCCGAACCGTCCATTCCCCTTAAAAAATGGTCAACTTTATATTCAAACAACAGACCATCCCTCAAACCATCCAGTTTGAGAGATGGTCATGCCTGAATTTTGGCCACCCAGCAAAGTAATGCAAGGGCGACCCACTGTAGGAAAGATGAATCGTGCATTCGCCGGGCTATCCCACACGAACACGAGTGTTGACCCTGTTTCCCCAAAACTCCCTAGGACGCGGGGAGATGAAGCTTCACTTCCCCGCACCCTGGGTCCTTTCCCGCTTTCGAGATTGTCCCAAACACAATTGTGCTCAATTTCACCTCGTAAACACCTCCCTCTTCAAGATTCCCGACTCGTTCCGTCCCCCCCCTCCTTCAAAGTACTGTCCAGTGGTTTCGATGGTAAGGTCTCAATTCCGAAGCTACTCAAGGTAAGTACACAATTTCTCATTCACGGTAGAACGGAGCCAGTCCTTCAATTTTTCCCTCTTCTCATCCCTTCCCCGGTTCATTTAACTTTTTACACTCTGAACTAACGAGGGTTCTCTGAGCTTACATCGCTTAGAGAATCTTCCCTGAAAAGACCACTTGTATTTTTTCAAATACCTTACTCTTATTCATCGGTTTCTCTTTTCCATGGCCTTCAGCATTTCCCCTTTTTGTTAACAACCCTAATACGTTGGCTTCGCGCCTCTTAAGCTAGGCGTTGGGACTAACACCTCAGGTTTATTTCAGGCGTTCAGGAAAGGTTCATTGCAGTCAACAGTGACAAGTACCCGAAAAATGCAAAAGAAGGAAGCAAAGCGAAGGCCTCGAGCTACGCAAAAGTAATAACCCAGCAATCTACCACAAATCCAATTAAACTTAGTGATACCCTGCTCGAACCGACCTAATCTGCGTCCATCTAGCCTACCGCGACATAAAGGATCTTCTAACTCAACAACAAATAAATACCTACAAATGAGCCCGTCAAGAGTCCTCCAAACCAGTAGCTTATGGCTTCCCCATAAAGAGCGCAGAAATATAAAACTAGCAGAAGAGGCAGTACATCGAGCGTCGGGACCATCACATTTGAAGTAGAAATACCCTCATGCCCTTCTTAAGAAATCCCCACCAATTGTCCACCAAGTAACACCAAAAAGAAAACTCATCCAAACAATACTGATACAACAAACCAAACTAAAATACTTAAGAGTACTAGAAAATAAGATCCTTTTAGATCTAATCATGCAAGAACCTCAATCCAGAGAGTGATGACATTCACCAAAAAATAGAGAACGAAAGAGAAACGGGACAGAGAACAACCACTCAACATACAAAAACAACCTTAGCATCAAAAATAACTGAGAGCTCATGACAACGAGTAGAGACTAGAGCCGGCAATACAGAAAACCATCCTTCCGGCCCATCGTGCCCATTATAACCAAAGCTTCAATGTCTACAAGATATCGATAAACTTTCATTCCCAACAGGATAACCAACCAGTATAACATTCCTCAAATAACCGCTACCTACAACCTCAAACTCCAGTAAATTAAAAATTCACCAAACTTTTCTGACAAGTAAGACATCTGCTCAATTTGGGGGGGGACCAAGGGTAGCAAATAAAATTCGATCATAATAGTCAACTTAGCAGACCAAGCTCGAATCGACCTAATGGATAATTCATGGCCTTAGAGCAAACTACGAAAGCTTACAAGATCTAATAAAAATAATATCACCTCACATCTATCTATCGGACTCAAGGAGATAATGCAGAAAAATCATGATATATTTTTATAAAAAGTAAATACCTCGGCCACTCTGACTCAAATATAAGAGGCAATGGCATATTTATTAATAAAACTACGCCTTATACCACATTGAACATCAATACAAATATAAATACCATAACAATAAGGATACAGTTGACTGAACTGACTACAATATGCTCCAATCACCTGTCTCCAAACATCACAATATCATATGCAGATTTAGAACAAGTAACCGATCAGCTTCCACATCCATATTTCCAGTGGTGGGCAGTCCGTCACTGACGGACTCCCGTTTCTCTGACGACTGACGGAAACATTATTTGCCAAAGGTCGTCTTTGCTTTTTGGGTTAGTGACGGTTCGGGTGACGGCCGAAAATCGCTTCCGTCGGCGCTTATTCCGTCAGTGTTTCAAAGTTTCGGTCAGTCGTCAGTCCGCCAGTGACAGACCTTCCGTCATCGGTACTGACGGACTGCCCACCACTGCATATTTCATCCTAGGCGACCTCAACGCCCATAGCATAGTCTGGGGTGATGAAATAGAAACAAGCCGTGGGTGTATGATCCTAAAACTCGCAGATAACAAATAACAAAGAATCCTAATAACTGGTAATCCCACCCATTATCAACAACAAAAATAACCTTTTTGTCTTGGACCTCTCCCTCACTCCGCATGCTTTGCCGAGCATCTCTTCGGGCACCCATAATGAGATGTCTGGTAGTGATCCCTACCCTATCATCATTAAGGCCCTGCCACAGATCACCCCTGTCCCCAATCAACATTGGTGCTACAATCATGCCACCTGGGCAACACTAACCAAAGAGACAGCTACAATCCCAGCAAATCTCTATCAGCAAAAATTGCCCAACTCCTTAAAAACTTTCTAAAATATGCTGAAATTGCTTGCATTCAAGTATATTTCACGCACACCAATAAATCATAACTGCTTTTCTAGTCCATGCTGGAACAACGACGGTAAGAGAGCAAAGCACGGACCAAACAGGACACGCAAAAAAAAATTAGCTACAAGTCTAACAATTATCATATAGAATACAAGAGACTGTGCGAAATAGACAAGCAAATATTTAAAAAAGGCCCACCAGGAATCATGGCATAAATACGTATCGAACATACTCTCGGAAACCCACATAGGCAAAGTGTGGCATCAGGCGAGAAATATGACAGGATGCAGAAAGCCCAGAAACGGAAAGCTCTTTTGACTACATACCCCATTGCCATTAGCTAAACTCGCAGCATCACTGCCTAGCTGCTCAAACACCACACCCGGAGAAGACTAAATCATTTATCCTATTCTTTGTTATGCACATCCCGAATGACAAAAATCCATCATTGACCAATACAACCATCTCTAGTTTACTGGTTCATTTTCTGACAAATAGTGTTCAGCAATAATAAATCCATTCTTAAAACCACAGAAGATCCACCCCGCCCCCCGACCAATTACAGAGCAATCGCACTCACAACCTGCCTGTGAAAGTTGTTTGGGTGGATAAAATGACACCTCGAATCGCGAAACATGCTAGCAACAGATCAATATAGCTATCGTATTAATAGGTCAACCCTCGACCAACTCACGCACCTGGAACATGAAATAGCTCAGTCAGTTACAGAAGGTTTCCTTACGGCACCTCCCTCAATCTATCTAAAGCATACAATACCGTTTGGCAACGACTTATTCTCCATGAATTACACCAGAGGGAATTCCGAGGACCACTCCCAATCTTCATCCAAAATTTCCTCTGTAACAGACTATTCTCAGTGAACCTTCTGGGAGCCAGCACCTCTACCCTGAACAACATTAAGGCGTACCTCAGGGTATTAACATTAGTACAACTCTTTCAATATTAGCGATAAACAAGCTGGCTCTACATGTCCCACCACCACTCAAATGCTCCCTTTATATGGATGACTTCGTATCTGGCATAGAAGGACGCAGCCCCCCTCCCCCCGAGTCGCCCATCATTTGCAGACAACAATCAATGCAATATTAAATTACACCATTGGGAATGGTTTCACTATTTCAGAAGAAAAATCAATGCATGTCACATTCAGAAGGAGGCGACAAATCCAAATAATTCCACTATCCATATGAGGGATACCAATACAAACTTTCAATAAAATTAAATTCTTTGGTCTCACATTTGACCAGCGAATGAGGCGGAAACACCGCGTTGACGATCTGCGCAAGAAATCGTTCCCGGTTCTTCACATACACCAAATGCTTCTGCTTACCAAATTTAACTATGTAGCCATCTTTAAGCAGGAGTAACAGCCAGTATGTTGAAAAAACTGGCCCCTCTCGATCTACAATGCACGACAACCGAAAGCTAATAGTCCTCGTACATATTACTACCTACACAAGGTGCATCGAAAAGATACTTAGGAAAACTGCAATTCCCACAGGCGAGCATCCTCTCAGAAGACTACGCCGCAACTCCTTTCTAGAAAAAACAACCTAAACGTAGGCCTAACAAAAACCATACACTCCAAATCATAAATTCCCCCTCAGTAACGACACAGCATTTGAAAGACCATCGCCTACAGCACTCAAACGACATAGAAGTCTACACTGATGGCTCAAAATCAGAAGATTTAGGCTGTTCAGTCGTGCTTCCGAATAAAATAAGCACAGCGCGGCTACCATCACCAGCATCGGTCCTTTCAGCCAAACTAATTGCAATTTACATAGTCATTAAGGCCATAACCCCAAATAACGCGAGAAAATACACAATATACTCGGACTTTACAAATGCGCTCCTACTTCTACACAATCCCCCAAAAGATACCTATAATGACCTCCATCATAGATGAGACACGAGATACCCCGCATAAGAACGACATCTGCTGGTGCCCCATTCATGTGGGTATCAGGGAAAGTGAGGAGGCAAACAGAGCAGCAGAAGAAGCAGCTTCAGACATTCATATTAAGCCTCCTAAAAACCACCACAAAGACTAAACAAACCTAGTAGTACAATCATTTTAGCAGAGATACTTGGTCAACCTCACACATAGAGCTCCCGAATGGCGCCTCGAATGTCAAAGTATGCGAACTTTGCAGATATTCTCCTTCTCAGGGCATCATCTGGATTTTTTACATTTTCATACTCTCTCTGACTCTGAATGGTCTCTCCTGAGAAGGTCAAGCCCAGCTGGGAAGCCTGCCTCCATATAGGCAGCGATTTAATCTTTGATTTTAGAAGTGAGAGAAGGGATCCCCATTGAAAGATTGTGCTTGTATGGCTGGTAGAGAGCCTCATAAGGAAAAAACAACAACCAGAACCAAGCCAAATTGGTCTTTTCTTATAAAACATTGTTCAATAATTTGCCAAGGGCATCAGCCTCAGCAATCTTGGCTTCCTTTGGTATAAAGGATACCACACCCCTCAATGATCTGACCTTAGCAAGAAAATCAAGAAAATTTAAGTCTAGATCCAAAAGGGCATGGTTTCAGCCATCACCTTGAATGCCGGCAGGTGCTCCTCTCCGGAAACCTCAGCATTCTGAACAAAGCCTGGGCCTGTGTCAAGTTGACAATTGGGTATGTCAGGTTAACCACCTAGCACATCCAGAACACTCAATTGACCTTTTTCGAGCATTAATCAGTTGGCAAACTGAATACCTATTTTGTTCATATGAGTCATCATCATCATCATCATCATCCTTCATTAAAATTGTCTGCTTCTTAAATAAAAAACCCAACAAACAAAACTAAACCAAATAATAAAGACCGATAGGGCTTCACAACTCAATTGAGTTATGGAAGTAACAGGCTGGCTTCGTCTGGTAATCGCATATAAATTTGAATTTTTAGTTAACTTTTTGTTAAAGGATTAATTCTACTAATAATTTACTTAAAAAATTAATATAGGGCACCCAAGTTTAAAACTTGTCACCAAGATGGCCGACGATGTAAACAAAATTTCGTGCTTCCCGCCAGGTGGTGGGAATATAATTAAAATATAATCAACAACTCCCTGAGTATTTTGTTGTAACACTTAATATTACACCGAAAAAAATAGTCCCTAATATTGCCCACACAAGGAAGAAGAATAAGAAGGCCTAACTCACGATGGCAGCACAGTTTTTACTGGGAAATAGGTTTTTCTATATGTGTCGGCGAATTGATTCACTTATAAGAAACACTAATAAAGGATGTAGGGTAAGATTTGTTCACCTTTTTGTAATTCTAATGCAATCTTATCCGAACTTTCGTTTCGGATGCATAAAAGTTTCTCAGTATGGCTGTTGCTTTGGATTCAGTAACTATGTAAGCTTCGGTCATGATTGGACATGTTCTTGGCGAGCGCTCTTCAGTCATGTTTTTTCATTTTGGATATTTCGGTGTAATATATTTAAGTTCTGGAGGATAGTTAACTTTGAGTATTAGACATAATACTAAAGGAACTTTTAATTATATTTTGAAAAGTTTCTCAGTATGGCTGTTGCTTTGAATGATGTCAGTATGCCTTTTGTTATCTTACCTGGACGGTTTCCACCTGAGGGGAACCCCATAAGTGCCAACACGCCAGCAGAAGGAAAGTTAAGAATTTGCTATTGTATTAAAACAGCATCTGCTGGAAGGTGTGTTGATTGCACTAAGTAATGACTAGATTATAGTAATATAATTAAGATAGTTAATTATGAATATATATGAATACATTGTTATTGCTGTGTAGGGGGTTAATATTCATATAGATTTTGGTAAATATCTAGATTGGCAGCTCGAATGATGGGACGTAAAATATCTCATCCGTGTTCCAATATGCTTCACATTTTTAGAGTACATTTAAGGGGACTGCTCGTGTGGGGTTAAAGGTAAATATGTAGATTAGCGGCCCAGGCAGAATTTTTGGTAAATATGTAGATTATCGGTGCGAATGATGGGACGTACTATTTCGTCTGTGTTCCAAAATGTTTCACGTTTCGTGTAGGGGTAAACACAATGGGGAGACTAAACTACGATGATCCTGAGTTTCATTAAATTGGGGGGGTCTGGGGGGCATAGCCCCCCAGTATATAATCCTAATTGTTTATAGAATAATAATTCGAAAAGGACTCAAACGCGCATGAATATTCCGAGGTAAAGATGTAGATTAGCAGCCCGGCCGGAAAAAAAAATTGTGTGTAAATATTATCGTTCACTCGTGTTGGAATATTCATGTGCGTTTGAGTCCTTTTCAAATTATTATTCTATAAACAATTAGGATTATATACAGGGGGGCTGTGCCCCCCAGACCCCTCCAATTCAATGAAACTCAGGATCATCGTAGTTTAGTCCCCCCATTGTGTGTACCCCCACACGAGCCGTCAACTTACATGTACTCCAAAAATGAAACATTTTGGAACACAGACGAAATAGTACGTCCCATCGTTCGCGCCGATAATCTGCATATTTACCGATTTTTTTTTTTTAAATATTATCATTCACCCGTGTCGGAATATTCATGCGCGTTTGAGTCCTTTTCCAAATATAGCTGGCGCTATTTGTTTTCTAAAAAAATGCCCGAAAGTAAACAAAGGGAAAATGCTGTTTACTTAGGCCATTTTTTTTTTTTTACAAAGATGCCCCAAAATAACAAAACGAAAAACAATGTTTACATACTTTATTGCAGTGGTTATACTTCTGAAATAGCGATGAGGAAAGCCTATTTTGTTCTCGCGTTTGAGTCCTATACAAAATATAACTGACACCATCTTTGTTATATAAAATTAAAGAATGAAAAATGCTGTTTACTTGATTTCGGGGGGCATACTTCAGAAATAGCATAAGTACATAAGAAACGAAGGAGACTGCAAAAGACCATTCATGGCCTACACTTGGCAGCTCCTGTTCCAGTCAACACACAAAAGATTTCTTACCAGAGAAAAGTCATCAACACCCGGTCCTGATAGTAAAGCACCCGGTCCTGATTAGTAAAGCACCCGGTCCTGATTAGTAAAGCACCCGGTCCTGATTAGTAAAGCACCCGGTCCTGATTAGTAAAGCACCCGGTCCTGATTAGTAAAGCACCCGGTCCTGATGAGGTCTTTCCTAGAATTTTGAAAGAATGTAAGGATGTGTTAAGTGAGCCCCTAGCATGCATCTTTAGAAAATCATTGGAGAGTGGCATTGTGCCAGTGGCATGGAAGAAAGCCAATGTGATACCTATATTTAAGAAAGGGGATAAAACAAATATGTCTAATTACAGACCAGTAAGTTTGACATCAGTGGTAGGGAAAATGATGGAATCTATTATAGCAAGGAATATTAGAGATCACTTGGATAAGCATAAGTTGATAAAAGAATCACAGCATGGCTTTAGTAAGGGTAAATCCTGTCTGACTAATTTGCTGTCTTTTTATAGTAAGGTGTATGAAGCAGCAGATAATGATGAAAACTATGATATTTTATACTTAGACTTTAGTAAAGCTTTTGATCGAGTGCCACACTTACGGCTTCTTAGCAAAGTTAAAGCCCACGGGATCGATGGCAGTATATTTAGGTGGATTCACTCATGGCTTGGTGACAGACAGCAAAGAGTTAGTATAGATGGAGTTAAATCTGAGTGGGGGTGTGTTAGCAGTGGAGTTCCGCAAGGATCTGCTTTGGGTCCCTTGCTATTCTTAATTTATATTAATGATCTTGACATAGGTATAAGTAGTGACCTGAGTAAATTTGCTGATGATACTAAGCTAGGTAGGGCCATTAGGGCTGATTCTGATGCTGTTGTAATGCAGGAGGAATTGACCATTCTGTCCAATTGGGCCGAGAAATGGCAAATGAAGTTTAACATAGAAAAATGTAGTGTACTTAGTATAGGTAGAAATAATCCATTTAATAGTTATAAATTAAATGGGAGAATTTTAGGGAGGACTGATTGTGAGAGGGACTTGGGTATTTTGGTAAGTTCAGACCTTCGTCCTAGAAAGCAATGCCTAAATGCTAAGAATAAAGCTAATAGGATATTGGGATTCATTAGGAGGAGTGTAAGCAATAAGAGTGCTGAAGTCATTCTAAAACTGTATCTGGCGCTAGTTAGGCCTCATCTAGACTATGCAGTACAATTTTGGTCACCATATTATAGGAAGGATATTGATTTGCTTGAGTCTGTGCAGAGAAGGATGACAAAGATGATTGGTGGGCTAAGGAACTTACCTTATGGTGAAAGGCTCAGAAAACTAAATCTACATACATTGGAAAGGAGAAGAGTCAGAGGGGAATTGATTGAAGTCTTCAAATGGGTTAAAGGATATAATAAAGGGGATCTGGGTAAGGTTCTTATACTTAGTGAACATGACAGGACACGTAGCAATGGGTTTAAGCTTGATAAGTATAGGTTTAGGAAGGGGATTGGGAGGAATTGGTTTACAAATCGTGTGGTAGATGAATGGAATAGGCTCACTAGACATGTGATAGAAGCCTCCTCTCTGGGTAGTTTTAAGAATAGATTAGATAAATATATGGATGAAGCTGCTAGATGGGACTGACTTTTTTTTATGTACATATGTATATATTTTTCTAAGGAGTGGGGAGATTATATTTTGCGGTTGCATGAATGGACATAATCCTCTGGATGCATTTTATGTATATTGTAGATTAGATCTGACGAACTCCTGTAAAGGGTGACAATGTTGATGACTTTTCTCTGGTAAGAAATCTTTTGTGTGTTGAATGGAACAGGAGCTGCCAAGTGTAGGCCATGAATGGTCTTTTGCAGTCTCCTTCTTTTCTTATGTTCTTATGTTCTTATTGTCAGATCTAATCTACAATATACATAAAATGCATCCAGAGGATTATGTCCATTCATGCAACCGCAGCATTCAATGCACATCGTCATGTCGCGGAAGGCCGCCGACTGAACTTTACCTCCAGAGGCGGAGAACCCTTCAACGACAAGTTTACTGTGAGTGAGTTGCGCTCCACTCTTGCTTCGTGCGCGGACACCGCCCATGGTCCGGACGATGTCCCGTACGTCATGCTTCGACACCTGGGTGAGCAAGGCATGGCATTTCTGTTAGATTTGTTCAACAGGATCTGGGTGGAGGGTCTTCTTCCAGATTCCTGGCTAATCGCTACTGTGCTCGCCTTTTGCAAACCGGGAAGAGATCACTCTACTCCGACTGGTTTCCGCCCAATCTCTGACCTCTTGCGTGTGTAAGTTGATGGAGAAATTGGTAAATGTTAGATTAGCCTTTTTCCTGGACAGCGGCGGCTTCCGCAAGTTCCACTCCACGTCGGATGCTCTGCTCCGACAGGAACATGCCGTCTGCAAGGCCTTCTTTCGTAGACACCACAGTGTTTTTTGATCTGGAGAAGGCCTATAATACCTTGTGATGATACGGTATCATGGAGACTCTCCACACGATTGGGTGAGGGGATGCCTCTCAATGTTTATATCTGAATTTTTGCGAGATCATCGATTCTGCGTACGGGGGGGGGGGAGCAAGAAGGGGGTGTCCTGCAGGGAAGTGTCCTCAGTGTCACACTCTTTTCTCTGAGGATCAACGGCATCATCTCGTTGCTGCCGAAAGATGTTCTCGCTACGCTCTGTGTCCCAGATGCCAACTCTGGAGCGTCGACTCCAACAGGCATTGAACCGCGCCTCTCGCTATGCCGAAGCGCACAGGTTTCAGTTTTCTTTGGACAAGACCAAGGTGGTGCACTTCTGCCGCCATCCACGGCTTCACCCCGACCCAGATTTGTTTCTTAATGGGCTGTGCATGGGTGTGTTTGAGGCTCACCGTTTCCTTGGTCTTGTATTCGACCAAGGCCTCACCTGGGAGGCTCATATTCGCAGCCTTAGGGTCTCTTGTACCCGCGCCATGGACATTCACTGTCCATGACGTTCAGCGCTTGGGGCGCTGATAGGGCTACTGCCCTACTTTTTTATCGATCTTTTGTTCGTTCGAAGCTCGACTACAGATGCAAGTTTTATACATCCACAGCCGAGTGTTCATTGCGGAAGGTGGATTCGATCCACCACACTGGCCTTCGCCTTGCGACCGGTGCCTTCCGCACTTTCGCCATTGAGAGCCTGTTGGTCGATGCTGGAGAGATGCCACTCGCCTGTACGCGCGAGCCCGGCGCCTCCCTCAGTCGCCAACAGCTCTCACTGCATCCCAGCTGATCTCGATGGTGCCTATGCCACCGAGAGACGCCAGTCATACCCTAATCCCTTTGGGTTTAGGGCCAGGAAACTCCGAGAGGTAGATATAGCTCTCGGACCGGTGGCGCCCCTGGTTATGCCCAGAACGCCACCCTGGAGGTTACCACATTTGGCTATTTGTCGGCACGTCTCTGCTCCCAAAGCTTGTACGGCGCCGGGTGTATTGCGTTTGACCTTTCCGGACCACACCTCGTGTCACGCTGGAACCGTGCCAGTGTATACGGATGGCTCCAAGTCCCATGAGGGGGTCGGCTTTCACGCTGTATCCCCTCTGTTTGAAGTCACCGGGTCTCTACCAGGCGCTGCTACTGTCTTCACGGCCGAGCTGGTGGCAATACACCACTCGGTACAGGAGATTACGCGACGTGCCCGGTTCAGAGACTGGATTGTGATCTATAGCAACTCACAAAGTGCCCCGAGTGCTCTTGGGGCATTGGAATCTCCCCATCCCCTGGTTCGCGATATCCATAACGCCATGGTTATTGCGAGCTGGGCAGATGTCGAGATTATCGTCTGCTGGGTTCCTGGACATGTAGAAATTGCGGGGAATGAGGGCGCCAAAGAGTCTGCGACCGGACCAGCATTCCGCACTTCCTCACACTGACTACATGGCAGGAATACGGGCAGCTCTTCAAACTGCTTGGCAAAGAAGATGGGAGATGGTCGAAGGGAACTTAAAGTTGCGTGCCATTGCGCTGCGACTTTCCATGGACCTATCCCCCAATGCCGCGACGGCTTCAGGTCCCTTTCTGTTGTCTCCGAATCGGACACACTCGTGTGATGCATCGCTATTTGATGGAGCGCTCGCCTGCGCCCTATTGCGATGACTGCGTCGTCCTCCAGACTGTTCGGCACATTCTTGTCGAATGTCCCAGTCTGGGTGATCTTCTAGATGTTACTTGTCCCGGTACCGGGATATGCGGGGTTGCTACCACCTGTCCTCTGTACTCGGGATGAGTGCGAGCACATTGACTGGTGGACTTGTTGACTAGTTGGGGGAGGCCGGCCTTCTCCCTTTCATTTAACTAGGTTTAGTTGTTGTTTTTGTTATTCTTTTGTTATTGTTATTTCTTTTTATTGTTGTTTCCTTTTCAAATTTTTAAAACTAGCCTAGAACTAGGCTGTTTGTTTACGTCGACTTATGCCTAAGTGTGCAGCCACCAGATAGCCCCTTAAAAAAAATACTATATTGGTGACTGCTTGTATGCCTTCTGATCTGAGCTGTATGTTGCTGATGTCTGGGCTTTAGGCGGATGAGTGCTTGAGGTTATGGATGATGTGGTTTGTCTGGCAGTTTGTAATTGGTGTATAGTCTGGGTCACTGGGGAAGAGTTGCCTTCATCGATGATTGTCAATGTGAGGTTTGAGGTGATTGAGGGGGGTGCTTGCCTTTTTTGAGGGTATGATTGCAATCATATTGTTGGAGAGTGTGATGCTGTTTAATGTTTTGTAGAGTTTGCTGTTGTTTGTTTTGTGATCAAGAGTTTTGATATACTTGTGCTAGATTAGTGTTTTTTGCTCTAGTATTTTGCTTTTGTTTGCATGTTCAGTTCTTGTATGAGGAGTATTGGGGAGTTATGTTTCAGTCTGATGTTCTCTGATAATGTCTTCAATTTCTGGTAAGATTGTGGGTTGTGTTTTTCTGTTGCCTTTCACAATTTTTTTTCTGCCTGCATTCTGTATAGTGGAGTTTATGCCTGTAATGGGAGTACTGTTTTATAGTGATTTGTTACTAATTCTCTATTATTCCAGAATTTATAGTCTTAAATCTATATGTAACTTTACACTAATTTAAGCCTTTTAAAGCCACTCACTTCATTTTATTCATTTTAAATGTTTACAATACAGCACCTGCTCTCCTTGAAGGTAAAATGCCTATCTTTGATACAAATTTTATTCTTGTAATATTTAACCTCTGATTTGGAGGGTGCATTCTGCCTCTTGGCTTATTGTAATTTATGTTTTGTTACTCAATTAAAGCAAAATGTTGCATGGAGTTTCCTTATCCTCCCAACAGTAATGACACTTTAATTGACTTCAAGATGGCAGACTTGGGCAGCTGTCTCTGGCCCAAAAGGTTGGAAGTGTGTCTAACTGCCCCAGAAGCTGCTTGACTCTTCTGGCACTGGCTCTTCATTGTAATTTTATGGAGACTGGGTGATGTGACAGACTCAGTGAAGCTGGGGGTCTTAGCTAACCTGATTTGTAACTTCAAGTTTATCACTGAATGTCACTTACTCCAAAGCCCTCAAAAACCTAAAGAATGTCTATCCAGCTTGCCACCTCATTGTTGCTCACTACTGACTGGCTACTCACAGGCAGATCCAATCTGAGTTTTTAAGTGAGTTGCACTTCCTTCAAAAGTTTAGTCTGGAGTGCAATTCAATGTTCATGGATACCTACAGGGATCAGTGTGTCTCGGCCATTGGGTCTGTAATGTCTTTATAACTGTCCTGGTGTCCAACTGAATACTTACTCCAGCGAATGTGTTTGACCAAGCCCAAGGCTTTGAAATTGCTGAGTGAGATTCTCAGTTGTATGCTAACCCAATGCCTTTCATGTCTGTGACATCTGATGCATCTAAACAGTTGGCCCCAGTGTACTTCCTGTATGCCTCGAGTGGAATACTGTTGCCGTAGTCCGCAACCCTTGTTACCAACAAAAAACAAGTTTGTTGTTTGGCAGCAATGTCACTAGATCCCCTAATTGTGTTTCTTTTCTTTCTCCCAATTGTCTTTCCATTGCTACGAAGTTCCTGCAGTTCTGGGATTCGGATCTGAGATTGCTTGCATGCTTGAAGAAGTGATCATTGAACCATCAAATTCACTTTGGTGGGCACAAATGCATGGGTGAATAACAGAGAAAAGAAAAGGTTGCTCATAGACTACTATTGAACTATCAATAGATTTACCTACCTCGATGTCTACCCACTGCTGAACCTTGACAATCTTGTCAACGAGATTTTGGTCTATAATTCTTTACCACAACTGACTTGCGTAGTGTATACCACTGCATCCCCTTACACCCCGAGGATAAAATCTACACTGCTTTCAAGGTTAATGGACAACTTTTCCAATTCAGGTGCCTAATCTTCAGGCCCACAAATGGGGGTGGTTTATTTCCAAAGAATCATGGATAACATCCTCTCCAACTGGCTCAAAACCACCTTTGCTTAATTGGACACTATCATGATTTGCTGGTGTACCTTAGAAGAGCATGACTAATCTAGACTTTCCTTGAAATTGCATACACCTACAGCTTTGTATTGAACAAGGAAAAATGTAAGTTCTCTGTTCTTTTTGTAATGTGATCGCTAAGGTGGTCCTTACCTATAGGGAGGGGGGGAGAATTAAAAAAAAAATCCATGGGGCAACTGCTCAAATTTTTCCTTTTGGTGAGAAAACATGGTGGTGCAAATTTCATTTTGACACATTATATACTGGTGGCAAACCCCCTCCCCAACTCTACCCTGTTAGTCCAGGTTTTCCCCGCTCTAAACCAAGTATTTGCTGCTCAAAGGCAGGGGTTTCATGGTGCTCATCATTGTTACCTGTTTTGGGCCAGAATAGCCTTCCGGCTATCAAGGAATGCAGCTGGATATTCAGAGATGACCTGAAGCAGGAACTGGTGCTGATCCTCCTCCTTGGCCAGGAGCTTTTATTTTTGAATCATGCTGACTCTCTCTCTGCGCTGTCGTTAGTCACAGACAACATAAATAACTTCCAGGCTGTTTCTTAGAAGGACCCCTTCTCTTGACATGTAGCCGGATCAATCTGGAGGTGCCAAATTTCATGACCTGTTGGATCAGGTCTGGTGGCAGGTGCTGGCAAAGGCTCTCATCCTCAGGTGCTGCTTGGTAGGCTGTCTTGTTGATGAATTCCCACTGAATCTTGAACCTCTATGAAGAGGGGCCATCGGGTCTACTTATCGTCAAGCCCATCTGAGCTTGGAACGCTGCAGACAGAACCAGCTCCAGGATGTGGTGGCGACAGGCAAAGTAAAGCGGCTCCTGATCCAGCTTCTGTTCAATGCGGAGGTAAGGCCCCTATCACCTCCCTGTATTAGAGGCAGTTGTATCAAAGCACATCCTGATGACTCTCTCGCAAGATCTCCCACTCCTCCAGGGCTGAAGCTTGGTTCTGCCCTGTTCCTCCTCCAGGCAGCTTGAGAACTCTAATCAGTTTCTCTCTATCCTCTCCCGACACAAGGATTGGAAGCCTCTTCTCACATGTTCTTTGGTGGTGAGCTCCTCCATCAACTTCCGGTACCAATGAACCACCAAGGGAACATCTACACACAAGTCCTGTTTGACCACCTCTGCAAAATGTCTCTTGTTTCTCTGGCAACCTCCAGTGATGGATGTCCAATTGATTTAAAGTCGGCGATATCAACACTGAGACTCTTGGCAGTGAATGTGAGTGTTTGAAGGGCCATTCTCCCACCCCTTTTCCAATACCCTCCCTTTCCCTCTGTAAGAATGTGTGTGTGAATATATATATATATATATATATATATATATATATATATATATATATATATATATATATATATATATATATATATATATAATTGATTTTCATGTTTTGTTTAAAATGTTTTTCTCTCTTTGCAAATAGTTTCCTTGCTAGAATTTTTTTGTCAAAAAAACACTATTATTCTGATACTCCTTTTGTAAGAATGGCTACGATAACAAAATTTTGAAATTTAAAACCAAATTTGCCACGTCCTTTAACTATAATTGGTTGGAAAGGAGGCTTTATATAGCCTCAATACCGCAACAAGATTGCATAATTATTCTGCGAGTTCAAAGGCCAAGGCCTTTAAAAAAAAGATGTATGCAAACAATTGTGCTCACACAAGTGACAGTCGGCAAGACTTTTCCCCCGGGAATGCCAAACCCTTCTTTGTCTCTTTGTTTGGTTGTAAGTACTTTAAAAAAAAAAATTGTTTGATTTTGAATAAGAATTGTTTTTTGATTGGTAGTATCCACACAGATTGTTTTTTGATTGGTAGTATCCACACAGATTGTTTTTCTTTGTTTATAAAATATTGTTCGGTGATTGGATTTTTTTCTTTTTTTTACATACAATCCGTTTCATTTCTCATGTCTGACTTAGTGTAGGAAGCGGGTTGAAACGATTGGGGTTAGAATGTAGGTTCGGTGCCCGCTACAATTAAGGCAGCTTTCCTATCTTAGTGTGATCCAGAGCTGAAGCCAACCCAGGGGACATGATATGTTGTCGTGTTCTCTTTTGGCGGCGGCACATATCCAGAAGGTTCTGGCATCTTTTCCGCTTCTGAGGCCTCAGGGAAGGTGGTGTTGCTGTTGATGATACCAAGACAAGCATTGGTGGATCCCCTTCCTTCTCTTTGCTACACTGACAGCACTGCTCCTTGAGGTCCTCTTTCTTTTGTTCTTGGCCTCCTTTCTAGCCACGACCATGTCCATGCCAGCCATTGATCCCCTCCTTCCTTTCTCCTGCTGCGCCAGCAGGAACTGTTTGTCCTTGATGATTATCCGCTGCAGACCATCTTCATAAGCCATATATAGGAGGTCATCCAGGTCATCCTCAAAATCCTTCTTTCCTTCCTGAGAGATCTCCATGAGTTGGAAGAGTTCCAGCTTCTTGCTAAGTTGCTTCTTTAGATGCACAGAATTCTGGCCTTATCCAAGGTGAGAACAGCAGCCCCAACTGCTCCTGTAGCTGCTTCATGAATGGTCTTCTCTTTGTGAAGGTGGAAGAAGACTTGAAGAACCCCCCTCTTGGAGGGAAGCTTAGCTTGTTCTAGGTAATGGTTGGGGAAGGCTTCCCTAACAAGTAAATCTCGCACCAATGATTTGATCCTCCATCTGTGAAAATGCCTGGTTAACAAAAATTCCATCACCCACTTATTTCCAAATCGAGACAATTATTATCATTAATTAATAGCGAACCCCCATAAGAGATAAACTTTGAACACTCGGCGCTACCAGTAAACGACATATAACATTATAGCCATGCTCTATCTATACCAAAAGGAATTTATTTTGGGGGACCTGGCAAACTTTCAAAAATTGAAAAATAAGGACTACCCTACTATTGAACCATTAACATAGCTGGTAGTTCACAGATGCATACAAAAAAGAGATGGAGTATACTAACCAAAACATAAAGAAACAAAAGTGTTACATTGGATACCTGGAAAAACCAGGCATAATAAATAAGATTTGTGATTTACAATATTTGTTTTGTATTATATGTAGAGCATATCTCCCACCAATGTTTTGTGGTGTAGCGAGAGAAGGGGTTGCTTGATTGTGACAGGGGTCGCCAGTTCAAGTTTCCGCTGGTAGCATTATGTGAATGCTAATGAGTTGATGGCGCATTGCCATAGGTAGCACTATGTGAGTGCAAATGAATTATGTATAATGAATTAATGTGAAGTGAAGCATGCAGATCTAGCAAGTCGGCTAGAGAGGGGCTTTTTGACCATATCTGCAGCTGTCAGTTAAAATTGGTAAATTGTGTCACTTAATGAAGTGATGTGATTGAGAGTAGGAGAGTTGCATGGCGCGGATATTGAACATCATGTTGAGTCGAGTTGGTGCCTCAGTAAGATAAATGTGGACTCCTTGATGAAAGGTTGGATGGGGTCCATGGTTGTTCTTGCATTCCATTGATAGAATTTGAGGATTAACTCCAGAAATTTGATGAGAAGGCTTCATAAGATGATGAGTCACTTTGGTTGATGATGATGTTTGAAGTCACTCCACATAATTATGAATGCTTGAGGCTGCTACAGTAGATGATGATTGAGGTCAGTCACTACAGGATCATGCTCGATATTACTGGTAGATGATGACATTTGAGGTCACTACAGGTTGATGACAGGGTTGGCAAAAAAAACAATTTTGAAAAACCCAATAAAACCTGGGTTTTTTTTTCAAAAAACAAACACTACAAGCATTAGAATAACATAGAAAAAGAATAGCTATCTCTATTTTTATAATATGATTAATTAGTTTAATAATTATATTAAAGTAAGAACAGATCACTGAATTATGAGTCAGTATCAGAAAAATAATCTTAATGTGAATTCAATTTGTTAAAATTATAAACATAAATATGCATATTGAATAAAAGAATGACAAGTAGCATTCATTTCTTAAAAAAAAGTATAATTTTGAACCCCCCTCCCCCGAATAAAACCAGGGTTTTATTCTGTTTTTTTTCAAATCTCAGGTTTTTTTGAAAAAATAAATGCTACAAGCATTAGTAGAATAGCATAGAAAAAAAATAGCTATCTCTATTTTTATAATAATAATTGATCACTTTAATAATTATATTATTGTAAGAACAGATCGTTGATTGAGAATTGTGGGTACCCATGATAGCCATAACCAGTAGACAGAGAGATGAATTATGAATCAGTATCAGAATCAGAGAAATAATCTTAATTTGATATATTTGTTGAAATTATAACATAAATATACATTTTGAATAAAATAATGATGAGTTGTATTTATTTCTTGAAAAAAGTGTAATTTTAACAAAATATCCCAAACCTGGGTTTTTTCAAATTTCACTTGAAAAGGCCCCCAAACCCCAGGTTTTTTAGAGCTGTTTTTTTTTTATTTGCCAACCCTGGTTGATGATGAATGCTTGATGTCACTCTGGTAGATGATGTTTGAAGTAGATGCTGAATGCTTGACTGACTCCAGGATCACCACTTGTAGTGATCCAAGTTGGAACATATATTTTTCTCTGCTACATGAATCCAAGTTCAGGATTTGAGTTTGTTTGGGGGTGTCCACCAAATAAGTTTGTATGTGGATTTACAAAGGAGTTGATAAAAATAACTATTTTGAACTTTAGGTTTAATAAGATGAATGACTGGAATTTTTGAGCTTGTGAATCCTATCCACTGAGGCAGTGGATGGAGCACAGCATGAAGACAAAATAATTTGATCAACTGTGTGGATAATGTGTGAGTCTGTATTTAATGCCTGATTGTTTTATATATGCTGAGAAGGTAGGCATGACAATGGGGTTTCTAGGGAGGAGCTTCTAAAGTGAATGTTTGTTGATGTGTATTTGAGAGAGAGACAGCATAGCAGGGTCAAAGGAATTTTATGGGGAGATAAGATAAATAGTGAGAAAACGATCACTAATAAGGTTAAGAGAGAAAATTTGCGGAAATGTTAATAGGATTTCAGTCTAATAGATTGGTATTAATAAACAAATAGAATGAAATGGCTAAAATGACAGTTTTGTGGGAACAGAGATTGTTGTGACCTAGATGGATTATAACGTGACCAAGGACAAAATCATTTGTCAGTCCAGTTGGAACACCGTGTATAAGAGTGTGTGATTTTATGTAAATGAATCGCCATAAATTATTTAGCCTTCTGAATTAGCAAATGTAGTTACATTTGTGTGGTTACATATAAAATATAAAATCTTGAAAAGGTGAAAGTAGTAACAATTAAGAACATTTGAATCAAAATAATATAATTTAATCAGAATTAATCATTTGAGTAAAAATATAATAATGAAGATTCATTAGCATGGTAAATAAAATAAATAAAAGCATTAGGTAATATTTACACTTATATTTTTGTTAAAATAATACACAAGTCTAAAATAACATCAGTTCTTATGAACTAAATCTTAAACAATACATTTTGAAATAGTTTTCAAAATGTCATTTTTGTCCAGCTGTAGGTCATGAATGTGTGTGTATCAATTCATTATGAATGTAAAGGAACAAAAATGAGTTGATTGAGTGCATATTTTGTCTTCATAATACAATAAGAGAGCAAATATGAATACAGTGAATTTAATAAAAATAATTAGTTAATCTAGATAAATAATTTAATAATGGAATAGTCCAGCAAATTTGCAAACCTTGGGTGAATGAGTTGAAACCCTACTCATTGTAACTATGGCTTTGTATTTGAAAGTAACTCTGCTTGTTGGTTCCTTAGATGAGAGACATGTCACTAGGTAGCATTATGTTAATGCTAATGTGTTGCGAGGCATGTTGCTGTAGGGAGTATTATGTGAGTGCTAATGAATTGAGAGGTGGTGTTGTTGGTAGCATTGTGTGAATTCTAAGGAGTTAATGGTGCATTGCGTGAATTCTAAAGAGTTAATGGTGCATTGCTGTATTTAGCATTATGTGAGTGCAAATGAATTAATGTGAAGTGAAGCGTGCAGGTAATTTACCAATCTAGCAAGTCAGCTAAAGGAGTTTTGTGACCATATCTGCTGTTGTAAGTTAAAATTTGCTGTATTGTCACTTACTGAAGAGTGATATGATTGAGTGTTCGAGTTACAAGGCCCGATGTTGAGCGTCCTGTTGAGTCAAGCTGATTCCTCAATAAGATAAAAGTAGACTCCTTGATAAAAGGTTGGATGGGGTCCATGGTTGTATTTGTGTTCCGTTGAGAGAATTTCAGGATGACTCCAGAAATTTGATGAGAAGGCTTCATAAGATGATCAGAGTCACTTCGGTTGATGATGATGAATGCTTGAGGCCACTCCAGTAGATGTTGTTTGGGGTCACTCCAGGTTGATGATAAATGCTTGATGTCACTGGTAGATGATGGTAACACTGTTTGAGGTCACTCTAGTTTGATGATGAATGTTTGATGTCACTAGGGGCATCACTTGTAGCGAGAGAAAGGGTTCTCGATTGTGGTGGGGGGTCACCAGTTCCAAGTTGGAACAAATATTTCTTCTCTGCTACATGAATCCAAGTTCGGAATTTGAGTTTGTTTGAGGGTGTCTACCAACTAAGTTTGGATTCGCAAACTAGTTGATAAAAATTACTTTATTTCGAATTTTAATAAGATGAATGACTGGAGTTGGTGAGCTTGTAAATCCTATCCACTGAGGTAGTAGATGGAGCACAACTTGAAGATGAAGTAATTTGATCAACTGTGTTGATAATCTGAGTCTGTATTTAATGTCTGATTGTTTTATATGTGTAGAGAAGGTGGTTGTGACCAATGGGGTTTCTGAGGAGAAGCTTTGTTTGATGTGTATTTGAGAGAGAACATAGCAGAGTAAGATCAAAGAATTTTATGGGAAGTCAAGATAAATAGTTAGAAAATGATTGATCATAAAGCCTAGAGACAAAGTTTGGGGAAATGTTTATAGGATTTTAGTCTAGCAGATTGGTGTTAATAAACAAATAGAGCAAAATGTTTAAAGGACAGTTTTGTGGGAACGGAGGTTGTTATGACATAGAAGGAAGATAACGTGACCAAGATCACAATCAATTGTTGGTCCCATAGGAACACAATGTACAAGAGTGTGTGTAATTTTTGTGTACATGAATTACCACATATATGATAAATTTGTATATTGCAAATGATTACTGGTCATATTGCAATTTGATAGTTGTCAAAATTAGTTCTTTATCCTTTTTAAACTGATTTAAGTATACCATTTTTCAGTGTTTGTCATACTACCCAGCTAAAAAATATAATGGCTTTAAATATGAAAATTTTTCAAACCATTTCCACACAAGTTCTTATATGCAAAAGAAAGCTTCATTCTTACTCGCAGACATAGGAGAAGGCATTAGAGAAGTTGTAATTAAAGAATGGTAAGATTGTGTGTCTGATTTCTCTCCTTTCACCTTTTTATCTCAGTTTCGCTTACTATGTGTCCTTTTCTTGTTGGTTGTCATATTTTTCTAGTTTTAATTCCCTTTGCCTTTCCATATATTAAAAAGCTATAGGGAAACAATATTTTATTTCAATCTCTATAATAACTTAGGTTTATCAATAGCACAATTATTTCATTTCATAAATTTCTTTTATAGTCTTAGAGAATGAGGAGGAGATAGAAAGGAGGAAGATTGAAACCCTTAAGCTCTTTTTAACACAGTTTGTGGGCATGGAGTCAAAACCAAACTGCTATTCTTACCTAAATGTTTTAAGCAGAGAATTTAACCATGTTGTATATGATTTTCTAAACCCCCAATTCAATTTGCCTACTTTCTATTTTTTCCTTATTCTTCCCTCATTTTGAAAACAAATTATGTTGTTTTTTTCTGAATAAACATGAAGCTTCAGTAATTGAAATGTTGGTTCACTGTAGGTATTTTTCATTGCATAGCTTCATTCATATTATAGCCAAAACATTAAATAGCTCCTCATCTTCAGGTTCTGTTTATTTTATGATTCTTTTACTAATAACCTTTGATTTGTTAATGCTAATCCTTTCAATTCTATCCTATAACTAGGTATGTACAAGAAGGAGACAAAATTGCTGAGTTTGACAATGTTTGTGAGGTTCAGTCTGACAAAGCTTCTGTTACTATTACCAGCCGATATAATGGTACTATTCAGAAGATCTTTTATGAGGTTGATGAAGTAGCATTGGTTGGAAAACCTCTTTTGGATATTGAGGTGGAAAAAGAAGGTAGTATTATTTTTAATTTTATTTTAGCTAACATGACTAAATCAATTTTAATTTTAATTCTATTTAAAAATTGGGTGGGGGGAGGGCAGTGGTTATTTTAGCTCAATGTTATGTGCACTCAGCAAAAGTTTGAATATGCTTCAAGTTTTCCAATTTCTTCAACTTGTGCCTGTTTGCATGCCTCATACAAGCACTGAAACATAATGCTATTTAAGATAGTTCAGATTTAATTCATCAACTGCTTCAGCATATTACAAAAGGTCGCAAAGAGCTATTTGAAGACCTTTAAAAATGCAAAATTTATATTACCGCAGTCGAAAGTGAGATTGCTTTTTAAGTACTATAAATATGTAGTCACCTTTGGGAAACTTCAGAATTTGTTTGAAGACTAATCACAACTCAAAAGGAACCTCCTACAGGCATTGCATCATAGATAAGACATTGCAATTAAGCTTCTCAATCAAACTCAAGCCGTATGATTAAATGCCCCATAAACTATCTTTTGGCAATAAATTTAAACTTCCCTTGCTCATTTGAAGAAGCATCCCATATCAGTTTAACAAAACTCCCTTGATCATTAATGATCCCTAAACAGATCTTGGTTTCCTTTTTCTCCTAGCTTTTACTATACTTCTGCACAAGGTGAAACAATAAAAACTGAGCTCCTTGATCTTCTTTGCCTTCCTACTCATTCATATTCGGATATTTCTTATATGATGAACTCATTTCACAGCACTTTCCATTAGCCAGCCTAGTGATGGTTTCTCATTCTCATGATTTCCTTGAATTAAATGTCTCCATTGAATGGTCTCATCTCACACTGTGCTCATACTTATTTCTCAAACAATGCCTATTAATGAACGCAGAAACAGAAACGTGAATCAATCTTAAAACATCCACCTTTTTAACTATTCAGCATCTTATTCATTTATTGGATGATTTGTGGTTTGTATCTCTGGTATAAACTCATTTATTAGTGTTCTTGCAAATAGTAATTACCCTAATATTTGACCCCTTTTGTTATTTTCACCTATATATCTTTCACACAGTTTCACTTCTTTACAGATCCCTTCTGTGAGAGATGCTCTCAATTGGTTCTGGTTTAAATAAATACTGCCAAGCTTTTGTACAATATTTCAAATTTTATAGATGTTATATATAATTTAGATTGATCTTATTTACCAATATAAAAAGGAAAGTTAGTATTGCTATATAATTAAACAATATGTATAATATAATATGCTAAGAGCATAAAAGTATATAATTGATGCCATATAAGCTAGCAGATATATGCCATGGAGGTCCTTGACCTCCATAGTCATGATGACTTTGTCATTCAAATATCCTTTTCTAGACTGCTGCCACCTGATTTCACTGTCCCAGTCAAGGAGTTAAGGTCGGTGGCTGAGGACCTTCCTCCCATTCTCCAGGAGAATGGGACTGCAATCTCAGACCAGCATCCATGGCAGATTCTTTCACAACCACTTTATCCATATTCTCTAGCTGGGATGCTGTTCCGCCAGCATCCAATGCACATTGTGATATCGCTGAAGGCTGCCAGCTGAACTTTACCTCTAGAAGCTGAGAACTCTTCAATGACATGTTTACATTGAGTGAGTTTCATTCTGCTCTCGCTTCAAGCGCAAATACCATCTCTGGTCTAGACAATGTCTGGTATGCCATGCTTTGACACCTAGGTGAGCGATGCATGGCATTTCTGTTAGATTTGCTTAGCAAGATCTGGAATTGGTATTCTCCCAGTCTTCTGTGCTCACTTTTTGCAAACCAAGGAGAGATTACTCTACACTGGCTGGTTTCTGCCTCATCTTTAACCTCCATGTGCAAATTGATGGAGAGTTTGGTAACTGTAAAACTTGCCTTTTTCCTGGACAGTGGAGCCCACCTGTCTTCTGCACATTGCGGCTTTCCACAAGTTTCACTCCACATTGGATGCTCTGCTCCAACTGGAAAATGCCATATGCTAGGCCCTTCTTCATAGAGAGCACTTGGCCAGTGTGTTTCTGATCTGGAGAAGGCTTATTAGGATCAACTTCAAGGCCATGTTGTACTACACATATGTCGTAATGCATGGACCTTACTTTGGTAACCAAGAAAGGGATGCCATCACCAGTAATGCCAAAATAGAAAGAGGATGTGTCCACCACCATACTTCGAGAGTATGAAGGTCTGCCTTACGTGGAAGAGACGCACTTTTTCTGGAAGGAGGAGCTGCAGGTTTCAGTTTCGTAGCTGGATGCCATTCTGGAGCATTGGCTGACAATGATGACGCTGGATTCAATGGGGAACTGGTAAATGATCCGCCAACTGAAGGGCTCCGTCGCATCAAGGTGTTGGCAAAAACATCCATGTCCGAGTTTTCCGCAGCAGTGTTACTGATCCCTTGCTAAGCATCCTGCTCACTAGCAAGTGAGGGAATGTTGGACCATGACAGGTCGCATCTGTTCATTAAATTAAACGATCGAGCATAGCAAGTTGTTTGCAGAAGTAGCGAGGAACGGTTTGCATATACTTTTGACGCAACGACTTGCTAGTTTCTACATTGCAGTTAGGCTGAGCAAGGCAAAAGGCTTCCTCCAGTCGCACGGCGGAGAGGCGGAGGGATTCTTGAGGCTGAATGTGAATGTATTCACATATCCGTTCAGTGTGTCCTCTTCAATCACTGTGTGAATCTTGACCCCACTTTAGCAATTTCTTCTTTGTCCCTTTGTAGGTGTCTCCTGGAAGTCTAAGAGCTACAAAGGCTTTGTGAATGCTGCCCTCCAGGAAGCGGCCAAGTTCTGAGACCTACAGACTACTGCTACCACGGAAATTATTCTGGCAATAGTCTTCGAAAATGGACAGGAATTCCTTGAGAGATTGGCCAGAAGCTAAATAGGACTTGTCTGGCTTTGGCACCACACGATTGTCCAACTGCATCAACAGTTGGAACAACTGATCCACACTCAACATTGGTGAAGTCACAGACTCACTAGCAGAGGACTGGCGTCTTGGTTGCTTCGATTGGAACTCACGAGTGGGCAGAAATCTGGATGATGGACTAGCAGAACTGGAGTCATGATGTTTGGCTTTTATACCTTTGACTTACCTTTAGCTTTCTTGGTATGTTTCCGATGCCCTGAACAATAAGAGTGATGAAAGGAAGACTCTGACGAAGAGGGTGACTGATGTTTGACACCCTTGAGGATCCACTCCCGCAGTCCCATTATATGGAACAGATCTCGGGGGTAAACTCCTGAGATGACTGTTCATCTCAGCAATGCATTGTTGAGCTTCAGGCTGGAGGGAGTCAAAGCGCGTCTGGAAATTCCCGACCACAGTGGCAATGTACTTGCAACTGTTCTTCAAAGCTTCAATGTCCTTGAACCCACCAGCTTCTTCATCAGGCAGCCTCGTGTTAGCCACCACGGTATTGGAGCCATCTTCACAACAACAAAAAGACAAACTGTATGGACTGAAGTAACTAGCACAGTATTGACTGATTTACTGACAACTATATAGAAAGCTGGATACAACTCTCACAGCGACCACCAGGGGCCACAGGATAACTCCTGATAACCCTATCCCTGTGCTGGTCGCGATGGACAAAGAATGGATATCGCTCCCCAAGAGGAAAGTAATCCCAATCCACAACCCCGAGCACAGAAGCAGGATGGCAAGCTGCAGATGATAGAGAGCAAGGAGTAGACTGAATAGAGCAGAAATAGGAGAGTAATGAGAATTAGCCTGAATTAAGGAAAAGAGGTATGGAAGAGAGATGAATTAGACTGAATAACTAAGCTCAATAAAGGTATGCACCGGTAAGTTGTAGTATGGTACCGCACCTATGGCCCACGAGTTATAAATCGCATGACCTACATGAAATTTAATGCAAGAAATGGTAATAAAAGGATTAATTACTTAAATTAATATACTTAACAACAGTAAAGGACAAAAATAATATAATACAAATAATCAATGAAATAGTGCACTAGTCAATCCATAACAAATCTAGTTGAATTCTACAATAAGGTTGAGAGGGGTAAGGATGAGGAAAGGATCTGTTAGTCAGGTGCTGGGAATAGGATAGGGTAGGTTGAAGGGTTGATAACGGTATGGTCGTGGGGACACAAGGAGTTGGTAAGGCGACCTTGAGCCTTACAAGTAGCGAGAATTGTCCTTATACTGTTCCCACACTGACCACTCCTCACTGGAGCACTAGTGTCGAGGAAGCGCGGTAGGCGTGAACCAGGGAGTGCAGAACAGAGGCAGTCAAGCAAGGGAGGACATCAAGGCTCACACACCAGGCAATGACAGGAGGGGTGATGTATGGACACCTAGGTAAAATGAAAAAGAGTGGATGGACCATGAGTATGGCATCCTTACAGTACAGCTCAACAATGCAGTTCAGTAAACAAGATTAATGGGTAAAGCTAATAGTGATAACAATAGCACTGCAAACAAAACTGAATTAATATAAGCAAAGGGATGTAAAGAATTATTATCAGAATATAATAATAATAATAAATATGGACCAAAGATAAATAAGAGATAACGACATTAATATCAAGCACAAAAGACATCAGGTTTAATAAAGAATATACCAGGTTTAAAATTAAGATTATAAAGGAGGATTAATATGTACTAAGCTGCTCACCTCGGTCATCCGTGCTCAAAACGGGTATCAATCCAAATGTGCAGGAAAGAAATTATGTTATAATTTAAGGCATATTACAAAAACGCACTTAAAAATATTACTGCGCAAGACAAGCCATGCTAGAAGAGCTTAATATATAGATAAAACATCTGAAAGAAAGAGTAGAGTTGAATAACATGATCAGAATAAGTTAGAAGGAAATCATTTCACACTAATACCAATTCCCAACCTCTGTACCTAGAAAACTAGATCAGAATGCAATCCCCCCAAGGTACACCCAACTAAATGACCGTAAGGAAAAGGACAAGAAAACACCTCAAACAGAACACGCCTCTTCAATGGTACTGTATTATAGAGACTCTCCACACAATGCAGATGAAACAGATACCTCCCATTCTTTATCTCAGATTTTTTGTGAGCCCAATTGAACAAGAAGACGGGGTTGACAGTGTCACTCCTTGCCCTGCGCATAAATGGCAGCACCAAGGTAATGCCAGAAAATGTTCTTGCTACACTCTGGGTGGACGATCTTTCTATCTCTTTTGTTAGGCCCAGATGCTAACTCTAATCCGTTGACTGAATCCTGGATCTTGCGCTATCTGAAGCGCACATGTTTCTGTTTTCCTTTGCCAAGACTAAGGTGCTGTTGTATTGGCAGAGTTGCGACCCTGTGCTACAATCGGTGCCACTTTAACAGGGTAGCTTGGGTGTTTCCTTTATTTCAAAAAGACGGTAAATAATTGTAAGAAACAAATAGCAAACCTTAACCAATTGCAATATAAATATCAAAAATATACACAGCCTTACAAACTAAACCCCAAATAATTATGTACGTATATACACCTTTATGAAAATACTTAGCCAATATATATGGAGAGAGAGAGAGAGCCTTACAAATATGTCGGCCCACGTCGGAATATGGATAAATCAGCCACACAATCTAAATTGTACACAAGAAAGTCCTTGGTGCCCACCGAAATCATAATTAAATATGCAAAGGGCTATAACTGGTACCAGACTAAGAGGGGAGAAAAGGGAAGAGGAGGCAGGCCCGCATTCTTCCAAGGGTTCCTCAATGGCGTCCTGTCTTAAGAGACTGGGATGCGTGTGTTCCAGTCAATTCATTGAAGACTGGGAGGCGCTCTCAAAGACCCACATTTCAGGATGTTCCGTTTCAATAGTGAGAGAGGGTCCAGGCTGGCTGTCGCTGCCTCTCAAATCCAGCTTTCACTCGACTGTCTTGCTGGAACTGAGGAGCTGAAAACGAAAAGGCATCTTCAGTCACAGATTCACTGCCACACTCAAACACCAATAACACCAACATACATACATACACCCCCATTCACACTGACTCTTACCTGGGTGACTTTCCAGTTTGCCCTTCTCTCTAACTTACAAATTGCACACTTTTACTTTATTAAGTAATGGGTCATTCCATATCATTTGGTCCAATTCTAGGAATTGGCCCCACCTCACTATCTTGGATTTTGATGAAATTTGGTACACTTTGTAGATGCTATAGTTTCCAAGATAGAGTACTCCTGTTTTTGACCCCAAACACAGGAACTGAGACTGGCAGTTTCACAGATGCATTTTTAGGGGGCCTTTACTCAGTTGCTATTTGCTTTGAGGTGTTGAAAATGACTAGTCTGGCCTACCTTTTTGCAAGGGTTTCAAAAATCAAATCAGTTTTGAACCAAGTGGCTTAGTCCATGGTGGCTGTGCCACTACCAATTCTGTGACAGCTGGTCACAGATTGGTGTCCCAATTGCCTAGGTGCCATGCCCGATAGCCGTGCAAGTCCAGCCACGGGCCCTCCATCCCACCTCTCTTCTCGAGTCCATGCTGTGCCAGTGTTGGGTTTCTTCTCCAGGGTCCCAAGCTTTAGGTGGTTTTCTAGCTGGTTCCTGAGCCATGTGTGGGTTTCTTGTCCAAGGTTCCCAAGCCTTCAGGTGGGTTGCTAGCTGGTTCCCAAACCAAGTGTGGGTCTCTTACTGGTTCCCAAGCCATAGCCAATTTCTTCTTATACATAGCTGCAAGACGTGGCCTGCACGTCTTGGATAACGGTATCAGGCTAACTAATTCCTTCCAAGTGTTGAAGCTGTTGGTGCAGGAACAATGCACAGAATATGAATTTCTGGAATCCAACACTTGTTAAGTGTAGATGGCGAGTGGAAGTTCTTGCAAGGTCCATGCGGGTGCATGAATTTTATCAAAGCACTTTCTTCCAGAGACACCTTCAAAATATTTCCGATTCACCATTTTGCATCATTTATGCAAGCAACATATTGGCCTGGTTGCAGATTTGCAGTTTTCACAAAAACCTTGTCTGACACATACAATGTGGCCATGAATGATGTGCAGTCTGCAGACATTTGGCTCACATCAATTGGCTTGAAACATTAGTGTTCCCTTGTACCAGCCATGGTATGTGCTTTGGTAAATTGCTGCTCCTGGACTGCTTTAACCTCTCAACTTCAGCACTGCTGACAAAGAAACTCTTCATTCCTGGTACCTGCTTCTCAAAAAATTTGTACAGGTACCTGTACAAATGTGGCCTTCAGGTGGAAACTGTAGACTTGCTCTCTGAGCAAGGCGCTTGATCACAAGGAGATTTTCCATGTGATGTGGTGAAAAAGTTCCATTCGGCTGAGATTCCATAGTCTTTTTCATGGTGGCAAAGATTTGCGAAGTTCTTGAATTTCTTATATTGTGTTGCTGACCCATAGCTGAAGTAGTAAATGTGCCTGATGGTGGCCATATTGGTGTTCAGATGCTGGAAAACTGTCTTGATGAACACACAGACAGTCACTGATGATGCACATGCTGTGGCACTTCACCTCATCATTTTCTCTGGTGTGAGCTGCAAATGGGTGCAATACCACTCGGCTGTTGTTCCAGTGAAACCCATGAATTTCATCCTGCATTATAAAGGAATAATTTTCTGAAATCTATCAAATTCACCAACTTGTCTTCCTGCAGATTTTCCTTGAGTCTTTTCAGATAATTAGCCTGATATTTGGCAATCTAGTGGTGGACTGACAAGTTGGTAAGCTTGGCACTAACATCCTTGACAAATTCTTCAATTGATAACTGATTAAATTTGCTCGGTCTGTCTGGATCCACTGCTTGAACTCAATTGTGGCCTCGGGATCTGAATCCTCAAAGATTTGAACCAGGTATTCATGCAGTGGCTCTTCACCAGGGCAGTTATCACATCGGCGAAGCAAGCAATCATAAGAGTTCCAACCACAGACAGTTTTGCCAATCAGTTCTTTGTAATCTTCAGTTATTGACTGTGTTACAGCTAACATTAGCTTGATATTTTGGTGTTGCATACAAACACACACACTATGTGTGTCGGAAGCTCCAACTGTGATGCACTACTGAGGCTGCAGCTCACAGAATTTTGAAAAGCCTATCTTTTCTGCAGAATACTTGTTCCGTAATTATGTAAACAGCTCATTCAAGTTCCACAAAAGAAGTCTCTTCTGCATTTGAGTTTTTATGTAATTTTTTCACACACTTTGTCTTTAATTCCTGGACGTAGCCTTCAGCATCATGTAATTTTCTTGCTGTTTAACAAATCCTTTCTGACACTTGAAATTCTTCCTCAACTCTTTGGCCGCAGAGTCAAAATCTGGAGTTTGTCATAATGGCCAGTTGAGGCTATGCACTTGCTCGACAGTGCAGACAAAAGATTGGTGTAATCCTCACAGTTTTGGCATGCAGCTTAGCCTGCTTCAGCTTCAGGCTGCATATCACCAATGTCTAGCCCACCAGCTACTTCAATGGATTCTGTTAACTTCTGTTGTAATTGCTGAATCTTCATGCCTCCGTATCCAGGTAAATCCCTCTTGCTGACCTTTCTGAACTTCAAAGGGGACACACCAAGTGCTCCAGCAGTGGTATCAACAGCTTCTGTTGCAAGAGTTCTTTTAACCGCTTCAGGTTCTTCACCAGAAGAATTGTCAATTGCCTCGCCATGTCAGCATGTTGGACACAGCACTCCTTCCATGTCTTGCCCAATCACTTTCTTCAGCTTAGCTGCTGTATCAGTGGTAATCTTGTGTAGACCCTTCACAATTTTCTTTGTATGTGGAAGATTGAAGGGATTGCTGCAATATCGCTTTGTCGCACGATCTGAAATAGAAGTTGCACTCTGCTGCTCCATTTTTCAAGTCACTAGCATACAGAATTTCTGAAATGAAGGAAAATAGAATGAAATTGTGCAAAATGGACTAGTAACATATAAGGCACATGTTCATTACTTCATATGTTATAGTACTAACCCCCCCCTTCCAATTTTAACATCCCTACTCCAAATCTATACAGGTGCAGGGCCCGAAGGCCAAAACTAGGGCAAATTCAAGTTAGCATTTGACCAAGAAGCAACTCACTCTCAAAAAAGATATTTTGGTATCTAAGGCTATTTTACATGTTTCCAATGAGACAAAAAAAAAAAAAGAGGATCAAAAACTTTTATGATGGTCAAATAACTGATTTAACATAGGTCATTTTTCACCTTTTTCTATTTGTGAGCAACTTTGATAAGGTATAATGTAGAAATTATTAGACCTAGAAACTTCCAATTTTGCACACTTCAGGAAAAAATTTGGGATCATATAACCCCAATGTTCATGAGATATATAGGCTCATGAGTGCAGCACTGGTTGGTGTTATGGGTAATTTACTTGTATTTTAAATCTCAGTTTGTGAGAAAACTAACCCACCTGGGTCAAAATTGATTTGATTTTTGAAACCCTTGCAAAAAAAGTATGCCAGACTACATTCATTTTCAGCACCTCAAAGCATATAGCAACTGAGTAAAGGCCCCCTAAAAACGCCTCAGTGAAACTGCCAGTTCCAGTTCCGGTGTTTGAGGTAAAAAACAGGTGTACTAGTCCATGGCTGTTTCAGCAAGTGACCAGGCCAAGACTGGCCTATCCAGCCTCAAGGCAGGTAGGGACGGGCAAACAAAGACTAAAGTTATGTTCTGAATGAAGTGCTGATTGCGTTGGAGACCCTCATTGACATATTACTCGAGATTTCTTTGCCCTTCTTGGTGTTGACACCTTTTAATTATTTGCCCAAAAGCTGGCAAGGTGTTGGCCAAAGGTCAAATGTTCCGTCAGAGGATAGTATTGACTAAATTGACTTGTAGAGAGCCAAAGCTCACTTTTTTCTTGATTAGAGTTTTGTGGCAAATGCAAATTCTCTTCAGGCACTCTGTGGCTGACTGTTAAATATAATTCCACACTCTACCATGAATTTCATGAAAGGGGTTGTTTATGAGAGAGAATTTATAGACTAATCCTTAGAAGAGTTTGCTGATGGACTGGTAATGGTTGAATGTATGATGATAACACATGGGAGGGGCTTTGAGTTCCACTCCTACACTTCATGTTTGATCATCACACTCCTTGAATCAGTGCATGCCCCTCGTAATGCTACCCTGTCAACTACTGTGGAGGTGCTACTACTGCCACTACTTCAACCAAAGGTTTTGTGATAAAGAGATAAGATTTGGTTTAATTATTTACTCCCACTTAGTTAATGCTCCATTTCTCATTGTGGTAAAAAGCAAATTCTTGCTTGCAAAAGATAAAATTAGGATATGTAACCAATATCTGTAATATTGATTTTTGAATTCGTCTAGTTATACTAGTCTTTTGCCTTTGCTGTAAGGTTTTCAGATCCTGCATTATCGTCTTAGCTCTTATTCACCTTTGTTCGTGTCTCCTTATGCTTCCTTTTTCTTTGCCGTATTTTCCCTTCTATTTATAGCATTTATCTCTTTTTTTTGTCTTATTAATTACAGTGTGTATACCAGGAGCCACTTGTTTCTATTGTTTTCTAACTGCATTGGCCTTTTATACTATATGCATATTTTTACCAAAATTGCATCCATCCCTGGAAATTTGATTGAAATCTGATTTCCAAGGGTTGCTTTAGTATTAGTTTGCCATAAGAGAAAGTCTCATAGAAAATGTGAGTCAGCATTAAATTTCTGGAAAATCCTCTTATCAATCAAATGGCTCTTTTATATTTTAGTAAATAGTCTTGTTTCATTTATACTTTAACTTTCCCTAATTTAATTCTTTTCTTATTGATTCAAGTTCAAAGACTAGTGCAGGCGGGGGGGGTGGTACTTTTCTGTTTCCCATTGAATGAAAATTCCCTCATTGAAATGCACATTTTCATCGCTTAAAGAGTAATTTTTCTCAAGGAAGAAAATCACCTTTTTTTCTTTCTTTTTTTTTTATAGAGTCTTCTAGTGGCACAGTTGGAGATGCTGTGCAGGAAGGTGAAGCCATTGCATTGAGTAAGCCAGTTGTTGGTGGCCATGTTTCAAGTGATATCGAGCTTCCTCAAGGAAGCACCAAGATTATTGCTACTCCTGCTGTGCGCAGAATATCTATGGAATACAAGGTTATCAATGTTTGTTGCTATGAAACTGCTGGCTTCATTCTAACTTGTATTGTTGCCAAATTTAAAAAATAAAAATTATGGGATAATTGAGATGAGCAAAAATGGAAAAAATGTGAGCAAAGGCTACATAATAACTTTTAGGTTATGTGCAATAATAAAAAGTATTAGAATTTATTAAGGGATCAAAGTTAATTTATCTGGAAGGTCATGATGTCAATGGATAGACATCATTTAATTTTGTAATTACTGGGCCTTCTACCATCTTATTTCCTTTCTCTCTACATTTCAAGGTTGACCTATCAAAGGTTGTTGGCTCTGGAAGAGATGGGCGTATTTTGAAGGAAGATGTCCTTAATTATGTTCAAGGGAAAGACAAGGGACCACCTATGCATATCGAAACTCCTCTACCTCAGCAACCTTCAGTTCAAATTCCCTTAAAGTCTGTTGCCATGCCACCTACACCTTCATCCAAACCTATTCCTGTGGTTCTGAAAGAAGACAGAGTTGAGAAGATCAAGGGTTACAAACGGGCCATGGTGAAGACTATGACTACCTCGATGGTAAGTTATTCTTCCATTGAGAATGTGTCGGTCTGCTTGAGTTACATCAGAGGGGTATGGATGCATATTGGAGGGATTATAGAAGTGTGAAGTTAATTGTAAATGTAGCAATTGATTTGGGATGTGGATATTGCTTGATTGCTACTGGAATGTTTCCTGTCAACAACCCTTGACTAAAACATAGGAATTTCCCTCTACGGATACTGGGTATTGCAAAAGTCCTGTTGCACTCATTATTACGCTTTCAACGAAGGACACTAATAGTTTTGATGCAGTTACACATTTTTATTGTTTCAACATACAAATGTGTTTAAAGTGTTAAATTATTCAATGTTGCCACTCTTGGTGGAGAGCACAGGTTGCTTCCTCATGCCAGCCCACATGTGGTTGACAGAAGACTTGAGCTCATCAGCATTGCTGTGGCAGACCTTGCATGCCTTGCCCTCAATATGCACCCACACAGGCGACTCTGTGAGCAGAAGTTCATGTTTGATTCTAGGCTGTGTGGGCCATGGCACTGTCCTGCTGAAAGACATAGTCCACCTTCTTTGTGATCTTTCTCACCTAGGGCAGGACTTTTCTTAGCCAAGACATTATTCTCAGTGAGCAGAGGCCTTTCCATGCACCTCAAGTTCTTGACGGCCCTGGACACTGGCCATAGAGATGTTCTTTGTTCCCACATTCAAGGGGTAACCTGTATAGCCTGAATTACTTGATCTACATAAGTTGCACATCCATCTGACCTCAGTCCAAATTAGGGCGGCCCTTTCAGTTTGTTGTCTTGGACTCGATGATGCATCCTGGGAAAGTATTGGTGCACTTTCCCTTTGCCCCCACTCAGCACTACTTTACCTTTTTATTATTAGCATTATTATAATTTTTATTATTTAGTAGGATTTTTATATTTCTTATTATTTAGTAGGATTATTATTAATTTATTATGTTATTATTATATAGTACTATTAATTTCATTTTGTATATTTTTATATTAGTATGTACAGTGGAACCTCGGTTCACGATCTCAATCCATTCCTGGCATTCGCGAACCAAGACAATTTTTCAATTGAAATTAACGTAAATACAATTGATCCATTTCAGCCTCAGAAATATGGTATTTGTACTAATTTAAGTTTTGTTTTTTTTGTGATGAATATATGTAGAATGAAATTGAAATACATATCCTTAAATAGAGACAAATAACGCTAAATTAAATAAAACAGTACTGGAATTTACCTTTGTTGTTTGTAGTTGCTGGCACTTGGATGGTGAGGGAAGAGAAGAAGAGGAGGAAGCTACTGCTTCAAAGGGGAATCCCCTTCCATGAAAACATGGGCCACTCTGATTCAGTATTCTTTTTCTCTTCTCTGCACCTTTTTAGGTGGTTCCATTTCTGATTTGCGCACAAGAAATTTTTTGTTGGGTGATGATTTGTACTTCACTCCACTTACTACAAATGTCCTTAATCTGAGCACTAGTAATTTTCTCCCTTTCCTCCTCTTCCTCCGATGAATGATCCTCCTGTAGGGTCTTCACCTGCTCCCTCTGCAACCCAACAAGCTCTTCTGTGGTGATGTCTTGATACCCCCCTTCCCCAGCTCTTCCATGTCACCATCGTTGACCTCCAAGCTTATACTCTTCTCCATGCACACAATTTCATCCAGCACTTTTACCAGTGTTCCTCAAACCCATCAAAGTCTCTCTGCAACACAGCTTGGCCAAAGTTTCCTCCAGGCTGATTGCAAGGTGCGGTAAGAGACCTTATTCCAGGCTTTATCGGTGAGGTTTATGCTGCTTCCAAAAATCTTGAAGGGTCAAATTTGTGTCACCAGTAACCTGGAAACACCTGGAAAACAATGCCTTGGTGTATAGCTTTTTGAAATTTGCAATGTTGTGTTGATCCATGGGCTGCAGTAGTGGAGTCATATTGGGAGGAAGAAATTTGACCTTGATATCCAGGTCTTCCACCAAACTTAGTGGATGTGCAGGAGCATTATCCATTAAGAGAAGACATTTGAGAGGCAGATTCTCGTCCTGAAGATATTTCTTGACAGTTGGAGCAAACACTTCAGTTAGCCAATCCATAAATAAATTCTGCCTTGCTATTTGCCCTCCACATTACCCTTCAACACATCATTGTGCTTAAAGACATGCAGATTTTCAGAGTGATAGACAAGAAGTGGCTTTATCTTACAGTAGGGCTATTCAAGTTCATATTGTGAAAATATAAAAGTTGTGGGAGACTTCATGCCACATGTTGTTCTTGTTCCACTTGTGGTCGTATAGGTGCACATAAAATTTGAACTAGATCGGATAAGATATAAAGGTCCCTCAGAGCGACACATTCTCTTCTCCCTCCATGTGGATGCCACCTGGTCCATTATTGAGGTGACGTTGGCAGTCATTCAAGTGGATTGGCCTTTGGAAGTGTTTGTTTGGTGTCTAGAGGTCACCAACTTCTTCATTCTTTTGGTGGTAAATTGGTATGAACATTACTTTTTGTTTGAGGAACTGAAAGTTATCATTTTCATTTGGAATCACTAACAGAACAGAGAACTTCAATATTCCTATTTTTTTTTCTTTCACAGGTGCGATGGTTTCTATTCGCAAACAATGGTGGTTGATCAGTCACCCGGAGGAGAACATCACCAGGAGCTGTCTCCCCACAAAGGGGCAAGTGCTCCGAAAATTCTACTTGCACCACAGTCTGGAAAAGAAAAGAAAAGCGGAGGCTGTGAAGGAGACCGTGGAGGGAGTCCTGTGGATTTGGGAGAAGGCAAGTTTCCTTACCTCCACACTGCGTTACAGCAAGGCGAAGCTGCTCAAGTTAGTGGAGGCCTACGAGGGTCTTCAGAAGCACAAGAAAAGAGCTTTGGAAACTGCAAGGATAAATGAGGAGATCTTTCAAGGGGACCTTGATGACTTGTTCGATGTGTAGCACAGAGATGCCCTTGAGAAGACCACAAACGAGGAGGACAGGGCCTTCCTCATCAGCCAAAGAGAGGATTGATCAACTTCCTCCATGACCCGACTGGACACTATCAGCGAGGCTCCAAGATAAAAAGCGGAGATTGAGAAAAAGATTGCCTTAAGTGTTGTACCTTCAAGCCAGGTGGCCTCATCGTCCTTGTCCTTTCACAGGGAAATGGGTGGAAGCGATGCCGAGTTCAAGTGCCTAAGTCCTCCTAAGATAGCTGGGAAGAAGTCTGCCATGATCCTGTCAAAGGAAGTGACCATCAAGCTGGACCGCTTCAAGGTCTCAGATCTGGCTGCGATGGCAGTGGTAGGAGCCGTGGCCAAGGCAACTAGTCAGAACATCGACAATAACACCCTCTCTTTGAGCTCCATCTGCTGCCTTAGGAGAAAGAACCGAAAGGAAGTGGCCACTGCAGAGAAATCAAACTCTCAGGGAGATGCCTTGTGCTACTTCACTGGGATGCCAAGCAGCTGTCTGACATTGTTGGGGGGCGTGAACGCGTTGAGAGGCTCGCCATTCACGTCACAGATGGGTACAAGGAGTACCTCTTGGAAGCAGCCAAGATCCCCAAGGCACTGGGCATCACATGGTGGAGGCTGTCCTCAAGGTGGTATCCGACACTGGACTAGAGGTGCACATTCAAGGAATCGTGTTTGACACTACTGCCTCGAACACAGGTCTCAATGAAGGAACCTACAACAAGATTTAGGAATGTCTGGGAAGGAATTTCCTCTGGTTTGTGTGCAGGCACCACATCCTGAAGGTGATCCTTGGGGACATTTTCAAACACTTATGGACCATCTGGCGGGACCAGTGGATGAAGAAAGCCTCCTTCCTCTCCTGATAGGCGAGCTGTCTGATGCAGGGGAGACAGCTTTGAGCGAGCTCAAGAGTGCATCGAACAACAAAGCCATCCAAGAGACGGCTACAAGGAGATCTCGGTTCTCTCCTACATCTTTCTGGGAGGCGATATTGGGACGACTTTCAAGATGATGGCACCAAGAGAGATGGATGTCTAAGGGAATCTATGCTCTCAAGATTTTCCTCTTCACGTCTCATAAACTTCGAACCATGGAACAGGTGTCCTTCTTCGTCGCCCTCCTTTGCAACATTCCATGGAACTAGGCCATTGTTCCTTCCCATGCTCCCTACAACGATCTCTCATGAGGGAACTTTGCAGAGTGATCCCCAATAAGCGTGTTGCTGAACTAGCCCTAAAGGCATTCAAGCGCCATCTCTGATATGTGTCAGAAGACTTTGTGCCTCTCTCTCTCTCTCTCTTCGACAAAAGGGTTACAAAGGAAGAGAAGGCCTCCATGGTCCAGAACATGAAGAGGGAGGAGAAGGGACTGAAACGTCTGGACGGAAAGGCCTTCAATCTAAACAAGCCTCTTCCAGGCTTCTTCCATTCCCGGTTGAGGTAGGTGCTGGATCCCCTGCTCCTAGGACAAGGAAAGGAACTGGCCACACTCTTAGCTAAGAGCCCCACCTGTTGGGAGAGGGATCCTCTCTTCTGCAAGATGAGTGCAATTAACCAGGTGAAGGTGGTCAACGATGTTGCTGAATGGGGAGTGGCCCTGATGACCACCTTCAACACGGCCATCACCTGAGAAGAAGCTCAGAAGCAGTTCCTTCTGAAAGTGGTGGCCAAGGATATGGGGGAGTGCCCCCACGACCTCCAAGGCAACCCTGCTGAAGCCTGAGCGATCAGACACTATTTTCTTCAATGGGAAATTTGCTAACGAGTCCGCATCTAATTTTTGCATGTGATATGTGTCACAATGTGGCGGCGGGTTCGCGTGACCCCAGCCAAAAACTCCCGTAGCCCTGACAAGGTCAGCTTGGTGGTTCAGGGAGAGGGTATTGAGGAACGAGAGTATTTTCTAAATTTAATTTAGAAACCGTAATTCTAGCAAAGTAATACAATCCAAAATATAAACAACCCTCAACCTAAACCAAAATACATTACATATATATATATATATATATATATATATATATATATATATATATATATATATATATATATATATATATATATATATATATACATATACATATACACAGTTGGCCTCACAATACTCTGGCCAACCACCACACGTATATATTTACAAAACGGCCTTACACAAGATCTTGGCCACGAAAATGTATAGTATAATCAAAATATTGCGACATACGGGTGCACCCTTAACTATCTAATAAAGTGAGACGAGTTGGAGAAAGTGAGAGATGGCTCACTTTCTGCAGGATTCTTAGGGGTCCAGGACTCGGCAAAGCCGAGGATTTTGGGTAGCTGGGACGCTTGTTGGTCCCAACTGCTGGGTCCTAACACATTCAACCATATCCATTCTCACACAATCTTCACTCACCTATCCTCCGTCTAGGCGGCTCTTCCTTCCTCAGTCACAAACTTGACTTCCAAACTTTTACCTAACACAAAGCTATTAGCTACGCTGAAAGAATGCGCCTAAAAAGAAAACGGGAGATGAATGGGGGAGCACGATAGAGACCCATCGAGTCCCCCCACACAAAGCAAAGACAGTTATCACACGATCCACACACACACATTCTGCAAAAGAAGAAAGAGATTAGACATAGGAGAGGGGAGGCGGACAACCAAACTACTACATCAACATCTCTGATTAAATGCTTTTTTGGCCCGATCTTTTGTCTCATCCATTAACATGGAAAAATAGTTTGCAGATATTTCACTAACAATTTTGTTGCCAAACACTTGTATTAAATCGTTTTGATATTCAGGAGACATGTAGTGGCCATTTCATTTTTCCGTCTTCTTGTGCATCTTAAGTGTTTCACTAAAGTTTCCTCAATTAGAAGATGTTCCAGTCTCATCATGGCCACAAAATGGTACTCCTTGTCTACCAAGTAAACTTTTGAAATGTACTTTTATTTCATTCGTTTTATTGGTACACAGTTTGTTCTTGATAGAAGAGTCATATTTACTAATTATAGCTTTCCGGTTTAACCACCTGCCCCTATGGTAGCCAAGATCTTCTCCATTTTAGAGAAGGATCTGGCCCGAGGGCTCTTACCAACGGAGGAGAGAAGCATGTTCATTTTCCGTTCTCTCCTAAAAAAGAAAAAGACCAAAAAAAACTAAGACGGACTGTTCTGCTGCGACTAAGCCAAGATCGGCACGTCCGCCCCCGTTGCTCCCCCGGGTGGGAAGTCCCAAACAAAGACAAGAACTACATCAGGGCCTCTCATTCAGAGACTACCTGCCATTTTCAAGCCAACTGACTTCAAACTCTTCCTTTTTATTCACTCCACTGATGGCAGCATGTTGGCTAAGGGCAACATGATCCATCAGAGAAGAGCTTTAGCTACTGTGATTGGTGGAGAGCCGAAGGTGACCCATTTCTCAGACGGGAACTTTCTAGTGAATGAGTCTAATCCCTCCGGGGTCGTCATGACTAGTGCCCTTCAGACAGTAGATGGAATGCCTGTGAGTGTGACGCCGCACCCTACCATGAACTTTGTGAAAGGAGTAGTTTATGCCAGGGAACTCGTGGACTACTCCATAGATGACATCCCTTAGAGTTGGCCAACCATGTGGCTTTCAAGGTTGAACGTGTGATGAGAAAACTGGAGGGGCATCGAGACCCACCCCTACACTTCATCATGTTCGACTGTGACAAGCTCGCTGAGTCGGTGCATGCCGGTTGGTATCGTTACCGTTTTGGTCTTGTTAATCGCTCATGTAGATGCGCAAAGTCAGGGTTCCCCGAAGTCTGTGTAAGAGTCTCCAAGGCAGCACACGATAAGTCCAAACCGTGTGTGGCCAAGTGTGTCAATTTGGGAGAGCCCCACCCCGCTTCTTTGAAGCAATGTGGTGCGTATCTCCTTGAAGGAAATCCTGGCCATTCAGGCACATGATCGTCTCTCATTTCATGAGGCTAAGACTTGATCATTTCGCGCCCGGCGCTGCCTGTTACATCCTATGCCTCAATATTAAGAAATACACCCTCTGCTTCTGGCCTACGAGCACAGTCATTTCTGCGCCCATTCGGAACCCTTCTGCACATTCTATCCACCCTGGACACTCCCTTGGTAAAGCTGGCGGCACAAAGGGTTCACACCCAGCCCCAGCTAAAACCAGGGCTACCTTCCTTTCCCCCAGCGTGACCGTTTCCCATAAGGCGTAATGGGCATGCGCCTCCAGGAGGCAAAACCCCTGAAGTTGCTCGTGAGACGATCTTGTGGGTTTCTTAAAGCCATCCCCTGAAAGGAGCACAGCACTAAAGTAGCTTCGGCTCCTATGTTCAGTGGTAGGCTGCTTGGCTTGTAGACGCTGGATCCTTCAAAAGAAAGAAACCTCCCCCTCCGCCTCCGAAGGGGGGAGGGAGGAAAAGACTTGCATGGCGAACCCAACCTTCCCCAATAAGTCCTCGAAGGCGACAGCGCATTATCCGGCCAATTTCGCCGGGGTTCTGCCTCCGGGAAGCGTACGGTCATTCCTGTGAGGGTCTTCTCTTCGAAGAGGGCCCCCGCACCTCCTCCGAGCTAGGCCTGGAGGGCATATTCCTGCAATGGAATTGGTGCAGAGTCTCGATTCGTCCCGTTCCCCGTTAGCTATCTTTTTGCAGGAGACGATGCTGGGTGTGTGCACCCTGCCCACTCTCCCTAGATATGAGGGTTTTGCCACCCTACCACCACGCGATGGGAGACGGAAGGAGGATGCGCGATTTACACCCGGCATAATGTCTCTGTTCTTGTCTTTACTTTAGTTAGATAGCTCCTTTCGGGCAGTAGCTGTGCAGCTGCACCTGCATAGGAGGTATACTATTCTTTCTATGTACATTCAACCATCAGCTAATTTCAACGCCAGAGACTTCCGCCGCATTGTGGCACGTTTGCCGAGGCCTGTTCTCTTGCTCGGAGATCTGAACGGTAGATACTTCCCCTGGGGAGACTACTTGATTAATCCCCAGGGTCAAGTCCTTGCAGACCTGATCCACGAGCTGGACATAGGTGTCCTAAATGTAGATGAGTTTATGCATTAGTGCCCGAGAACCGCTTCATTTTCTTGTCTCGATCTATCTTTGTGCTCTCCGGGTGCACAACCTGATTTTGGGTGGGTGGTGGTCGATGACCTCCATGGAGTGATTACTTTCCCATTCAAATATTATTTTCTGGGCCGCTGTTGTCCGAGAGCCCACCACAGTGGTGCTTGGCGCGAGCACGGTGGTCGGCATTTCAGGAAATGACTGATTTCTCTTATCTCATTCGAGTTTAGGTCGGTTGATGAGGCTGTTGAGTTCTTCTCCGGCAACCTCCTCACCCTGGGCCTAACTACTATTCCTAGAACGTCTGGCCACTTTGCACAGTGACCACTCCCATGATGGTCAGCTGAATATGAGACGGCCCTCAAACATAAGTGTTATGCCTTCTTGGTGGGCATATGTGTCTTCACTTAACCGGAAAGACCTGTCTAGCAGAGGTGTGGTAAGAGAGTCAAAATGATTTGGGCCAAGTTCTCGAAGGACCCCCTCTTCCTGTTTGCCAGGAGAATGTGACATCAATCTCTGACCTCGCGTCCCTGGCAGAATCCTTCGCAACCGCATCATTCAATGTGCGCCGTGATGTCCTGGAAGGCCGCCGCCTGGACTTTAGCTCAAGAGGCAGAGAACCTTTCAGTGACAAGTTTACTTTGAGTGAGTTGTGTTCTGCTCTTGTTTCGTGCACGGACACCGCCCATGGTCCAGACAATGTTCCATACACCATGCTTCAACACTTGGGTTAAGGTTAGTGAAGCATGGCCTTTCTCTTAGATTTGTTCAACAGGATCTGGGTACAGGGTATCCTCACATATTCCTGGCGAATCTCAACTGTGCTCACCTTTCGCATTTCGCAAACTGGGAAGGGATCAATCTACCCCGTTCGGTTTCTGCCCAATCTCTCTAACCTCCTGCTTATGCAAGTTGATGAAGAAATTGGTTACTGTTAGATTAGCCTTTTTTCTGGACAGCAGAGGCCATCTGTCTTCTGCACAGTGCGGCTTCCGCAAGTTTCACCCCATGTCGGATGCTCTGCTCCGACTGGAAAATGGCGTCTGCGAGGCCTTCCTTTGTAGACAGCATTGCACCACTGTTTTTCGATCTGGAGAAGGCTTATGATACTGCATGGAGACTCCACACGATGGGGCGAGGGTCCGCCTCTCAATCTTTATATCTGAATTTTTGCGAGATCGTCGATTCCGAGTATGGGTGGGGGGAGCCCTCTCCCGCCCAATGGAGCAGGAAGAAGGTGTCACCTAGGAAAGTGTCCTCAGTGTCACACTCTTTGCCCTGAGCATCAACGGCATCACCTTGGTGCTGCTGGAAGATGTTCTTGCTACACTCCACATGGACGACACACATTTTTCATCAGAGACCTTACTATACTTTTCTAAATGCTTTTTCCATGCTGAATCCGAATCTACATTCGGTTTTGCTCTAGCATGTACCGTTTTTAAGATATGCCAAAAATTAAAAATGGCTGCCTGCGATTATAAAATGTAGTATATTACTGGTATTGCTCTATTGCAGCTGCACGTGATGATATCAGTGAATATAGCAGTACTGAAGGTGCATGAACATTAGATGTGGATGTTGAATATGAGGATGCTAACTCTGAGCCAAAGTTATTTACTCAGGAAGATTTGAATGATCTTGTGAGAGATGTCACTCTCAAAGGAGAAAGCAGAGCTTCTAGCATCTCGACTGCAGGAAAATTTCTTACTCGAGAAAAATGTGCATGTGAGTTACTTTAGAAAGCGTAATTGTGATTTAACTTCATTCTTCACAGTTAATGGACACCTCTGCTACTGCCATGATATAAATGGATTGTTCGAAGCCTTGTCACAGACATATGAGGCATCTGATAGGCGTCTCTTTATTGATGCTTCTAAGACAAGTCTGAAAGCTGTCCTCTTGCACAATGGTAATGTAAAGCCTTCCATTCCTATTGGCCATTCTGTCCACCTTAAGGAGACATGACAATATGAATATTCTTCTTAAAGCCATAAACTACCAAGCCAGCCGTCTGCCTGTGGTGATCTAAAAGTCATAGGCATGCTAATGGGTATACAAGGAGGATTCACAAAGTACTGTTGCTTCCTCTGCCTGTGGGATAGCTGTGCCACTGCAAAACATTATGACAAGCATGACTGGCCACTTCGATCTACATATGAGCCTGGAATAAGCAGTGTTCAGTCTGTCCTCCTGGTAGAGCCTCAGAAAATATATGTGCCACCTCTTCATTTGAAACTAGGTCTAATGAAAATTTTTGTGAAAGCAATGGCTAAGGTCAATTCTCAGGGATTCCATTATCTGCGCAAAAAAAATCCACAACTGAGCGTGACAAAACTAAAAGAAGACATATTTGTGAGATCACAAATCAGGGAGGTTTTAGCAGACCCTGACTTTGAGAAAACCCTCACTCCTTTTGAACTAAATTCATGGCTAGCCTTCAAGTGGTTATGTGCAAACTTTCTGGGCATCAACAAGTCACCTGCATACAGAGATAGCATGAAAAACCTTCTTCAATCTTATAAAGAAATGGGATGCCGTATGTCACTTAAAATCTATTTCTTGCCTTCACACCTTGACCTTTTCCCAGAAAATCTTTGAGTCGTAAGTGACTAGCAAGGTGAACATTTCCACCAGGATATCAAGACCATGGAAACTCGCTATCAAGGATTTTGGAGTGAGAGCATGATGGGAGATCATTGTTGGATGTTGTATCGTGATAATCCTGAGAAAAAGTTCAAATGCAAATCCCATGCACAACGTTTATGAATTCAAGTTTTGACTTATTAGCCCTTCAATCATTGTTTACCATTCTTATATATGCAATATAAGTACCATTAACTTTATGATGCTTGTGGAATAAACAAAACATGGCTATTTATCTTTACGCCTAAAGAGAATGATAAATTTTTAGAGTTTCTATATGTTAAATGCATCATTTTGTGTCAGTTCAACTTCTTAATGCACATGGAGATATAAAGAAGGCAATTTTTTTATAGCAATGGCGCTATGCAACCATATATCACTAGTTTCAGCAAAGAAATCAGAGTAAAACGCTACATTCTATTCGCGACGGCGGTCATATTGCATTTTCGAATATCTCGAACACCTGATGTGCTAAAGAAAAACTAAAGTCAGATTTGAAGTCAGCGAGAAAATGTCATGAGAAATTGTTTGCTCAGCTCTCTGATGATTAAAAAAAGTTCAAATTTGTTGGCCAGTGTTATTAATCATCACTTCACTTCACTAACTCTATAATTTAAGAACAGGATTTTTTGGATTATTTGAATTATAATTTCATCTTAGTTTGGTTATGACTTAAGTATATTTTAAATTTTTATCAAGGCAATTTCTAAGAATTTCTTTATACAGTTTGAAAAAACAAAATAGTTTAGTTCAGAAAAAATAAATGATTATCCAATGTTTTATAATGTTTTAAAAGAAAGTACATTATAATTGGTGAAGTTAAGAAAATTTATTAAAATTTAAGTAAGGCTGATTTTTTATTTTATCTATAACTATATTTTAGCAACGTGATTTTTTTAAATCACTTTTGAAAGGCAAGAAGGAAGCATGCCGGAGTGTGCTTTCTTTTTATGTTGTTTGTTTGTTCTTTAGCGTGTGTTTAGCCTTTGTCTTGCTTTTTATCTTTAATTTTTACATAGTATTTGCTTTTTAATTAAGCCTACTAGTAGGCCTTCAGCCTCTTTGGAGCACACACTGTGTCACAATCTTTCTAGGACTCGCCCTACAAACAGAGCCACTAAGAAAATCAACACTAAAGCACTATCACACATTCCATTTGGACGACAGAAAGAGTCTCACCACTCTATGCAAACACTTCATCTGCACCACCCTCAACTATGTAGCACCAGCATGCCACCCAACAACAGCTAAATCTCACACAAACACACTCCAAACCACGCAGATCAATCACAGGCTGTACATGCCCTCAAACCTATGTGCTAAATCAAAACTACACCCAATCAAAATATGCGTGTCCCCACCTCAACACCTACAATAGCCTCCCTCACCTACCCTTAATAAACCAGAGAAATGACTCCACAGAACACTGCTTAATCCTTTCTCAACTCCCATCAGGCCATTCCACTATACAACAACACTACTAACACAATAAACCTTGCCCAGACAACATCACACTTAGACTGCCAAAACCTCAAACAAGCATGCAATACACACTGCTGTGGAATCAGCCTGGTGACCTTGCTAGGGGCTGCTCACCTCTCACAAGAGCAGTGGAGGTGCCAGCAAATAAGTAAATATACGTTTAATTAATTTTCAGCTGATGTGACATTTTGGGGAATGAATTGTCCTTATTAAAAGAGCTACCAATGTATTATATATTTATCAATAAAATTAAAGTAATTTATTTTAATTTATTATACCTGTAAAATTATATTCTTATGCTCATTCAGATTTTGGTGAATTTATACCATCATACCAAACAAAGCCATAAAGAAGATTAATCCCCTAAAAACACACTTTTGGATAAAATAAAGAGTCACTCAACATGCTATATAAACGATTCATCTACACCTCGATCAACTATTCAGTACCTGCCTGGCACCAAACACTCGCCAAAACCCATGAAAACAAACAACACAACAAAGGGTCATCACAGTAAGCACAAAACCCATACCCAAGATGCAGAAACTAAAATCCTCCCAATCGGAGTACACCTAGACATGATAGGAATCCAACGCTTCCACCAAGCACTCAACCAACCACCACCTCCACCCCCACCCCCCTAAAATAATCCCCAGCACACTACTACCAAGCTCAGCTAAACTACCTCCTCCCTCTCTCTCGGCATAATTTAGTAAAACACATTCACACAATCCACACCAGCATACACCTAAAGAATCTCCCCCATGCAGAATAAACCTCAACACCAACATGTACCAAATGCATTCAATGACCAGAAGACATAGCACGTATTCTCCTTAATTACCCCAATCACAATTATCTCACTCAGGGACCTCTGAACCCGCTAGGGAGATGTGGTGGCCTGCTGACCTCACAGAATAGAGGTCAGGAGGCCATCAATAAGTGAGTGTTTCAATGAACCACCCTCAGTGCTGCCACAATTATGGTTATTCTGTAAGGCTTCCATCAATAGATTGGGTGTAGTTAATTATTGGATGGGGAGCCAATTTGAGGCCAGTGAATATTGATGCATCTTCTTTATGTATTTGTAACTCTTGTTTTGGATCCCACGTTACTATTTAGGTCCCGACTGTTGATCAGATGGTGTGAATCATTGTTATATTAAATTCAGAAAACCAATTTTTTAAGTGGATCAAACATCAGTAAGTTTTAGTACACTTTTGCCTTTGACCTCATTCATTTTATTCGCAGCGAATTCCACACTTTGGCTATTGTGATGAAGTGGACATGACAACGCTGATGTCTTTGAAAGGAGAGCTGAAAACGATTCTCTCGGGTTACAACCTCCACTTCACCTTCATGCCATTCTTTATTAAGGCAGCTTCATTGGCACTTATGGAGTATCCTGTTTTGAATGCCTCTGTGGATGAGAACTGCGAAAAAATCACTTTGAAGGTGGGATCTTTTGAACAATATTACAAGTTAGTGCACTGCACACACCTTTCTTCCCTTTCCTTTTATTTAGGGCGTACTTCTGGTTCAAATATTTAGAGTAGAAGAGGTCGCTCATTTGGGTTTTCTTGTACTTATTGATTCTCTTTCCTCATTTGTTTTGGCTGGAATTTGATCATGTATGTGGAAATGAGTAGTGTAAGTAAGAAGAAACCTCTTTATCATCAGTTTGGTTAGTGCACATTGATGCTCAAATGAAATGACTGGAGAAGGATGCAGAGAGAAGGGTTTAGGGAAGCACTTCACAGGCTAGCAACCCCTATCCGCTGTAATTACCTATGACACATGCCACAAGACTACTTTATTGGTATCTTCCTGACCCACGTATAGGGTTGTGGGATAATACCTGGGTGGGAGTAGGGGGTGCTTTGATCTTTTATTGTCATAAAAAATTATGTAAATTAATAGTTGATTGGTTCAAGAGAATTAATTTGTGAAACAAAGCAGAATCCTAAGAAGAAAATTGACAATGCCCACCTACCATATCTGCCTCAAAGCTCAGCCTTGCCCTCTCTAGTTGTTGGTGAGAACGAGATATCATGATACACTCCTTCAACTGGCTGGTAGAGGGGCTCCTTTCACCATCCGGATGCGGCAAAGTGGCTTCGCCCTTGCCATCTTTGGAGCTTCTCTCGGTCAACTTCACTTCTGAAAAGGAGGTGCCTTCCCAGGAGCCACTCCAACCCTCTTGGAGAGGAGGTTTACTCTTTTCCTAGGTCTACAAGTGTGAGGGTTTCCTCCTTATTCACTTCTATTGAGTTACCCATTGATGACTAGTAGCAGTCCCACCCCTTTGTTCTATCACGAGCATCTGCCAAGAAAGTAGCAGGCAACCCAAAATTGACCGCCCCCGGTGGGAGCGACCACCTTAGGGAGTAAGGGAAAGCAGCACCTGCCTTACCATACCCCATGCAGTCCTGCAGTAATGGATTTTGACAATGCTTGGGGTTGGCGTGTGTGCCTCCTTCTCTGCAGATGGAGGTTGGTTCGCCGGACAGACTTGACTGTGACTGAAGGTAACTCAAATGGGATCTGTGAACTTTTGGGGAGGGTGGATGGCCACATGGAGACCCTTGCTGAGCTAGACCTTCCGGAGGTGACCCAGCCACAGATGGCAAGAGCTTGCCTATGAGTGAACCTGGGCTCAGTGTCAAACACGAAACCTAGATCCACATCTTTGCAAGCTTTCCTTCATATTGCTTGATCCCCTGAGGAATCAGAATGAGAGGAGGGACCTCCTCTTCTGGCAGGTGCCCCTATGACAGCCAAGGCGTTCTCCATATCGGACAAGGATCTTGCTGATACGGTTTGGTCCTTTTTATGGGCTCCTTCCGGCGGTGGAGAGAAGGGGGAGGTTCTTTTCCAACCGTCCTCTTTTAAAAAGAAAAGTAAGAAAATGACCAAGAGGACTAAGTTCCTCTCCCTCTGCATTACGGACGGCTACCCGTGTCCATTTCAGCAAGCGACGAGGCCAAGATTGGCACGTTCGGCCGATTTTGGCAAATGCGCTCGGCGAAGCCTTAATTACGTCGGACCACTCATTCAAATACTGCCTATTTTGTTCGAGTCCGGTCGCTTCAAATGCTTCCTGGCTATTCGCTTTACTGATGGCAACATGTTGGCCAAGGGCAATATGATCCATCGAGGAGAGCATTGTCTAGTTTGGTTGGTAGAGAGCTGAAGGTAAGCCATTTCTCGGATGGGATTATTCTAGTGAATGCATCAGATCCCTTCAAGGCAACCTTGATTAGTGCCCTTTGAACACTTAATGGTGAGTGTGACGCTGCTTTCGTGAACGGAGTAGTTTATGCGAGGGAACTCGTGGACTACTCCATAGATTACATCACCTTAGAGCTGACCGACCATGCAGTGGTCAAGGTCGAACGTATAATGAGAATACAGAGCGGTGCCTCGAGACCCACCCTTACACTCTTTGTCACATTCGACCATGACAGGCTCCCTGAGTCGGTTGGTATCGCTACCGCGGAAGTGCTATTATTGCCACCGCTTTGGCCTTACAAATCACTCATGTAAGCATACAAAGTCGAGCTTACCCAATGTCTGTGTAAGTTGCTCAAATGCCATACATAAGTCCCTATCATGTGTGCCAAGTGTGTTAATTGCGGAGAGCCGAAACCCGCTTTTTTGAAGCAATGTGATGCGTATCTCCTGGAGAAGAAAATCCTGGCGTTTTGGGCCACGGATCGGCTCTCATTTCACGAGGCTAAGCTCTTGGAGGACCCTAGCTGGAAGGTCTTAAGCCCTAATTAAAAAAAAAAGGGCACATTGCTCCTTGCCCCTTCAGGCCTACGAGTAGGGTCATTTCCGCACCAATTAGGAACCCTTCTGCGGGTTCTACTCAGCCCGGACGCTCCATGATTGAGGTGGCGGCACAAAGGGATCAAACCACCATCGGTTAAACCAGAGCCCCTCTTCCCACTTCCTCCAGTGTAAATGTTTCCCATAAGGCGAAGCGACCACGTCCCTCCACCAAGTCATTGGAATTACAGGAGGCACCACCCCTAAAGGTGCTTGCTAGGCCAATTCTGCTGGTTTGTTGGAAGATAGTGGATTGGTTATGTGTTTGAGAGAAAAGGGGATTCTCCTGCCTGGGGATGAATTACAACACAATGCCCCATCGCTATGAATAGTCAATCTGGCGGAAAATAGTTTGTTTGATGGGGCTCGAAAGGGTTCGAAATGGGGGGGGGGGGGGGTAGTGGCAGCATTGATGTACTTTATACCACTTTGTTTGAAACTTATTTTAACATACTTTTCTTTCAGGCGAGTCATAACATTGGCATTGCTATGGATACAAGTGAAGGCTTGGTTGTACCCAATGTTAAAGCTGTGCAAGAGCGCTCCATCCTCGACATAATGGAAGAACTGGCGCGATTGCAGCAGTGCGGCCAACGGGGAAACTTTTCAACCCAAGACATTTCTGGTGGTACCTTCACCATCTCGAATATCGGTTCCATCGGAGGGACGTACGCCAAGCCGCTCATTTTGCCACCAGAGGTTGCTATCGGAGCGATCGGTAAAATTCGGAGATTGCCCCGATTCGGGGAAAATGAGCAAGTAATTGGCGCTCAAATAATGGAAGTGAGCTGGTCAGCCGATCACCGAGTAATAGATGGCGCCACGATGGCGCGATTCAGTAACAGATGGAAGGCTTACTTGGAGAAGCCTTCGTCTATGATACTTTACTTAAAGTAGGTTTTGTGCAATTAATTCTAACGAACTGACAAGACTATATTGAACGAAACATAAAAAGCCAATTAGTCTATATTTGTCTGAGGTGATTAAGGCATTTATTTCTTCCAATGGGAAAGTGTTTTCTAGATCCTGCAGTTTATTCAAATCGATTATAATAAAAAAAAGTAAAAGCTGTATTTTTATACTAATATTCAAGAAAACCTTACTGGTTTGTGGTTTTAAATATTGTCAAATTATGGTAACGGTTGTGAATGGCACTAAGCACGCTAATTGTGGCATTGTTCGACGAGAATATGCCCTAAAATAGGGCGAGAAATAAGCTTGTATTAGTGGTTGGAAAGAAAACTCATCGAGCCTTCAATTGGTTCTCATAAATTCATGGCCAGATCAAATTGATTGTCATTGAATAACTAACTAAACACGTTTGTTTCATGCTGGTTTGTCTGAATATTGTGATTGCATTCCATTGTGTGGTCGTTTTTATTTGCTAATGTTCACAATCATAAATTTTAGGCAAACCGTCAGTTTGACTTTATTAAAAAGAAAGCAAAGGTTCGAGGTAACCCATTAATTTTCGCTTGTCAATATAATCTTGGTCTGAGAAGTTGGATATTCTAACGATTTTCAACATTTAGTTCTGGTTGGTAGTTTTAGTCGAACATTTGTCATATCTGCTAGTCCTTTTAATAAGAAAATTACATTTATTTTATATTTTAAGTAACTTTGTTGTTCATTTTTATAGTTTATTATAGGTACGAACTTCAGAATGCTTATGAACCTTTGACTCATGAAAGTATAAAGCCTACACCAAACTATTCGCCTTGTAGTTCTTATTTTGGACTAGAGTACCAGGAAAGAAGCGTGACCCGCTCTGCGGACTACTATTCAAGCAGTCCCAGCCTAAAAATTGCCTTCGAATGTACAATTTTTAGATCTTTTATCTCCTCTTCCTACCCCATTTCGAGATAGAGTAAGCGTAAAGGCAAAACGAGGAACTAAGTTCTCTCGGTCCCAAAAAAGAAGCAATAAGGAGGTCCACAGGAAAGTGCTTAGATATCTGCGAGGATATAATAATACAATGAAGGATTCAAATTAATTAAATAAATACAAAAGGGGTAACATTAAATACAACGTATTAAATAAATTCAGTGGGCGCACACGTCACATTAAATTCAAATGTATCGAGTGAATATAGTGCACAAAAACGGGCGCATTAACTAAATGTCAGGATTAAACCACCACCGACAACACGTCATTACAAAATAAGCACTGCTACTCCGGACAATCGGTGCAGGAATATGTCTTTTATAAATAGCTGTAGCTCTCGATAACGAGAACCTAAGAATGGGGCGTATGATAAAAAAAAAATACTCAAAATATCTGTCACGGACGTAGTGAGGCAATACATGGATTTCGGTTGTCCAGGAAACGGGAAGAGTTGCGACCTCAAGCGCATTCAGACTTCTTTGTGATGGCGAGAGAGAGAGTAAATCGGTTTAGCGGCAGATACTGGCAGGTCCTCGCTCTATGGGGTCCCTATTTATACGCGTCACCATGAACGCCTACGTAACTGGACCCGCGCTCCACTCGTTACGGCGTAAACTAGGTAGTAAGTTATCCAATCGCAGTTCCTAGGAGCTACGGCGTAAATTACAAATGGGTCGTAAAGCCCGTGGTAGGTTATCTTTACAGTGAGCAACTGTCAAGCTCGTCTCCTTCAATCTCTCTTTATCCACGAATCGTTTTAGTATTCTTAACTCTGGTCATGCTACATCTTACCACATTCAAACTGACTGTTTTTCTGATTTCAAGTGGTACGTTTTAAATGACCGCGGCTACTTTCCGATTGTCTTGAAACAAGACCCTTTTCCCGGCCTCTTCCTATGCCCGCGATGGAATGTAAGCGCCTACAGGGCCAAATTTCATGACTTTTACTAGTAAACAAATTGAAGATTTAGATATTGATGCAGCTATACATTACTTTTCCTGTTTAGTTGCTTGATGGTGCAGAGTCTGCAATTCCTCGCACTCGGTCCCTCTGCGGTAGAACATAAGTACCATGGTAGAATGCTGATTGCACCCATGTGGTAGAGGCCTATAAAAAGGCGGTTCCGCCGAAACCAATATCTAACGAGAGTTCGCCAGCGAACTTTACTTCAGACCCGCATTGTGTCCTGGAGTTCTTGCATCTTCCTCCCCTTGCACTACCTCTTCAGCTCGGGTGTGGAATAGAATGCGACACTAGACAATATCCGATACGATTTTCTCAAGCATCTCTATCCCCGTACGGAATCACTACTACTAGATATTGACGATTTGGATCCAGGTATTCTACCCTAGTGCGTGATAATCGGGTAGAGACGGCATGTCTCCTTCCCATTATAGGCCAATAGCCCTCACCAGCTGCCTTAGACAAAATTGTGAATGCTCACTTGCAGTGGTTTCTGGAATACCATGGCTTCCTAACTTGTGCCAGTGTGGCTTCCGTAAGAAGCAGAGTACGACATATCTCGTCCGCATGGGTCACTCCTCGAGTCCTTTGCTCGTGGCTGTTGTATTTGATATCGAGAAGGCCTATGACATCGAATGGATTGTATGAGTGGGGATTGGGGAGTTTTTTCATCTAATGGCAATCTCTGCTCTAGAAATCATCATGAGGAGGGTGTTCCCCAGGGCAGTATATTAAGTGTTACATTCTAAAAACAAGGGCAGCTGGGGCAATAGATTAATGACGCGCCAGCCGCAGGGGAAGGCACAGGATAAAGGATAAAACAATAAACCTAAACACAAAAATGGAAAGAATTTATAAAAAGGAATAAAATCCACTTCGTGATAGTATGTAAGGAGTAAGTCCTCTTAAAATGAAGTCGAGCAGGGTAGGGAAGGGAAGCGAGGTGGGGACAAGCTACTAACATGTGAGTCTCAAAAGGGGCAACTCGGCCTCCACCCGAAGCTAAATAGCCATTGGTGAGTCGCGTGTGCCCAATTCGCGACCGGCAAAGAGCAACCTCGCAAGACCGTAGTCGCTGAGAGCTATAGGGGAACGAATCCCATTCTCTCTGCCACAAGCAAAAGACATACGCCCTGATTACGGGGTAGGAATCCTTGAGGGGCTGCATCCGGCACCTGGTTGCTCGGGAGCCCAACAGAACGCCACCTTGTAATGGGAGGCATTTATAACAAACCAGGAGCGAATCCGTAAAACCAAAGGGTGGGGGCACAGAAAAGAACGAACCGCCGGGAATCGCTAAAAACAATAAAAATAAAAAGGAATTGCCGTCAACTCTGCGGTAAAAACGGATGCTACAGGGAAAAGGGCGGACCGATGAGACTCTGTAAAGGACACCGCTGCCTCCCAGCATCGAGGTCCGACTTCGAGCCGTCAGTATAGATGGGATGCTGGTGAGCATAAGAACACACATGTTCAAGAAACAGGCACTTTAAAAGACGAGGCTCAGTTGAACCTTTCTCCAGATGCCAAAGAGCAGTACAGACCTCAGGAGGGCGAACGCTCCAACACGGAGGCCGCGGAAATGGGAGGGCCAAAACCCAGGGAGGCAAGATGTTCCCCAACCCAGAGGCCGGGGTAGAGATGGCAGCCGATCAAAAGAGGACGAGGCATAAAAGCACTCCTGGACTGGATATGAGGGGTATTGATGAACACGAAACAGGGATCGTAGGCACACCTGCAGCCGGTGATATCGCAAAGGAAGCACGCCACCCTCAACAAAGAGGCTAAGGATAGGCGAGGTGCGAAAGGCACCACTAATAAGACGGGCCCCTAGCGAACGAACAGAGTCAAGTATCTTCAAGGCTGAAGTTGACGCTGAAGAGTACACCTGGCAACCGTGGACCAGTGCCGAATAAAGCGACCACAAGGTGCGCCTATTATAGTGTATGGTTATCAATGTGATTTATCTTTGGTTGATAAACAGCCTAGATAGCGTTTCGAAAACCATAACCATAAATTTGGTTTGATCGAAGATATCTGCCGTTAGCTTTAGGCCTAAAGGCGACAGCGAAATAAATTTTGGAATAATAACTTGGGCGTTAAGAAAGACAATTACACAAATATAAATATATTCATAAAATCAACGAATGTACATGAGATACATAGGTTAGGTAAATATAGTGAAACAATAAGGTGAATAATATATATAATATCGTGTAGTAATGTAGTGAATAATATAGAGTAAATAATGTAGTAGTAATTTAGAGTATCTATAATGGACTGAATTGGGGGCTTTATGCGAAGAGAGCAGCTAGTCGCGTGGGCAGGATAGCGTGCTTTTTTTGATCGAGCTGGGAACGTGTGTTTGTTTGTTTATGTGTGAAATTGAAGAGATGTTGTTTGGAACAGTATACGTTAAATGAATTGGCAAGTAAAATAAATGAATTAATTAATTATTAAGTTTAACATAAATGATTTGCTTTACAAAAGTTGAAGTACATTAATTGAAATATTAAATTTACAGTTAAAGTAAAATGATTAAATTGACAAGTTAAAGGAATGCATAATGAATATTATATAATAATTGATGTATATAAATATTTAAGTTTCCCAGCAGGTTTTTATTAAGGGAATGCCCAGAGCCATTGCTATATTATCACCACCTCAAGTGATGTGGGATAAAACGCTAAGCAAATCCATAGCCTTCGAACAGGACGCCCTCAAACGACGCAAATGGGGCAGCCAAGTGAGCTTGCTATCAAGAGTTAAACCCAAGAACTTAAAAACAGGGACATATTCAATCGCCGTGCCATCTAAGAAAAGGGGAGCGGGCCCAAGGACACCACGATCTCGATAAAAATGCATGGCCTTCGTTTTGGTGACCGAAAAACGGAAACCCTTTGAGACAGAACGACCCGACACGGCATCAATTGCTAGCTGTAATCGACGGACAGCAGAAGGCAAGCGGAGAGATGAACAAAACAACGCCAAGTCATCCACGTAGAGGGAAGCCAAAAGCCCCTCCGGAAGAGTGGACACCAGACTATTAATGGCAACGGTGAAACATTTCACAATTAAAACACACCCTTGGGGAACACCCATTGGCGGTTCTTCGTATGGGCGGTCACCCAGGGCGGCACTTGAGAGGGGGCGACATTGCCGCCCCCTCAGAAACGTTTTTCATCATTAAAATATTTCTTTCATGATTGCCCTTTAACCAGCGATCTGGCAACTTTCATTTTTCTAATTGTCTCAAATTTTCATTCGCGTTGCAATTCATCTCATTTTTGATGGCAGTGAGTTTTAAACCGTCTAATTAATTAATTGATTTAATTTTTGTGGTGTTTTTTAATTGAGCATGAAGTATTGAATGTATTTGTGCCATTGGGGACCGAAATTGGTCGATATTTGCGGAAAGACCTGTATTTTAGGCTATGCTCACTAAACTAAGGGAAGTATATATATATATATATATATATATATATATATATATATATATATATATATATATATATATATATAGAGAGAGAGAGAGAGAGAGAGAGAGAGAGAGAAAGAGCAAATGCAAGTTCTGCGAGTGATAACAACCACCACAGGGCTTTCGCCATATTTGTTTTCAGCCTTTCAAAACAATTTTGAAGACAGAAAGAAAGGGGCAGAACCTTGCATTGCAGAATATATATATATATATATATATATATATATATATATATATATATATATATATATATATATAAAGCTCATATAGTAAGAACAGTATTGTATCATATGTTATTTATTACAGAGAACAATTCTTAACACTAAACCATCAAGGCCTGACAAACGCAAATGGATAAGAGAAAGTCTAAGCTATCAGGTGCTCAATGTAGAAAAAAGAGGTCAAAGAAGCAGAGAAACGAGCAAAATGAGAAGGTATAGAACTTTGCCAGTACTTCTCACTGCTATTTTGTGATCATACATCTTTCTGGGATATTTGTAGTCCACGGATGTATTTAGCCTAAGCCCTTATTTGCCTAGGTTCCTAGGAAAATGTTTAGTAACTTGTGCTCAATAAGTTAAATGATTGTTTTGGCAAACTCATGCATTGGTCACTTATGTTTTTTTTCCTGATTGCAGGGTCCCTTTTGAAATATTTTGAAACCTCTGCTACTAGCCAGGATGGTAAGGTGTCTACTTCTGAAGCCACACAAGCATCTACAGAAATGGTTTTGGAGCCTTCGAACCCGGCTGGGGAACCATCTACTTCTAAAGCCTCACATAGACCTGTTTCTCCACAGATGCAGTCATATCCAGAGGATGAATACCCATTCGCTTCCACTGCTTCCCATCAGGACTCTTTAGGTGAGTTATTTATTTATTTATCTTTTTGCACATAGGATGGGTAAATAATAATTTAAACTAATAGATGATGTATTTCAAATATAAAGCAGTAAATTATTTATTAGTGTGTGTGTGTGTGTGTGTGTAAACAATTCTGTAAACAGTTATGAATTATAATGTTATTATCACTGATTCACTGGGGTTACCAGATGATTGTGGTGTCTCATGAGTCACAACCATCATTCCATAACACCACCACCATAACACATGCTGTGAATATTGTGTTGTCTAAGTTAGATGTGCATAATAATTTATATTTCTATTGTTCTTTCCGTTAGAACTGCCTGGAGCTGAATTGACTACCGAGGATGAGCCCTTGTCCACTGACCCTGCTAATTGGCCTTCAGTTCTAACATACCGAATTAGGGCACAATTGACTTCCAGAAGACCAACTCAAGTATCATCTAACTTTATATTCCCCAAAAAGGACAGTGATGGAAGAAGTTGCCACCATCATTATTTCAGGAAGTCGTTGATAAGTGGTGAAAATATAACCAGAAGTTGGCTGGTCTATTCATCCAAAAACAACAGCCTCTTCTGTTTCTCTTGCACATTATTTTGCAAGAGAAAGACACATTTAACAAGACTGGGACTTTCAGACTGGAAGCATGCAGGCTCATTGCTCACATCACACGAAAGCAGTACAGAACACCTGAAATCTATGAAAACGTGGAAAGAGCTGGCAGTGAGGATGAAAAGAGGGGAGACGATTGACAAGCTGGAGATGGCACTTGAGGAGGCTGAGATATCAAGATGGAAAGCAGTGCTAACAAGTCTTCTTGCTATTGCGCATTCTCTGGCAGTTGGGAATTTGGCACTAAGGGGACATAATGAAAAGTTATTCTCACCAATAAATGGCAATTTTTTTAAAGAAGTTGAGCTTATGGCACAATTTGACCCTATAATGCAAGAGCGCATTAACCGTGTCGAACAAGGGTCCTCCAGTTACACCAGCTACTTTGGCGACCACATACAAAACGAGCTAATTGATTTGTTGAGCAGCAAGACCATTTCAGCAATGGTGGCTGACATCAAACAATCTAAGTTCTTCTCAATAATTCTAGATTGCACTTCAGACATCAGCCACACTGAACAGTTGTCAGTTGTGATTCGGGCAGTATCACTTGAGGGAAAGCTCCATATCATGAAACATTTCATGGGGTTCTTGGAGGCGGAAGAGTCCACTGGTCAGCATTTAGCATCTATGATTTTGAAGATACTGGAGGAGTTAGAAATTCCTTTCATGGACTGTAGAGGACAATCATACGACAATGGGGCCAACATGAAAGGAAAAAAACGAGGGTGTTCAATGCAGGCTACTTGAAATGAATCCCAGAACTCTGTTTGTTTTGTGTGGGGCTCATTCTCTGAATTTGCTTGGGCCGATGATGCCAAGGGATCTATTAATGCTACAAGTTACTTTGGCATCTCGCAAAAGCTTTATAACTTGTTTTCAGCCTTCACACAACGATGGGCTATTTTGAAAAAAAAAAATGTGAATATCACCTTGAAGATGTGGTCTGACACAAGATGGGAGAACAAGATCAAGAGTGTGGAGCCCCTAAGATATCAAGCAGCTGGAGTGAGAGATGCACTGATCGAGGTGAGAGATCACACAAAGATTCTGTAATAAAGGTTGAGGCCCAATCTCTAGCAGATGAAGTTGAATCATACCGCTTCGCCATTTGTTCAGTTGTGTTGTACGACCTGTCGTGCCAAATTCAGGATGTGAGCAAGCAGATGAAATCTCGTAACATGCAAGTTGATGTTGCAGTAAATCTCCTAAAGAAGACAGAGAGAGCTCTCTATGATTACAGGGCAACAGGTTTTGTTGCTGCACAGATGGCAGCCAAAGATATCTGTGAACAAATGCATGTGGAGGCTGTGTTAAAACAAAAACGGCTGAGGGCTATATAGCAATGTCCTCTAGGTATTCCTATAATAAAAACTTCCTGGGAAACTTATATATATATATATATATATATATATATATATATATATATATATATATATATATATATATATATATATATATATATATATATATATACATCAATTATTATGTAAAATTCAAATCATGCAATTCTTTTACTTAACTTTGTCAATTTAGTCGTTCAATTATTTTTTTTAACTTTTGTAAATTAAATCATATTTTATGTACAACTTAATAATTAATTAATTCATTTATTTTACTTGTCAATTCATTTAACGTACGACTGTTTAAGCATCATCTCTTAAAATTTCACACACAAACAAACAAACAAACACACGTTTTCAGCTCGACCAAATAGCACACTATTCTTTCCCATTCAACTCTCGTCATTCTCCTTTAAAGGTCGGTAATCATTCCTTTTACAATTAGTCATTTACCTCCAAACAAATCATACTTAGTTAATTCCACTTTCTCTCACAATTCTTTGCAAACGACGACCATACGAGAGTAGGTCCTAATTCTATTTACTTCTCATATTGCAGCCCCAATTCAGTTCATCATAGTCACCATATTATTTCACCATATTATTTCATATTTATTTCACGTACTTCATTTCTCTTCACATCTCGTTACTGTAAATCATATTTTACCATGTCTTACATTGTATACCTAATCCAACTTATCTTATTGTACATTCGTTGATTCTAGGAATATATTTATATTTGTTAAAAAATCCCATGAATAACCATATACTATAGTCTACAAAGCGGCTCTTCTCCAATGAAGCATGTGATGACCTCTTAAATGATGCTTTGAAGAAGTTGGAAGTGACATTCCTGAATGCAGTCGTTGATGCTGCAATGGCAGCCATTCAGGAAAGATTTTCCACCGTGGAAAATGTGGGAGAGAAGTTTGGAGTGCTGACTAATTTCCATAATCTCATATTTGAGGAGGTGACTAAACAATGTGAGAAACTTAGCACTACACTACAGTTTAAGGGTCATTCTGACTTGAATGGTAGAGAGCTTGTACAGGAGCCGAAAAACTTGCCAGACATGCCATTAAAAACTATGTCCTTGCTTGAGCAATTAACATTTATCCACGAAAGGGAGCTCTCTGAAATATATCTAAATTTGTGGACTGCTCTCAGGATTGGTATTACTCTTTCAGTCACTGTTGCTGAAGCAGAGAGGAGCTTTTCCAAATTGAAACTGATCAAATCCTACCTGAGATCAACTATATCACAGGAAGCCTCACTGGTCTGGCCACCATCAGCATAAATCACACAGTTGCTGAGAAGATTTCATATGATGAGCTAGTTCATGATTTTGCAGCTAGGAAAGTGAGAAAAGTCAGGATTTAGATGGTAGTTGTGTTGTGGCGCAGTAGATTTTATTTATTATCTTCTATCAACTTTCTTATACTTTTATGATGAAACATTTATATAATTTACATTACAATAGTGTTTCTGTAGTTTATGTTAGTTGTGCAATTTCATTTGTATTATTCCTATTTCTGGTACCATAATTATATTCCTATGTTTGTGTTTTATTTAAGTGATGAAGAGTTTGTAAAATTCATAAATGACATTTTTTTTAAAATTCTGAAGTAAAAATAAATAGTTCAATAAAAAGTTGCTTTGTGAAAGTTATGGCTGCCCTAAACTTCGTATGTACACTGTGGAGGGGAAGGGGGGCGCCGTAGGTGAGGTTCGCCCAGGGCGCCATGTAGGCTAAGGCCGCCACTGGGAACACCCTCCTCTTGAATTCTCAAGCCTGAGGAAGCATCCCCAATACAGACCTTAAAATTACGGGACGATAAAAATTCTTGAATAAAAACCGGTAAAAAGCCCCTCATACCCCAATCATATAACTGACGTAAAACACCATATCTCCAGGTGGAATCGTAGGCCTTAGGAATGTCAAAGAACACCGCTAACACCTGATATCTGGAGGAAAAAGCCCGTAAAACGAAGTCTTCCAAACGAATGAAGTGGTCAAGAGCACTATTGTATATGGTTATTCATGTGATTTATTTTCTGTTAGTAAATCAGCCTAAATAGCGTTTCAAAAACCATAACCATAAATTTGTTTGATCGAAGTTGTCTGCTGATAGTTTTAGGCCTAAGACGACAGCGAAATAATTTTTTAAATAATGAACTGGGCCTTAAGAAAGACAATTACACAAATATAAATATATTCATAGAATCAACGAATGTACAATCAGATAAGTAGATTAAGCATACAATGGAAGATATTGTAACATATGATTTACAGTAACAAGATGCGAAGAGAATTGAAGTATGTGAAATAAATATGAAATAATATGGTGGAATAATATGGTGAAATAATATGGTGAATAATATAGTGACTATGATGAACTGTGAATTAGGGGCTGCAATATGAGAAGTAAATATAATTAGGACCTACTCTCGTGTGATCATCGTTTGCAAATAATTGTGAGAGAAAGTGGAATTAACTAAGTATGATTTGTTTGGAGGTAAATGACTAATTGTAGAAGGAATGATTACCGACCTTTAAAGGAGAATGGCGAGAGTCGAATGGGAAAGAATAGTGTGCTATTTGGTCGAGCTGAAAGTGTGTGTTTGTTTGTTTGTGTGTGGAATTTTAAGAGATTTTGTTTGGAACAGTATTACGTTAAATGAATTGACAAGTAAAATAAATGAATTAATTCATTCATTTACAAAAGTTAATTGACAAAGATTAAATTGACAAAGTTAGGTAAAATAATGGAACGATTAAATTGAAAAAGTTAAAGGATTGCATAATATGAATTTTACATAATAATTGATGTATCTATATATATTGAAGTTTCCCAGGAGGTTTTTATTATAGGAATGCCCAGAGGCATTGCTATAGTACTACGGCCGCTACGAAACCGCACTCAAATGGAGAGAGGAGCGAGTTGGACTCCAAAAACCAAGTGAGGCCAACTTGAGCCATCTTCTTGAATAACTTACTGAGGCAGCTCGTAAGAGCAATTGGACGATAGTGACTGGGATTAAAACCGTCCCTACTGGGCTTGAGAAAGGGTAGAACAACACCCACACGCTAGGAGGAGTATAGATTCGTTTGCCCCAAAGCAGGTTGTATAAGTCATCCAAAATAACTCGTAGTGGGGATGAAGACGACGGAAAAAGTCGTAGTGGATGCAATCAGCACCGGGAGAGTTGGAGCCATACTGAAACAAAGCAATCCGCAGCTCATAGACGGAAAAAAAAGAATTATAAGAGTAGGTGGCGTATGTGGTAAAATCTGAAGGGCGAGACTTTATGGCGATCTTATGATCGAGAAACCGTCGAGGATAGCTACCAGCGCTACTCACTGAAGCAAAATGGTCTGCTAGAGCTTCGCTGACCAACCGACCATCGGACACAAGCGAGCCTCCGATGTTCAGGGTGGGGATGGAATGACCAGCGTAGCGACTACAGACCTTATTCACCCGCTTATGGTATTTGGTTATTAATGGGATTTATTTTTTGGTTAATAAATTAGCCTAAATAGCTATTAGAAAACCATTACCATAAATTTTGAGTTTAGATGAAATCGTTATCTGCTAATGTTTAGGCCTACGACTAAAGTGAAATAAATTTTTAAATTCTGAACTAGGTTATTAGAAAAACTATTAAACAAATCTAAATATATTCACACAATTAACGAATGCACAATGAGAAAAATTGGATTAGGAATACAATGTAAGATGCAGTAAAGTAAATATAATAAAGTAACTGATTTTCAGTAACAAGATGTAAATTAAAATGTGAAGTGAAATTGAAGTAAGAGTGAAATAAAAGGACTATGATGGAATGTGAATTGGGGGGCTATGCAATACGATAAGTAAATATAAGTAGGACCTACTCTCGTATGGCAGTTTGCAGAGAATAATTGTGAGAGGATGAGTAATTAAACTAAGTATGATTTGTTTGGAGTTAAATGACTAAATTTAGAAGGAATGATTACCGACCTTTATGCCTGGAATGGTGAGAGGCGAATGGGGAATACTCGTGTCCAATTTGGTTGAGCTGAAAGCGTGTGTTTATTTGTGTGTGCGTGAAATTCTAAGAGATGTTGTTTGAACCAGTAGTACGTTAAATAAATTCAGTTTTTCGTCACAGGATATTTGAATTATTAAAGGTTAATTAAAGGAAATTAAATAAATTGCAAAAAGTTATGGATAAATTAATTGAATGATTGAATTGACAAGTTAAGTAAAATAAATGAATTATTAAGTTGTACATAAATTTGCATGAATGATTTAATTGACAAAAGTTAAGTAAAAAGAATTGAATGATTTAAATTTTATACATGATAAATGATGATATATATATTTAAGTTTCCCAGGAGGATTTTATTATAGGAATGGCCAGAGGGCATTGCTATACCGCTTCCAAACCCGAGTCAGCGGCGTGGAGGAAGAAATGGAGGATACGTACTGGTGCCAAGACTCATGGCGGGCACGACGGACGGTCCTTTGGCGGATGGCACGAGCCCAGTTCCGATCAACCCTATTCAAGACGGTCGGGTTCAGCCTATAAGGGGAATGGGCCAACTGATAGGCAGAAATAGCCAACGCGCAATCTTTCGGCCTCCAGGGGACGCTGGGGCGCCCAGCAAAAGAGCACCTCCGCGCAACAAAGCAGTCAGCAGCCTCTAAAATATGAGTAGTAAAATATTAGACTGCTGAATCTACAGTATCGAAGGAAACCCAGGAGGCATAAATAAAGGAAGCCTCCCGGAACCCAACCCAATTTTCTCGCCACAGATTCCACGAGGAGGGAGGGAAAGGTACTGACCAGGCAGGGCAGCCGACATGGCGATCGGGAAGTGACCACTCCCGAAAAGGTCGTCCCGAATCGACCACCGGAAATTGAGGAAACACTCGAGCGAACATAAAGACAAGTCTACAGCATTAAAAGAATCCGTTTGAACGTTATAAGAAGTAAAATCGCCGGAATTTAAAAGACAAAGGGAATCGGATAATAAGAGGGACTCAATCACTCCGCCACGGGGATTACGGGCAGTATCACCCTAAGATGGGTGGCGAGCATTAAAATTACCAAGTAATAAAAACGGGGTAGGTAACTGACTTGTGAGCTCTAAAAGGTCAGACCGACTCAAATTAAAATCCAGGGGGATGTACACAGAACAACCAGTTAAAAGCTTGGAAATTAAAACCCTTGCAACAACAGCCTGCAAGGTAGTACAGAGGGGAAGTGGCGCCAATAGTAGCGAGGAGGAAATTAAAAGAGAAGCACCACCATGGAACACGCACCCGGCCGGGATGGATGGAATTAAACACCCGGAAGTGCGGAAGTACCGGGAAGGGGCGAGTCTTAAGCTCGTTTTCTTGCAAACAGACCACCAAGGGCCGAACGCTAAAAAGCATTAGCTGGAATTCCTCCCACTTGTGGAGAACCTCTTAACAATTCCATTATAGGATGACATATATTACTGTCGTCTCGACACAAACGTTGGGGTTCTAGTAACGAAAGCCGTCGAAGGTTCCCGACTACTAGAAGGTCCAGAAGGGGCAAGCGACAAATTGCGATGAGCCGTGGACGCACCCGGCACGGACTTGGCAGCGTGAACGGCGGGAGGCGACAGCTAAGAGCCAGACCGAACCACCAACGTGGCGGGCTCATGGCCCGGAGGGAAAGGAAGATCGAGCAGAGACGGACGAGAACTAAGATGCGAAAAGATGGAACAGAAGGTGGAACATGGATAGATGGTGAGAAGGGAACAGGGTCAGAGGGTAAGGAGGGAATTGGATCAGATGAGAGAAAGGAACAGGGTTAGAGGGTGAGGAGGGAACAGGGTCAGAAGGAGATGAAGGAACAGGGGTAGGAGGCAAGGGAATCGAAACTGGGGTAGGAGACATAGAAGGCTGCACAGAGGTAAGGGGCAAGGAAGAAGGGACCGGAGTAGGGGGCAAGGAAGACGGAACCGGGTGAACTTTCGCTCGGACAATGACATCGGTGATGCCAACGGGGAAGGCTAGTGAAGATCGAGGAGGAGAAGACATCAAAACGGAGGACGCCCCAACAACCGACTCGGGGGTCAAACCAACCTCATAAGAGGCAGCGCGCTTGGACTCCGAGCGGGGTGAGGAGGAACCCTTTCGTTTGTGTTAAGGCAAAGGAATAGAAGGAACAGCGGGGGCAGCCGCCTGGTGGAACTGCCGGATATCCCCCAGCGTCTCAGCTCGGTTGGTCTCACGGTCTGCGACAGAGGGAGGAACATGTGAAGAGACCAATGGCAAATGAGAGGGCGCAACAGAGGAGCCGCGAGATGGGACCAAAGGCAGGGTATAGCAATGCCCTCTGGGCATTCTTATAATAAAATCCTCCTGGGAAACCTAAATATATATATTATGTATAAAATTCAAATCATTCATTTATTTTACTTAACTTTTGTCAATTAAATCATTCATGCAATTTATGTTCCACTTAATAATTCATTCATTTATTTTACTTAACTTTAGTCAATTCAATTATTTTATGTGTAACTTGGTGCAATTCATTTATTTTATGTAACCTTTAATAATTCAAATATCCCGTGAGGAGAAACTGATTTTATTTAACGCATTGGTTCAAACAACATCTCTTAGAATTTCACGCACATACAAACACACGCATTTCACCACTTGTGAAATAACGCGAATTGACTCTCTCTCATTTGTGTTCGTGTCACCATCCACTCGTGCTCGACTTTACTTTTAATCAAGGTCAGTTATAAATCCTCTCACACTTATTATCTGCAAACTGCCATACGAGAGTAAGTCTTAATTCTCGTTACTTCTCTCATTGCAGATCCCAATTCACAGATCATCATAGTCACTTCATATCTTAGTTACTTTACATCTTATTACTTTAAATCATAGTTACTTTACCACATCTTACTTTATCATATTTACTTTACCACATCATACGTTGTATTCCCAATTCAATTCTCTCATTGTGCATTCGTTGATTTTGTAAATATATTTATTTTGTTTATTTCTGTTTTTCTTACAAACCTAGTTCAGAAGTTTTCTAAATTCATTTCACATCAGTCGTTAGGCCTAAATATTAGCAGACGACTATTTCCATCTAAACTCACAAATTTATGGTAATGGTTTTCAAATAGCTATTTAGGCTGATTTATTTACTAAAATCAATCCCACTAATAACCAAATACCATAAGGGTAGAAGGTGCAACAAAGTGACTGCAAGAAAACAAAGAAGGAGTGGGACAACCTGGAGGAGGAGGGCGGGACCCCGCCTCCCAGAGAACGTCAGAGAAGAGACGGCTGGAGGTGGCGAGCTGCCCCCGTACCCTACGACGGCTCTCACGGAAGTCCAGCCTGAGGGAGTCCCGAAGAGCCATGACCGACTTCTCAAAAAGGAATACGGGACAACAATGCGAAGCCACGCTATGGGAACCTCCACAATTCGCGCAACATTCATGATTCCTACAAGAGGAGCCATGATACGCCAACGCATAGGCCACACAACGACGTCCGTGCCTACAATTGTCGTTCATATGATCAAACTAGTAGTAATTAAAACAACGTCTGGGGAACTCAACATAACGGGACACAGGGACACGAAGATAACAACACGAACAAACTGGAGCAGATCCTGACGCTCAAACGTAACGATAAGCGTACTCGTAGGAACCTTAGCGGGACCAACAGACTTAGAAACCCTATAAACGTCCGTAACCCTTGGACGAAAGTTTATACTTTAGTCTCGAAACATCAAATTGCAATAATTCATTGGAGCGAATCACTCCATTAACAAAATTAAGGCGAGGGTGGGGCACAACCAAAACCGGGAACTCCGAAAGGGAAGACAAATCCCGCACGGCAACACACTGCTCTCGCGAAGATACCTCAACCACTAAATCGCCACTACTACGGGCCTACATACGGTGGGCGCACCACATCAGGGACTCAAACTCCTCATTCAAATCAAACACGTCTAATTTAGAAAGCGGAGACCCGGAACTGGAATTAAGCACCATAAAACGAGGATAATCCAAATCAGGATCTATCTCTTCTCCAAAGGAATCTAACAAGCGCGGAAAAGAGGACTTATTGACAGGTGTAGTACGAGAATCTGAAATGCGACTTCTGGGAGAGAAATTTTTTTATTATTACCCATATAAAGTAGAGTATAAAAGAGGGGGCGAACTTGCGCAGCGTAGTCGCTGTCTACCGTCGAGACATCTACTCGGAGCGCCGGCCCAACCAGGAGGGTAAGCCCGTCGATGCCTGACCTAACCATCGTTTTAAAAATGGCCGGCCAGCCTCGGAAATTTACCGGTTGGGAAAGCAAAGACATCCAAGAGCACCACTCTGGCTCAGGCACCCACCAAGCAACATAGGCAGGACTCAGCCATGGGGTCGCACCCCTTGACGGACAGCTCTGATACACTGAGATGGCAAAACAAACGTAGATGGAAGGACGATGCAGGGTGAAAGAGAATTGGTACATAAGACGAAGTAGTGGCTAGCAGAAGGAGAAAAAGAATGCCAAGCTGGGGCCGGACGGAGCGCTGAATCCCGTCAGCACGACGCCTCAAGGAGAGAAAATCGCCGTGCCTCTTACGGGTTGGTGGGTTCTTAACAACCTGCTTCACTCCCACCTTCACATTCACATCCCCTTTCTCTATTTCCGCACACTATTAATTTTACGCCGAGCCCAAGGTCGAGCCGCCATCCTGATGGGCTACCTGGCCACTGGGCGGGAGATGTAGCTTTAAATGGCGGCAGCCATTCAACGGCCTCTTATTCACCCCTCGCAGAGCGGACTACTGCGTCAGGTGATTAGCGTTTGCGTCCCGCGATAATAACAGTGTCCCCATGCCCATAAATGAAAACTTTTTAAAAAACTCTTGATCACCCGACCCTTGCTTCTCCACCTAATACGATCCCGGAATTCTTCAGACCCGGCGAGTTCGAGGCCTACGCGTCAGCCTCTATCGACCTCTGCTTGATCTTTACGTGTTCCAGAAGAACAAAAGGTCTGTGGCTTACACACGTACCACGACTTAAAAGAAATGTTCCCTAGATCCGCCCCTGACTTTTCAATTGCTCACTCGCGCGGAGATAATAGTCCAAGCTACCACTGAGTCATTCTCCCAACGCCTTCTTAGCTTGCAATCTATTGGCCAGTGATAATAACTAATTTAATGTAAGAGCCTGCATGGTTGCAGTGGATAATTTCTTCCCAGGACCTGACATCACAGACGAATTCATCGCTTCTGTCATTAAAGGAGTCTTCACCAACCAACAACATAATGTTGAGTCAGTCAGTATTTTTAAAAATCCATCTTCCCGTTCTTCCACTCCAGTGCCGTAAATGCAGCAGATTCGCCCACTCTGCAAACTATTGTAAAAGCACTGGGAATCCGAGCTTTCGATGTGGAGAATTGGGACACAATGCCCTAGATTCCTCAGAAGAGACTCACTGCCTTAACTGTGGTGGCCCACATCATACCCGCCACAAGAAGTGCCCTCATTACCTCTATCGCCAGGAGATTTGCGTTTGCTCACTACGATCCGGTATATCTAGACGCCAAGCAAAACAATACATGCGTGAATAAGGCATCACACTGTCAACACCCACCTTTTCCACTGTGATGAGTGGTGCTCCTAGCATTCACGGCATTCTACCCACGTCTAGAAAAACGGCGCTCAGAACTGACCATCCGACACCAGCCTCTCTTATCTCCAACGGTCGCCCCTCCCTTGAAAAGACACACCAACGAACCTATGCAAACACACCCAGCTACGCCTTCGCAACAAAGTGAAATAATATAAGAAGCAATATCACCTCCCAAGAGTGCCACTCTCGTCCTAAGTACATATGGCTCACTTATCATAAAGATACGAGTCTCCCCCCTAATTGTAGGAAGAATCATCAAAGAGGCAGAGACGAAACTCAATCACCTCCCTCCCCCCCTATGTATCACCTACAACTAAATCATCAACGATCCAGCACGATGATGAACTTATTCATCATCCACCTACCCAGATGCTTGTCTCTACTAAGGGCTCGATGAATGTGCAAGCTGCTCTTTCCTAGAGTAAGCCGCTGCCCGGTCTCTTTCACCGTAGGTTATCACTACCCAATATCGCCCCCGACAGGGAATCCCTCAGTCCCCCGCGAGCCAATCGCGAGGGAGGCGGAGGTCGTAAGCGCTCCCCGACTTCTCTCTCCGATTCCTCTTTGAGCCCTTGCAGCGACAAACGTACCCGACTCGAGGATCATGCCACACCCTCGCCTGGAATAATGGAATAATAAGCTCTTCAGAAGAAACGTGCTTTACGACATTAAATCATATATACGAGTACATCGTATAGCCCCTCATAAAGCATACTATTCGAGAAAATACCTCCATCCGACGAGAGAGGTCTTATAGACTTCTCGCTTGCTAAACCACATGGAATCGATACACCAGATCCCCCTCATTCTACCGATAACGACAACCTTCGGATACAACCATGCTTAAATAAAACCACCGAGACCGCCCCAACTACTGACCCTTGTCAGTCATGTGATCAGTTGGCCAACTCATCACCTTGCCTTATACCCCTCGTACCACATAACGCACCTCCCTAATTACAGATGAAAAATATTAAAAATCAATGAAGTAAAAGACGCCATAATGAAGAAAGAAGAAATATGATGGCCAGAACTGAACCCATCGATACGAGCCGAATGAAAATCAAAAAGAATATGCTGGTTTTAACTACGCCAAGTTTGGTCGTAGTCTTGAAGACACTTTAAGAAAGATTGGTGCGGGAATTTAATTTGACATTGAATAAGAATCATCCTGGGCCAACGGAGGTGATTAGCCTTTTGAAAGAAAAATAATTTGGGCTATGAATGTTCAGTCAGGTGAAAGGTATAATTAATAACTGCGATCTGTGATCCAGGAAAAAGCCAGTCAGTGAAGGAAAAGTGGATGCTATTCCATCCAACTGGGAAACCGCTCCCTGGGAATTAAAACAGTTATATTTATTGGGTCTGCTCCCAAAAACGTTTGTAGGGACTCATTATATTCTGTGATGAATAGACAACGTCTCAAGATGTTTGAAACTCATCCAACTAGCCGTTAAATCGGGAAGAGAATTAGCAAAAAAGATACACAAGCAAATCTTTTGTGTTCTCGGAGTTCCCATAACCGTTGTTTGAGATCAAGTGCGATAATTCTATAACAAAGAAGTAGAGGAGATGAGGAAAATTTGGAGTGTGACCGAAAATCCCAGTGCAGTATACCATCCCCAAAGAAACGGAAATATGAATAGTTTCAGTCGGGAGGTATAAATAAATTGAAGGAGCATAGGGCCACTGGACTTCCGCCTTTTATGTTCAGGTTTGGACAGACTCTGAATGTATCGTCTAGCATGTTTTGTATAACCACGGGGGGAAATAAGTTATACCTACAGATGGATTACGCAGAAGATCATCATCGTCTGATAGCTGAAATGTATCAGAAGGTGGAAGAATTCATGAGAGACGGAGTTCGGGACGATAAAGCATGGTGAGAAGAAGGAAAAACAGGCAGGACTAGAATTGTGAAGAACAGAGGGGTAGATACGTCTTGAAGTCACAAAAGAAATACTATACGAGTATTAAAAGTGAGAAGGGAGGATGAGAGACCATAGGAGAAGGAAATGCAGACAGAATAGTTACCCATTGTCTTTTTTCTTTCTGTCTCATTTTTCAGGGCCAAGGATGTTAGAAGTCATCATCGTGACACTTTTGATGCCATTAGAGCTTGGGAGGCACGAAGTTGTTTATTTTCATCCACGCGGACAACTGGCATACGTAACTCCATTTAAAAAGTCGTAGTAGAGGTGTAAACATATCGGACTTTATGGAAGAGCTGGAGTGACTAACCATTAGTCCGATAACAGGCTCATAAAATTCTCCGGTTAGCTGCACTTATATCTTCGAGCCGTGAAAAGGAACATAAAATAATTAAGAAAAGCACAGCTGTTTACTCTTCTTTCAAGAGGTGAAGTTCCTTGACAAGGGACATGCGAGAAATGTCCAATTGCTTGTGCTATGCAGTATCGTATGTTTAATTTAACAACGGAAGAAGTCATACAGTATACGTATTGAGCAAGTCGGATATATATATATATATATATATATATATATATATATATATATATATATATATATATATATATATATACACGAGGGGCGGTCAATGAGTTTTGCGAATCGGTAGGGCAAAACAGAGAAAGGGGGATGGCTGTTTGTGGGGGTGTTAGGACAACTTATGACAAGTCAGGACCGGCAGCCGCACGCTCCTTCCTCGTCTATTTAAGAAGCAGTAGCTGATCGCAGATCGTCAGTCACAAATTTTTGAACAATGGAGAAGATTGAGCACCGCGCAGTGATCAAATTTTTGACCAAGGAAGGCAAGAATACGAAAGAGATCCATGAACGTATGGTTGCAGTGTACACCGACACCGCCCCTTGCTATGCAACCATTGCTCCCTGGAATAGGGAGTTCCACCGTGGTTGTGAGTCCCTTGAAGTTGATCCCCGTGCAGGACGCCCGTCAGACGTAACCAACGAGGACAATGTGGCCCGTGTGGAGAGGATGATCCTCGAAAATCGACGGGTGAAGGTCGAAGAAATCGCGCGAGAACTTGGAATATCACATGGAAGTGTTATCAACATTATCCATGACAATTTGGCCATGACCAAGGTCTCTGCCCGTTGGGTCCCTAGAAACCTCACGAAACCTCACGCCCCATGATCGACTTCAACGTCGTCAAAGTCCACAAGGCCAGAGTTGCACAAGCTGCCCTGTGCGGGTGCGGATTCGAGGAGATCTGGCCCCTAGCGACTACTTTTTATTCCGCCAGCTCAAGGCTGCACTGCGTGGACGCCGGTATGGGGACGATGAAGATGTCCAGCTCGCCGTCCAGGAGTGGATTGAACAGCAGTTGGGAGATTTCTGGTTGTCGGGAATTCGAAGCCTCAGGGACAAGTTGCGCAAGTGCATTGAAATCGAGGGTAGTTATATTGAAAAATAATTAAACATTTTTCCTCATATCTCGTTTCCTTATATCCGAATTGCAAAATTTATTGACCACCTCTCGTATATATATATATATATATATATATATATATATATATATATATATATATATATATATATATATATATATATATATATATATATATATATATATATATATATATATATATATATATATATATATATATATATTTATATATATATATTAAATCCTGCACAAATAAACGAACACGTAACTATGCTGTATCAGATTTGTAAGGAATTAACAGCAGCCGAGGATTCCGTAAAAAAGATAAAGCTTCATTTTAAAGATATGATGAGCCGAAGAACTGGCTAGGTTGGGTCTGAAGATCGATTTGATATGGCTCCAGGGCAAATTGATCCACCTTGCTACGAGCATCAACCAGATCGACGTGAGGTTACTAAAAATGGATGCTGGGAAGCTCGAACAGGAATTCCTGTCTCAATGATTTCTAAGCAGGATTCTGAATGACCGGAGAAAGAGTGGGAAACCGCTACTCTTCGATGATAGGGAGACTTTGCTGTTCTACACACGGTTTATTACGGTAGTTTCAGTACCATCGACGGATGAGAGAACTTTAAGGTATATTATTTTATTACCTTTGAAAAATTCCCCTTCTAACTTTCATCCGATGGAGTTGATATCTCTTCTGAGGTAGAATTTTTCGTTAGAATTAGGCGAGATATACGCACCTGAATTCCGATACTTAGCCGCGTCAGAAGATTTAAAAGCCTACTCAACCTTAAATTCTGTAAGCGAATGAAGTCGGAAGGAGAGAGATTTCTGCGTCCGCTCATTCAAACAATATTTCCCCATGAGACTGATATGTGTGACATCCAGTTATACCTAAAAACTACAGGACTCGTAAAATCTTGCTCTTGAAGGATCTATAAAGATACGGGTCCATTTTTGACTCGAGTATCAACCGGATAATTATATTCCCTATCTCTACATTTCACTATCACGGTGCATTTTCAAGGACGCCCTCCTACGATGGAATGTCATACTTTGGCAGGCATTGTCATCTTATCGTTGAAAGAGCGGAGTCACATCATAGACTAAGGGCGGGCAACCCTTGGCACGCGTGTCAAATGTGGTACGCTGATGACTTATTTCTGGCACGCGAAAGCACAGGTTACCGTTTTTTTTAAGAGGTTTTTAAGAAGGGTGTAGAATGATGAGAAATTCAGATACTTTCAAAACACAAAGAGGTACACCGATGATCTCCCGAAAGATGAGATAACAGACCACCAATGTCTTCAAAAGCTGTTTGTAAAAATTATTGAGGCAAGTGTTGGGCAGTCCTTTGAAAGATTTGCTAGGTTTAGAGAACTGAAAGAGACGGCAAAATTCATTAAGTTTCCAGACAGTATCAAACTGGATGAACTAAACTTGTAAATGTTTTCATTGGATAGATATGGATGATTTGAAATGCACTTGATTGAATTTCAAAGTAGCTCAATTTGGAAACAAAAATTTTGTTGATCTTAGAGTTGACTTAGAAAATAGTGAAAAAGGAGCGATTAGAGACGGGAGTAACAGAGAGAAATGGGGAAAATGAAGTATTAAGGATTTAGAATACTATTCCAGAAAATTATCTGTTTAAAGAACCTTGCAACAGCATTACCATCCATTTTTTCGTCTACATATGCTTATGAATCTTTGTTCTCAGGGATGAACTTTGTTGAGTTTCGTAAGAGGAGTAACCTGATAGATGAAACTAGTAGTGCATGCATATCTTTCAAGGTTACTAAATATAAACCCAATATAAAATCTGTCATCAGTGATACAGCAGCAGAAATCCCGCTGAAAAATAATATATAGAAAGAGTCAACAAGTTTTCTGCCTCTAGTTTTATCTGATGTTTTCTTTTGAAAGTGGTTGTTTGAATGTAGTTTTGAAGGTAAATAAATATATATATTTTTTATACATCAATTGTAAAGGATTTAAAATAAGCAAAATATTATCTGTTAGTGACCTTTTACTGTAATTTAGTAATACAAAGGTATAACTGGGACAAAATAATGACTGATTAATCGAAAAAAATATCAATGTTAATTTTTTGTGTTGATGTTAATAATAGTCGTTAAATTGTGTGAATAGGTATGGCAGTTATAGTTATACTTAGAGGCTAATGAAAAAAATCCACACAAAGAACCTTTTCGTAAAGCCTGTTATAATCTTTTTCATTCAGTCAGTTTTACATAATTTACATAATGACTTGCAATACTGTGTCTTTACTGCTCTTGAGTGATTCTTTATTATTTAAAAAAGTTCTTCAAATGCTTAAGAGATATCAAATAATATGTTCTCAAAAGAATTTGGTTGGCACGTGAAAAAATTTGTGTTAGATATTTGGCCTATTTTGGCACGCACTCTCAAAAAGGTTGCCCACCCCTGCCATAGACGATTGATTTCTTTTGACGTCACCTGAAAGAGTCAGTATGAACAAAGGAATCCTAGAGCAGTGGTTCTCAACTTTGTTTCCCCCATGCACCCCTCTCACCATATTTCAGAATGTCATTCCCCCCTTTCTAAGATTGTCTGCCTCAAAAGGTGCATTCCAAATAATATGAATATAATACTGAAAATCCTTTATTTTTTCCCCATATTAGTACATATACATTTCCATGGATTATTTTTTAGTGGAGTTTTACAAATTTAATAGCAAATGAAAATGTTGATGCATTTTAAAACTTGAATAAAAGTAAATTAGTTTTTTTTATATTCATAATTAATTACTTAACAGATCAAACTGAATCATACTGCAATAAACAAAGGGGGGAGGGGGTACTCGTGCTTGTAGCAGGTAACCGATGCATACTGCGTTTTGTGCCGCCTTGGGGCGCTCGAAGCAATAGAAATATCAATATTCCAACATTTAGAGTCTGCCAATCTGTGGTCCCATTTCCCCCCTGAACCCTGATACCCCTCCCCCCCGATTGAGAACGCTTGTCCGAGAGATACGTTATCTGAGAAACATCTGCGAATTTATTTTACGAGGAATAATACCAAGTTTTTGCAAAGAAAAAGAAGATGATACACCTACAGCTACAGAGCACCAAGTCACAATAACTTCCAAAGATATTGGCCGGGTTACAACAGATAAAAGAGGTCCACTGAGAAAAAGCCTGGGCCCTCTACGGAAGGATTAGTGCAACGCTTACTACAATTATGAAAATAGATTTCCTGGCGATATCTTTGAGGAAACTGATACGCTTTCTACTTTCAGTCAAGAATCGTACAACGAGGCAAAGGCCGGCGATCAACAAAGGCGGAACCACAATATCGGTTTCAGAAGAAAGATAGATAGAAACAGGGTGAAACCAGAGATTGTTTCTATCACTTCAAGAAAATCAATAACAGAAGAAAACTCAACAGGACCTCTGCGAGCAACTCGAAAAGAAACCGACGGGAGAAGAAGCCAGCTGGGTATTGGTGGCACTTTTCTCAATATCCTAACTGAGTTCTTGACTTACCGTAGACAACGTGTAGTTTTGGATGGGCAGCTTAGTGAGTGGAGAAGGGTAATTTCTGGTGTTCCTCAAGGTAGTCTTCTGGGCCCACTGTTATTCATTCTATATACACATGGTATGTGGGTTGGACTGGAAAACCAACTAGTTGCTTATGTTGATGATGCTACTTTGATGGCATTCATACCTTCTCCTGTTCAAAAACATTTCATCTCTGACTCACTGAATAGAGATCTAACAAAGATAAATGATTTGCGTAATTTATGTGGTATGAAGCTGAATGCAAATAAAACCCAAAGTATGATTGTTAGTAGATCTAGAACTCTGTACCCCAATAATCCTGATCTTATCATAAACAATGTTGTATTGAACACTTGTCTATCTTAAAAAATTTGGGGAGGTTTTGTTTAACAGCGAGTCTACTTTTGAACAACATGTGCGCTCTATTTTTTCTTTTGTTTCCCAAAAGATTGGTTTACTTAGGAAATCCTCTAGAATTTTTGAAAGCCATTCCTGTTAATAGTATGAGGAAGTGTTTCAACTCGTTCATACTTCCTTGTCTGGAGTATTGTTCTCCTGTCTGGTCCTCTGCTGCAACATCTCCACTTAAGCTACTGGATAGGAATCTGAGACCATGCAAATTTTTAATTCCTGATCTTGAGGTTGACTTGTGGCACTGCCGCTCTGTGATTTCACTGTGTATGTTGTATAAGATACTCGTACATCATAATCCTAACCATCCTTTGTACAGTGAACTTCTTGATCCTTTTCGTCCAGCTCGGTTAACTAGGAATTCCACTAATACAAATAACCAAACTTTTATATTTGGGAGATGTAACACATCTCAATACTCTAGATGCTTCATTCCAGCAACTACCAGGTTATGGAATGAGCTCCCTAGTCCTGTTGTTGAATCTCAGGAACTTAAAAAGTTTAAAACTGGTGCTCATTCCTTCCTGCTGAGGCGTTAAGTAGTGTGTGTCTCTCTCTCCCGTCTCCTTTTCTTTTCTTCTAGGTTTTTTCTTATGGGACTATCTTCTCTGCTGGTGCCTTATGGTTTATAACATTCTGCTCTACCAGCAAGGGTCTGTAGTCCGTCAGATAATAATAATAATAATAATAATAATAATAATAATAATAATAATAATACTAAACGGCCTTCTGAGTAAGGAAAGGTCAATTTCAATGGGCGAGACGAGACGAGACGTCATCTTTAACCTTCGGCAGAAGAATCTCAATACGAATGAACCTGGGATATGTACGGACAGGACTGCCTTCTTAAATGCTTCGAAGGGTGTTGAAATTGGATTCAGTGGAACAATATTGAAAGATTTAGTTGACATCAAGGGGGGCAACACTAAAGCTAACATTCAAAACGAAACTGTAGAGAGAAAGCGAGGTTATTTCAACCGAAAGACAAACCCATCGTGGAAATGGCCTATATGTACGCTCTATAGAAACCATTCGGCGGGGAATATGCCTAAAGCCGCAATCATTATGAATAGCTGTCACTAAAGGATTTTCAAAATAGGAGTTTGTGATTATGCGACAATTAAAGTGTAACTGTCCCTACCCGCCAAAAGGGACGGTCATTGGATGGCTTGCACTCCCCAATTGGTCAAAGAGGACTAGAATGGTATAAGGGCGGTATCTAACTTTGTGCTATGAAGAAGGGAGTCATATCTATTGGCAGTAGTCCGCCAATTAAGCTCAAAGAACAAGATTTCAACGAGTGCCCCTTTTTTGTTGGTGAAAGAGAATCAATTGATGTCTGGTAAAAATCAATTCATTAACTATAGTTGCGTCTGTTACAAAGAAAGAAACTAACAAGTTCCTTAAATTTCTAGTTTGATAAAGGTTAGTACAAACTCTTTATACAACCCCCTCCCCTCCCCTCCCTTTTCCCATGATGGATATCCTAAGGCTGTAAGTCCAAATGGAGACTCCAATTAGATGTCTCTCTGCCATCCAAACATAGTGAAGGAAGATATTGTCATTGTATTCAAGTAATTCATTTTATTGTGCCGGGTTAAAAGAATTATCAGGTTTTTTAGACACCCAGAAGTATAATTTTCACTCCTCGCATTACAAAAAAATAATTTATTTAAAATTTAATTAAGAGATTCGAAGCCATCGTCTCATATTATTTGCATTTAAAAAAAACAACAAATTAATTTATTTTAATACCTGTTTATTTATACATACATAAATATTTAGTGAAGTAAATTTTATAATGTCTCCTGAAAGTTTTTCTTATACCCACCAAATAAATCACGGGTATAGTCCGAATAACCATGGAGATCAATTTTATCGAGGTGAAGGACTCTCAGTCCGTGCAAGGGCTAAGAACATCCCCCAGGGCATCGGGCGCGTATCCCTCCGTTCGCAGGAAGGAAGTGAGTTTAGGCTGTGGCTCCGCGTAGTTTTGAGCTATGGCCGTGTTGAAGTTGAAGCGCTTGTTTATAAATTATAATCCATTTGGTTGAAGGTTTTCTCTATCATCTCTCTCCTAAATTCGTCTATAATTAATATTTGCAAGTAATAATATGTCTTAAGATGGAAATCCTCTTCGTGGCTATTATTCCTGAACTCTGGAATGAGTTCAGTTGCCTCACGTTGCACCCGTCTAATCAGGGACAAGTTTTTATACAGGTAGGGGAGCATATTTGAATTGAATTACCATCTCGAGATTAAGACAGGGGTGGGGGGGGGATTTATAGAGGCAGGATGAGATCTTTGGTGCATTGGCTCAACACAAGTATTCCAAAATTTGGACTATCAGATCCCTTTCTAAATTAACCAACTCTATATTTCCTGCATTCATTTTCTTATTCACTATTAAATTTAGACATATGTATTGCCTAACCGAGAATGTACCTACATATGTTGATATTCATCTGATATTTCATTTATCTACCCAGTCGATTGTCCTATTTAAGTATCCCTGTAAGTCACCCAACTCGGGACGGGTTCATGCACACAGACTTGTGGACTATCTGACTTTTTGGAGTAGGCTGGCCTCCTCCATTATATTTGACTTTCTTTGGTGTGGGTCCCATGTCCTGCGCCGGAGGGAGGCCCGCCTCCTTCCGACACCGGAACGTGCTTCCTACTTGTTGCTTTTTTGCTTCTTGTTTGTTTTTTATTTGTTTGGATTGTTTTCTGAATTTTAGAATAGCATCGCACTAGGCCGAAATTTTAATTACGGTGACTTTATCCTTGAAGACGACTAGTTGGAGTTGTGCGTGGAGAAGAAAAAAAAATGCAGGTACGAATACTCTGTATCTAAATTAGCGAATTTGGAGATTTTATTAAGTAAATCGTTACCAGGGTCCTTAATTAGATTATTTGACTCGAGATGATCCACTATCTTAAAACTGAATAAATAGATTATAAAAGTTTATCAGTAAATGAAGTTAAACTGCCGGTGTTAGTAAGTCTTTTTTAACTCCAGTAGGAAAGTCGAGTAAATGCAGTCAGATCCGTCTGCCACCCATCGTTTTTTCTCGTTTAAATATGTAATTATTTGTTCCTGGTTTAGTCGCGAGTTGGAATAAATTGATGGTTCGTTTGGTCGACTCCTTCGCACAGTGAGGAAATTCGTCACTAGTCCTCAAATGAAGAAATCCCTAAGAAAATCTCATTCCAAATCGTGTTTCTCTCCTTCCATCCTGGTTGGGCCCTTTTCATGCGTTTTCCACTCTTAAAATAACGCTAATGTAAATTCTTTTTTTCTAAATTCAATAAAAAAATTGAACTACATTTTATTTAATTGAAATATTAAATAATATCTTCAATGTAGTTTTCACCATATGTGATGGTGGAAATCACATATGGTGGAGATCACCGAATGAACCCGATGCATTAACTCCAAATTTCCGTCAATTTGAGCCCATTCATTTTTGATTCGCTCTTCCCTCAAGTGCATCGTATCTTTAATTTTCATCGAGTACACCACCACTTCAAAGAAGTCAAGGAGACCATTGTGATATTCCCTGTGTGATGCTTTTTTATCTTTCCCTTCATATTCAAGTGATAAAAATAATTGATAATTTATCCCGACTGGTCTTTGTTACGAAAATATTTCTGTATTAAATAGTGAATTTGGAGAGGTTACTTCACAGGCTCATATGGCCAGAAGATGCTGCTAAGATCTCTCAACGTAAACTTGACCAGAACTTTTCTCTCTCTTCATAGTCCCGATCGACCTTGCGAATCGTAGCTTTAAACCTTGTTTATTCGGAAGATTTTTTGGTCTTCCGCGTGGCCAAGTGGCCTAAGAGATGATTTAATTGAAATCAAAGCGGATGCTTGCTGCCTCAGTGTGCACAGTTCGAATCCCACCCCTGTACGGAATTTTTGCGAATTAAGAAATAATATTTCCGAAGAAAAATGTTCCCATTTTCTGTTTCTTGTGGTTTGTTGGATTCATATATATAATATATATAGAAATGGTCTTTCAATAAGGTCGCTCGATTTTTAAATGTAAATAAAACAAGTTGTGTGTGATATATGCACTCAATTTATTTTAAATTTGAAAGTACATTTTATGGTATTAAGTGTGGGGTATGATGTCGTTCAAATGTCCGCCGCGGCTTCGCTTGGTGGAACGTATTCGGGAGGCCCAGTTTTCGATGGCTGAATTTGCTGGATGGTGTTCGTTATGTTTACTGTGAGGAAATCAACTGTTTCAGATTATTCGCATAGCCCTTCGATTTAAGATAACCCCAAAGAAAGTAGTCTAATGACGTTAAATCGCATGATCTCAGTGCTCATTTGACGTCGCCGCCGCGCGAGATGATCCTGCCCTGAAATCGCTGGTTCAAAATGTCTATCGTGGCGTGCGCAGTGTGGCACGTAGCGCCGTCCTGTTGGAACCACATATCTTCAGTATCCATATCAGGCATATAATACATTTGAGGCGACAAGAAGTTGCTTATCATCGATCTGTAGGTCTCGCCGTTAACGTTTATGGCAATCCCATCTTCGTTCTCAAAAAAATACGGACCGATGATGCCGTTAGACGAAAATCCGCACCAAACAGTGACTTTGTTGGGATGCAATTGGTGCTGGTATATCTCATGTGGATTGTTTTCGTCATATCTCCGACAATTTTGCTTGTTCACAAATCCATTCATCCAAAAATGGGCCTCGTCGCTGAAGATGATTTTTGGGGGAAAATTTGGGGCAACTTCTAACTGCTCTAGAGCCCAATCAGCGAATTCACGGCGTTGTCTATGGTCGTTTACCTTAAGTTCCTGGGCAAGTTGGATTTTGAACGGGTGCAGACCCAAGTCCTTACGCATAATTCGCCTATCTAAAGTCGCAGAAAGGCCAAGTTCTTGTGAACAACGAGAAATTGACTGCCTCGGATTTTCCCGTACACTCTCATTTACGTCAGCGATATTTTCAGCAGACCTTGCGTTTTGGCGACGTAAGGATGTTGGCTGATTGTTGATCGACCCTTTTGCCTCGAATTTGGCCACCAAGCGTCAAACAGTGGAGTGGGCAGGACGATTGTGGCGAGGATAGAAATCAGGGATTGCCCGGAACGTTTGTCGAACGGAGCACTAATTTTGATAATAACATTTGATGATTTTCACACGCTGTTCAACGGTATAACCTTCCATCGTGACTTGCCAAGTACTACTGAACAGTTCACAGTGAGATTGCCAGATGTCGCTTTAACAAAATGGCACTATCGCCTGACAAAGCTCGAGCGTCCTTGTTGAAAGACACTTTATATATATATATATATATATATATATATATATATATATATATATATATATATATATATACAAGGTGTCCCAGAAAAAAAAGTTAACCGTACTTTGAATTTGTATAACTCAAAACCTATTAGAGATTTTAGAGTCCTGCAAAACAAAACAAATTTAACAACTATATATCTGTTGATTCTAAAAATTTCCTTAAATTTCCTTTTGGGATATTAATACATTAATGGGTTTAGGGGAGGCTATCAAAAATATGTTTGAGCAAGGAAGTAAAATAATGAAACTTTGAAGTTAATATCAACAAATATATTTAAATCCATTTTTAACAATAACACCTCTTCATATGGGTAATAGAAATTCATTTTTTAATTTTCTAAGCACCGTTTCCTTCCGCATGTTCTCCATTTTTTTCCAAGCACAGTTGCGCCTTTGATCGCATTGATTGAACAACCTTTTTGATTAACTTGTGATTTTCCTTAAGTCTATTGACTTCACGTGTGATACTATAGCTTAACTGGCTGATGCTTTGTGATGGAGTAGAATACACTTTATTCTCTTGATATCCCCATAAGAAATAATCGCACAGTGTTAAGTCAGGGGATCTTGGGGGCCATTCAATTGCATGATTTAACACGACAATGTGGTTGTCAAACGTTTCTCTTAGTTTTGTTCTTACGTCAAGCTGTCTATGAGCTGGTGCGCCGTCCTGAATCCACCAAAGTCTATTGAATTGATTGCCCTAAATTTGGCGGAGTTCCGGGAAGATCCTTTCGTGGATCATGCTCAGGTAGACAGCACCATTCAAGTTATTCTCGTAAAACAATGGGCCGACAAGGTAGCCATTCTCGCAGATTCCGATCCACAGAGACACTTTCTGCTGCCAAATACGTGTGTCGGAGTTGAATGTTGGAGGAGGGGGGGGGGGGGGGGGAAACAGCGGCGCATACTGCCGAATGTTATGGCTATTTACCTTTCCATTCATGAAAAAGGCTGCCTTGTCACCAATCACAATGTTTTCCAAGAAACGAGCAGGTTCAAGGAGAAGCCATTCGACCAATTGTCTACGACGAGGAAAATCAGTTTCAAGAAGCTGGGGTCTTGCATGCATCTTATAGGGATGCCATTTGAAGTCATGTTTAATAATGCAGTTAATTGATGACTTTTACAATTGTAACCCATTCTTTCTGACTGATACATGTGGATTTTAAAGAAGTGTCATCTGAACATTTTCAATATTTTCTGTTATTCTCATACAACCCGAACGACCTTTGTTTAGATTTAAGCATGTTCCTTCATGTTGGTATTTGTGAACATTTTTCCCGATTGTGGGCTTGCTTGGTGGGTGCCTACCTGGAAAACGTTGTTCCAATGAATCTTGTACTTGTTTAATACTGCCAGTCTTAATAAAGTTTGTAAATGAGCGTTGATTTTTTGCATGATTAAAAAGGTTCTATGGAAGTAAACTTTTACACAGAAACGCTTTGATTTGCTTAGTAAGCAATAATGACGAGACCATACCACAGCGTGGCTGAAAAACCACTGTAAAATGGCCTAGGCTTTGCTTGAAGAATCGCACAGTGACCTAGACTACATAGGCTCCCTACGCTTCTCTTGAAAGTGCACGGTGGCCTAGCCTTCCTAGGGTTCGTTTCATTATTTTACTTCCTTGCGCAAACATATTTTTTATAGCCTCCACTAAACCCATTAGTGTATTAAAATCATAAGAGGAAATTTAATGAAATTTATAGAATCGACAGATAAATAGTTGGTAAATAAAATCCTTTTTGCAGGATCCAAAAGTCTTCAAAGTACGGTTAACTTTTTTCTGGGACCCCCGGTATATATATATATATATATATATATATATATATATATATATATATATATATATATATATGAATACAATAAACCACATTGAAAGAGAAATCGGAATAAATTATTGTTACAGTCATATTTATTACCTTTTTTCGATTGTATAGGTTTATTGTGCAATAGCGTACATTTATACATAATCATAATACAAATAATAATAAAATAAAAACAAAAACAAACAAAAAAACAAAAAGACAAATACAGTAATAATATGATACAATGATATAAATACATGTATAAATGCACACATGTATAAATGCACAAAACGGGCAGCCCGTCAGTGTTGGCGTGCAGTAAGACGTGGTGGAGCGTCCCACGCGTTTCTTATCTGCTGCAAGTGGGTGGCGTCGGTCTTCATCACCTGTCGCCCGGCTGGGCGCGAGCGGCGATCAGCGCGGAGGGGGTGTTGTTCTCAGCACCTCCAGCAGCTCGTTAGTTGGGGTGTAGAGGACCACCTGGGCGGCTCTTGCCTCTCGCGCCCTGAGTAGGGCGCCTCTTACAGGGGGAGGGGCTGGCGCTCGCTCTGGCCTGAGGCGGGCGGTGGCTGGGCAGGAGAGGAGGTAGTGCACCAGTGGGCGCCGGGAGCGGCCGCCGCAGTGTTCGCACCTCCCTGCCACAAAGTCGGCGTGCAGCTCTTCCCGCGTGGAGTAGCCCAGCCTCACACGCTGTAGCAGCACGCCGTTCGCTCTGGGCTGCTGGAAGGATGGGTTCAGTGGGCGATAGGCTGTGGCTGCAGCATACCACGCCGCTTGCCTCTTGATTGCTTCCCATTCTTGGTGCTGCTGGTGGGCGTTGTGGGCGGCCCTGCGTTTAACCTGCACCTTGAGCTGCTGCAGGCTGGGGCGCACGGTCCAGGTGATGATGGGGCCGTGGGCGGCTCGCTTGGCAGCCTCGTCGGCAGCATCGTTGCCGCGCACGCCAACGTGGCTGGGAATCCAGTGGAGCCGGACACGCCTGCCCTGAGCTGCCAGGTCCTGCAGGGTGCACAGGATGGTGGTGGTGAGGTGGATGTTGTCCCGGGTGTGGGCGTGGGCGTGCTGCAGCGCCTGTAGTCCCGACCGAGAGTCAGTGTGTATCACCACAGTGGCCTCCCGGCGGAGCAGAGCGTGCTGGAGGGCGTGCAGGATTGCTACCAGCTCCGTCTGGAGGGTGGAGCAGTGGTCTGATGTCCTCCACGCTTGCGTCAAGCCGCTCGTGACGAAGGCGGCGCCGGACCTCCCGCTTTCGGGGTCGACGGAGCCGTCGGTGAAGTACACTGCGCTGCCTGGCTCCGTGACCTCAGACATGGCCATGAGGGCGTGCTGGCGCAGCTCCTCGGTGAGGCAGTTCGCTTTGCTGTCGGGCAACTGTGTGGCGGTGAAGTGTGCGGCGGGGGGGTCCCATGGTGGTGGTGAAACGTAGGCGGGGTTGGGGGTGTCGGAGTCGCGCCACAGCCAGTTCCCTGCCCGGTTGAGGGAGTTGGTTGCTAGGCTGACGTTTACGAGCCACCTTTTGTTACGCAGGCACTCGATGCCCTGCGCCACGGCCATTCTGAGTCTCCTCTGCGCAACACCTTCCACGTCGCGCTGGAGCACTCTGGCCACCCGACAGGCCACCATGCAATCCACCCTGGCTGTGAGGGGCACCAGGTTGGCCTCACTCTGCATGACACAGGCACTGCACCACCTGGGTGCCCCTAACATGGTCCTCATGGCGGTGTTTTGTATTACCTCCAGGCGCTGTTGCTGCTGCCGGGGCAGCGCTACAAGGACCGGTGCACTGTAGTCCACTAGGGAGCGCACTGCCTAGAGGTAGTAGAGGCGGAGGACGGGGAAGGTTGCACCAGCGCTCGGCCGCGTCATGGCCCTCATCACATTCAGCCGGGCCTGCGTCCGCTGCCTCAGGTGCGTGACATGCTGCGTGAAGGACAGCCGTCTGTCCACCCACACTCCGAGGTACTGGTAGGAGTCGGTCCAGGCCAGGCCGACTCCTTGGACGCGAAGCTGCTGGCCAGCAGGTGTGCAAGTCTTGATGGCCATGGCCTGGGACTTCTCTGCCGAGATCTTGAGCCCCAGCTCTTCGCACTTGGCAGTGATGAGGTGCAGCGCTTCTTGGGCCCGCGCGAGCTTGTCGCCGCGCCCGGTGATGACGAGTGCCAGGTCGTCGGCGTAACTGAGGAGGATGGTTCCTTCCCGATAGGGGAGGGCGACCAGTTGTTCCATCAGCACGTTGAAAAGGAACGGGCTGAGGATGCCGCCCTGGGGTGTCCCGTTCTCGAAGGTACCTTTTTTCGAAAAAAATCCGTGCAGGGAAGCGATTCGAACCATGGACACTGAGGCAGCGAGCACCGCTTTGATCACAGTTAAAAGTATGCCGTTAGTACACTATGCTACGCAGAGAACCAACAAAATTCTCTGAATAGAATAGCTTTTAAGGAACACTTTTCGCAAGTTCGAACGGGGACTATGAAAGAAATAGAAAATTAATTGGGAATTCAAAGAATAAATGAGGAATAGTTAAACGCGTGGTAACTATTCCTTATTTATTCTTTGAATTCCCAAATGGAGAATGGTCAAACGTCCAAGATTAGTAGCACTCGTACAGCAGTTCAGCGTCAAAACTGGCAGGAGATAAGGCAAGGGTCCTCGCCGTACGGACTTGAACGGGTTCTTCCTCTCGAGAGAAGGAAGCGTCCTTTTATACGGGTGCGGTGACGTAATAGCCTCACGCGCACGCCACTTTTCTGGAATAACTATCGAGCGCGCGTGGGGGGCGTCGACCAAGGGTGCAGGGCTCAGAGGCGAGAAAATAACTTCAAATGGGGTGCCGAACTTTGTCGCCCTTATATATATATATATATATATATATATATATATATATATATATATATATATAATGAATTTCTTTATTTCTTTTATTCATATTAAGATCAAATAAACAAAATTTACATATTGGAAGATAATATGTTTTCGATTATTAGTCCAGAACAATAATGTTCTAATGGCTATTTTCATGTCGACGAGGGCATAAACATGTTATGGCATGCCTTGAACTAGTAGTCTCATAATGGAACCGAATTTCAATACGGCTGCAAATAAGCTATTGTTTGGTCTTATTTGGTTTTTGGTCTACCTTGCTCTTTTGTGTGCAACATAAACTCTCAGATCTTATTTGGAATTTTGGTCTACCTTTCCCTTTAATGTGCAACATAAATTCTGTGGTCTTATTTGGATTTTCGATCTACCTAGCCCTCTAATAGGCAATATAAACTCTCAGGTCTTATTTGGCTTTTTGGTATACCTTGCCCTTTAATGTGAAACATAAACTCTTAAAGGAATTTATATTGGATAATTTCCTGCAGAACAATTGTTTTAATGGCTATTTTGATGTCAACGATGGCTTGAGCACGTCATGGCATGCCTCGAACTAGTAGTCTCTTGCATAATTTCTTGATTTTATAATAATGGAACCGAACTTCAATGCGGCTGCAAATAAACTATTGTTTGAACTTATTTGGTGTTTGGTCTACCTTGTCGGTCAGAGAGAGAGAGAGAGAGAGAGAGAGAGAGAGAGAGAGAGAGAGAGAGAGAGAGAGAGAGAGAGAGAGAAAGAGTGAGAGAGAGAGAAAGAGAGAGTGAGAGAGAGAGAAAGAGAGAGTGAGAGAGAGAGAGAAGACGCGCGCAGTCGTCCATTTCAAAGAGAGAGAGAGAGAGAGAGAGAGAGAGAGAGAGAGAGAAAAGACGCGCGCAGTCGTCCATTTCAAAGAGAGAGAGAGAGAGAGAGAGAGAGAGAAGACGCGCGCAGTCGTCCATTTCAAGAGAGTTGCAAGGAGTTACAAGGAAAGAAAGTACCCTAGGAGACGTTACGGTCCATTCAAAGAGGGTACCTTTGGGCTAGCAATCGAGTAGGCACATAACTGCTCAATTGTTTTGCGCCCCTAAACGGCCAGACTAGACTTTGTCTAGTCTTTACTCGAACTGGTCAACAGATTCACTGTTGACAACTTCCACTGGAAGTTCGTTCCACTTACCGCAGATACTGTAGGTGAAAAAATTTCCACACAGATTGCGGTTGTAACGCTTCAGTTCAAGTTTGAAGCCGTGATTGCGCGTTCTGTTCTCACTCAGTGTGAAAATATCCCGGTAGTCAACATTGTCGAACCCTCGAAGTATTTTGAAAACTTCGATGAGCTGACCACGCAGTCTACGGGTTTCCAGCGAGAACAGATCTAATTCCCTTAGTCTATCCTCATAACTTTAATGTCGGATAGAGGGAATCAGTTTGGTTGCCCTAGCTTGTACGCGTTCCAACCTTGCGATGTCCTTTCGAAACGAAGGACTCCAAAATTGTACGGCATACTCCAGGTGCGGCCGAACGAGGGAGTTGTACAGACAAAGTACTATCTCCTTGTTCCGATATACAAACTGGCGCTTTATGTAGCCTAAATCCTTTGGGCTTTCTTCTTCGCCTCGATGCACTGTTTCGAGAACTTGAGGTCGCTAGTGATAGTAACACCCAAGTCCTTCTCAGTGTCACTCGATTCAAGAGCAGTGCCCTTAAGGATGTACTGAGATTTGGGGTTTCGGTGGCCGATATGCATCACTTTGCATTTGTTCCCGTTAAAAGGCATTTGCCACGTGTCCGACCACTCCCCAATCTTCACAAGATCTTCCTGCAGGTGGGTAGTATTTCCATCCTTTGCAACGTTCATACCAAGCTTGGTATCGTCGGCAAATTTGGAAATCTTGGCAACCATGTCACCGTCCATGTCGTTGACGTAGATGATGAATAGTAGTGGTCCCAGGACAGAACCTTGAGGCACCCCACTAGTAACGGGCACCCATTCAGAAGCCTGTCCATTCACCACCATCCGTTTCCGTCTGCCACTTATCCAGTTCTCGATCCAGCTGGCTACTTTTCCGTCTATGACCAGCCCTCGCACTTTCCCGAGATGGCGTCGGTGTGGTACCTTATCAAAAGCTTTCTGAAAGTCTAAGGACACCACATCCACCGCCTTGTCTCTATCGTGCTCACTGAACACGAAGTGGAAGAATTCCACAAGGTTCGTCAGGCATGACCGTTGCCTTCGGAAGCCGTGCTGGGAACTCCTCAGTAGCAGGTTTGACTCTAAATACGACGTCATTTTGTCCACCATCATGATTTCCATGAGTTTACCGACTATCGAAGTCAGACTGATAGGTCGGTAGTTTGACGGTTGGCTACGGTCTCCTTTCTTGAAGATATGTGTCACCTCCGCTTCACGCCAGTCTCTAGGAACGCATTTGTTCCGGATTGACATGTTGAAGATTGCGCTCAGGTGTCGTGACACTTGATCGCGCACTTCTTTCAACACTTTAGGTAGAAACCCATCCGGGCCAGGTGACTTATTCGTCATTAGGTCACTGATCTTTTTTTTTATTTCCCCTTCGGTGAAGTCCATATCCTCCAACTTTTCCCCCGAGTAGGAATCCATTGGCTCGGGGATGGGACCACACTCTTCAGTAAACACTGAAGAGATGTAGTCGTTGAGGAGGTTAGCATTTTCTGCATCTAAGTGCTTTAATGCCCCCTCCTCATTTCTCAAAGGGCCAATCGTTCGACGGATTGGTTTACGGCTGTTCACATATCCAAAAAACTCCTTGGGATTCTTTTTACAGAGTCTCGCCACTCGGAGTTCCTCAGACCGCTTAGCTGCCCTTATGCTGGACTCCACTCTCCTGGCTAGCCTCCGGTATTCGTCAAAGTCACCCGAGATCTTCGATTGCCGGTACACAGTTCTCTTCTCCCTAAGCAGTTGGCCGATTTCTCGATTAAACCACTTTGGTTGAACAGAAGACTGACGGGGACATTTCAGAGGGATGAAACGAGATTGAAGACTCATGAATGTTGTTTTGAAACTGTTCCAAGAGTCTTCAACAGCATCGCAAATTTCTAGTCTCGCGTAAGTCAGTCTAGCACGAAGACCTGCAAAGTCTGCTCTTTTCAAATCGAGTTTCCTCGATTTACTAGTTGCAGGCCCTGCCTTCGGGACTTTGACTACAAATCTAATTAGTCGGTGGTCACTGCCACCGAGCTCTTGGCTAACAGAAAGGTCCTCAACGATGTTATCCTCAGAGGTGAAAACCAAGTCGAGGATATTGTCTCCTCTCGCTGGCTCTCTCACCCATTGAGCCAGGAACTCGTTGTTCGCAAACTCCAGGAGTAGTGCGTTCTCGCCCCAGGGTTCTCTCGTTTCCCAGTCAACTTGTGTGTTGAAATCCCCCATGACGATACACACTCTGTCTTCGAAAAGTTCTTCTAGTAGCTGGTACAGATCTCTGTCCTTTTCAACGAGTTGGGCAGGAGGTCTATAAAGCACCAGGGTCCTGTATTTGACAAGACCTATCTCTAGGTCAACACCTAGTAGTTCATGGTCGGATACGATGCTACAATCCGTCGAGTTGAGAGAATCCTTGACATACAACATCACACCGCCACCCTCTCTGTCTGGCCTATCTCTCAGGAAGAGCTGGTAACCGGGAATCGTGAATCCACCTTCGAAATCTCGGCTTGAGGTTTTTATCCACGACTCCGTTATGGCCACCATCTCAGGTTCCTATGTGGCTACGAGGCCGCGGAGCTCAAGAAACTTATTCCTGATTGACCTCGCATTGAACAGAAGATCTTTAAGTGAGTCCCCTAGTGTAGGACTTCCTACGCTCTTCCGTTTGCCAGCTTCTTTGTTTTCGTGGTCACACCCTTTTTGACGACCTCCGAGAAGGTCGTTCCAGGAGTGACACGGGCGTGCTGGCGCACGTCCGCTTTCGCTCTGTTTCGAACGCTCCTTTGGGTGCGTTCCACGACATCTTGAATTAGGTTGGCGAGAAATGCTTTCCCTTTGAAGGAGAGATGTACCCCGTCCCTTTGGTAGAGGTCGTCTCTCCCGATAAAGGTACGATAGGGGTCCACGAAGAAGACTCCTTCTGCCGTGCAGAGATCCGCTAACCTTCTGTTCACTGCGACGTTTCTCTCGTAAGCGGTTCGGGATGGACCTCTTCTCGGAAGGATCCCAACCACGACACGTTTGCGGGTTTTAATCCCTATGTCATCCATTGGTCGTGATGGGCTGGAGGCCTCACTTCGCGGAAGCCTGAAGTGTGCTTAAGAGTACGAAGGGTCCCGACAGGGATTATCCTGCGATGATGTGAATCGGGCAAAGTCCCCATCACCCGGCGAAGCATCTGTCAACTGGAACTCTCGCGCTTCGGCCGCTGGGAGAAGCCCCTCGCCCCACCCTTATAAAACGTCCGACGCCAGACTTGGACAGTAGTATCCACCTGTATACCGAGTATCCGCGAGTATATGCCATCTTCCCATCCCCGTTAGTTTTGCGCGAACCCTTGCAGAGCCCGTTAAGTTTCGTGTATTCTCCTAGAGCTCTCGAGAGTCCACCTCTTACTCGTTGGTACCCATTACCCGAAAGCGACGCGACAAATTCTCGATCCAGTATTCTAAACCAGAAGGCAAGGACTGAGTTCCTCTCGCGTAATAGTCGTTTGTCAAGAGGCTATTATTGTGGACTCTACGCCGTCTCTAACAAAGCAGGATTTCTCCCTCGGACCAAATATTCGAGGTAACCGCAACGCGCAACTCCCTGTGCAAACTACCCCCCCCCCCTTTAAGCTTCGCGTGCACTCAAGGTCATTTGAGAGTCCCATCTGTAATTGTCCGTTCGTGTGTATGGTGATCGACACCGCCCAGGTCGCTCTTTGAAGCCGAGACTCGTGTACGTCTCCTATGTTTATATGCCTTACTCAAAACCCCTTTTAATTTTGTAAATAGATATTATTTTCATAGTAGTAAAGTATACTTTGTACTCCGTTTCTATTACCCCCAGAACCTTCCAAAATAGCTAAGCATTGGCCAACCTAAACTGCACTCTGAAACATAATTGCACTCTGATTTGTATTTAGAATTTCACCCACGCTCATAGCGGACTAATGCGTTCATATGCCTGTCTCTCTCCCGGGCTGAGGAATTTGGAAAGGGTTGGGATCTAACCAACATCAACCTACGACATATATATATATATATATATATATATATATATATATATATATATATATATATATATATTAAACTGGTGTCGGGTTTATTGGGGTGAATCTTAGTTAATCAATTGGTTAGCCTTAGGTAAATTGTTAGCTAATCTGGATTCTGGTTCTGGAGACCAAAAGGTGAGGATTACTACTTACAAAATTGTATTTTTCCCGTTCCCATTTATTTTTTTTGTGTGTGTGAATTTATTTTGCGTGACCGTGCATCACCGTTATTTTATTTCTTCACGGAATTGAATTGTTGTCCTTCGAGGCCTCATTTCGTCTGCCGTAAGCTGAAGCTACATTTAGAAATTGCATTGTTCCATGTATAGTTATCACTTAGCGTGCTGTAACCCTCGTTTCAATCACACTGAGGGATTTAGGTAAAATCTCGTCCCCAAAAGTTAGGGTTTGTTTTCCACGTGGTCATACAGATCTAATCCACACAGTGCGAAGTAATTTGCATTATTTTCCGCGAGTGTTTTTTTCCTTTCGTGTTCAAAATTACGTTGGGTCAAGCAAAACCCGGTCGCATTTCCGACTGTGCGTTACGAGAAATCCCGCCACATCATTGTCGTGCGTTGATTTATTTCTTGTTGTCGCTTCCCTCGCGTAAAACCGGTAACATGTCTTTGTTTGTAATTTTCAAGGCCCAAGGTGAGTCACTCGGACTTAACGGAAAAGACAACATCTAGGAGGAAGAGAGAAGAAAAAGAGCCAAAGAAAGAGAAAAGGAAAGCGAAGAAAGAGACAGACGCGATGAAAGAGAATGCAAAGAAATGGAGAGGATTTGCTCCCACGAATTGGAGATATGCAGGGCTAGGAACTAGACACTCTTCGCAAATTCCGCAAGCTCCAGACTAGACGCACCGCAGTCAGCGCCCATAAAACTTCAAGTATTCAAAAAAGGAGAAAATTCGAGTCTTATCCCACTCACTTCGAGAAGATCTTCGAGGTGAATCATTGGGACTTCGAGACGGACGGCGTAGCACAATTATTGCCCCTGCCGAGTTCCCAACTCAGGGATATTTTTATCTCCCTTCCTTCAGAGGCAACGATTGATTACTCTTCGTTAAAAGCCGAGCTGCTCGGCTTTTAATATGTATTATAACCCTGGACTTCTACCGAGCTAAATTTAGGCATTGTCGCATTCAACCAAACCAGACCTTCCGTCAGATTGGTTACTCCCTGCAGCGTCACTTTAATCTTTGAATTGATATGTCCAAAGTGCCTCATGAGTATGACGCGCTGGTCGATTTCGTCCTTACGGACCAATTTCTTGCGTCGCTCCCTTCGGAAACCATGTCCTTTGTGAATGATCGGAAGTGCCATACTTTCAAGGAATACATCGAGAAGGCAGATGTCTACGCGGCTAGCCACAACTGTTATCCGACAAAAGGGAAGAAGTCAAAACCCCCATCTCTCAAGTCCAAAGCCTGCAAGAACAAATTTGTTATTAAAAGTGGAAACAAGTTCGTCAAGGAGACTGGGCCCGCCAAACCCAAACCCCTCTTCTCGTCGTACCACCGTGATGTCAAACCCTTTGCTCTCAAGCCCCCTGCTTTGTCGTTCCACAGGAGGACCATCGTTTGTTTTTCTTGTGGAGTTGGGGGTCACGTAAGAACAATTGCCCTCAGAACTCGCAGTTTAGAAGCACTTTTTCTCACCAGGTGCACCAAATCAGTGCCACTTCTGCACCCCCACCGTCAGAAATTATGCTCCCTCTTCATCAGACCCACCGAGTACCGCTGGCCACCAGGTAAACTTTTTCTTTATAAAAGTACCCCTGGGGCCCACAAATTCAAAACTGGAGCAATGAATGGTTGCCGGATCTCCACCCCCGTCCGTGATACAGGGTGCATGGGTATTGTTGTTTCAGATGAGTAATTGGAATTTGTGTTCATCTCCTGTAGCTGTAAATACGAGGATCTTGCATCTGTAGTGATAGAATCTTTATACAAAAGATTACACTTTCTTGCCAAATTCTGAGATTCTTGTATTATTGTTGGAAGCCAGAAGTTATTTAAAAGAACATTCTCCTTCATTTTTTTCGCGAGAACTGAGGAAACAAAGGCGCAGCCTGCAGAATGTATATGTCCTCCATATATTTTATTTCAATCAAATCGAACATTAGATGGTATTGCATTGTGTATAAAATAATTTTGTGTTCTTTCAGATTTGTTTTATGAAATAACATTCAGTAGTATGGCCTCATTACGAAAGAAATGTTTGAATTCCCCTGACTCGTTTTGCTATATATGTGGTTGTTTTACTGCACCAACTCAAAGAATGAACATTAGTATATTTGTGAAAAGAGCATACTTGGTTTACTTTAAGATTAATTTATGTGATCAGGATAAACTTCAGCCAATTGGAACTGAATGATTTAGTTAGAGTCATAGGCCTGTCAAAAGAGTTAGCAGAAGTGTTAGCTTCTAGACTTAAAGAAAAGAATTTGTTGCAGGAAAAAACAAATTATTATCGGAACAGTGAGAGAGATCACTTCACATTCTTTAAAACTGAAAAAGATTTTGTTTACTGTTGTGACGTGGTGGGATTGTTAAACGCGATGGGTGTTTCAGAGTATGATCCAAGTGAATGGAGACTTTTTATAGATAATTCAAAGAAGAGTCTAAAATGTGTGTTACTCCATAATGGAAACTTGTTTGGTACGATTCCTATTTGTCATTATGTGCATTAAAAAAAAAGCATAAACACATAAGATTTGTATTAGATTTACTCAAATATGATGAACACAAATGGATCATATATGTGGATCTGAAAATGGTAAATTTTTTACTTGGCCAACAAGAAGCTATACAAAATATCCGTGTTTCCTGTGTTTATGGGACAGCCGAGCCAATGGCAAACATTGGGAACAGAAACTCTGGCCAGTTAGAGAAAGTTTGACTGATGGGGAGAAGAATATTATACAGCAACTACTTGTTGAGTGAGATAAAATAATCTTCCCACCCCTTCATATTAAACTAGGGCTAATGAAACAATTTGTGAAAGCTCTTAATGCGGAGGTGACTGTTTCAAATTCATATGTACAATATTTCCAAGCTTAAGTTATGATAAAATAATGGGTGGAGTTTTTGATGGGCCACAAATTAAAAAGTTAATGGAAAACACTACCTTCTTGAGTTCGATGACTGACATAGAAAAAGGAGCATGGGATCCATTTGTGGCTGTTGTGAAAGGATTGTTAGGAAACAAAAAGGCTGCTAACTACAAGGATTTGGTAAAGACATTACTTGATAGCTTTCATCGTTTAGGATGCAACATGAGCATATAAGTTCATTTCTTCAAGAGCTATCTTGATGAATTTCTGCTAATCTTGGCAACGTGAGTGATGAACACGAAGAGCGTTTTCATCAAGATATCAAGATTATGGAGGACAGATATCAAGGCCGATGCAACACAAACATGATGACAGATTATTGTTGGAGTATTGAACGCGACTGTGTAGAGTTCAAACACTCCCAACACTCTCGCAAGCAAAAATTTATTCGATGAATGTATAGGTATGCGTACGATTGTTGGTGTTTTTTCCATCATATTAGAAAAATAACCTGTATGTATATTAGTAATATGTGATGTTATCTTGCAATGCATTTATCCTTTCAAATTCTGTTGACATTTTAAGTTATGGTTTGAAGCTACAACACTTGGAAACTATCCTTACCGAATAAATACATGCAGTATGTCGTAAAAGAGGAATATGCTCTCGAATGAAAACCTGATGTGTTACAAATAAAAAAATGGATGTCATATTTGAAATCAGCACGTCAAAATTAGTTAAAAACAACCACAAAACGTAAGTCAGCAAAAAGTGTGTTGATCAGTGTAATACATGGAAATAGATCGACGTGTTAGATAATTTTGCAAACGGTTATAATAATTCTACACATAGAATGATTGGGAACACACCGTCTAAAGCTATATCTGGTGTTGCTATACCGAATCAGAGAATTGAAGGTAAAAAAAGAGGTTTCTATATAAGATCGGTAATTATGTTCGAATCTCGGTGGAGTGAAGAAATTTACCCGATATATAGAATTTCAAATGTATTAGACCTGTATTATATTGAAGATTTAAATGAAAAACATATTGAAGGTGGAGTTTATGAAGAAGAACTATAGAAAATAGAGTTTGACTCCCGTAGGAAATATGTAGTGGGTAGGATAGTTAAATGGAAGGGCATGGGAGAACAAGCTATATCTAGTAAAATGACATGGGTACCCTAAGTCGTTTTATTGCTCCAGAGTCACCAAGTTATAGCTCCGGGGTCACCAGTTTATTTCTGGTTCTGCTCTCCATTCTGTAGGGAGTTTATAGCGGGTCAAGAGTATAGGGGCGCTGAGTTTTCTTGTAGTAAGCTTCGGCGCTGAGGGAAATTCGTTTGACCGCAGGCTTAGTTTATCGAAGGTGTTTTCGTGATCCGTGTAGAAAAAAAGGACTTGCGGCAAAGATATAACTGTATTTCTCAAACTGGCCTACTCAAACGGGGCAAGCGAAAACGTGTCGAGGGGTTTGGGGTCAGTGGGTCGCTTGTTTATGCAAAGTACGAGTCTAAGGACGGCATGATATAGGCGAGTTAACGGGATTTCGTAACGCTAGATTTTATGTCTGTCGAATTATAATGAATGATGAATATGGACTGATTCCATGATGGATACGGACAGACTCCATCATGAATATGGACTGACTGTTCTTAGTGTGAATTTGGTAGTATATATTTGTCTTGGAAACAATAGGCGTGGCCTATTATTATTCACTGTTGTTTTCGGGTGGAGCTTGTTCGATGTTTTGGGTAGAACTTGTTCGATGTTTTGGGTGGAGCTAATTTCAGGAGATAGAGATTTCGTTTCAGGTCAAGATGCCGAGAGACGACTGAATTTCGAAGTCCTTCGCTATGCAAACAATTGCCGCTATTAATTAAATAATGACCGTTGCTACCGTGTTTTCAGTTCTGCACCTGCATCCCAAGCTTTGTTTAAACAGCTGACCTTCTATCGCGGCAATGGAACCACTTGTGTATGTTTGTGTGCATATGCTTGCTGCTCAGGTGTCAATCTTTGATAGCGTGTCTTTGACGAATTACTTGCCTTACATTGACATATATACAGGGTGTCCACAAAGTCTGGGTACTTCCGGACTAGTTTCAGCAGGATGGAGCCCCTGCCCATTTCGCTACAAATGTTAGAGATTGGCTGAATGGCACTTTTCCTCACTGGATGGGAAGAAGAGGTCAGGTGGAGTGGTTCCCTCGTTCACCAGACCTTTCTCCCCTTGATTTCTTTTTCTGGGGTATGTTAAAAGAGAAAGTTTACTCAATGAAGATTGCAAATCTAAACCACTTGAGAGAACGCATTATCAGTCAGTGTGCTGAAATCGACGGCAATGACACCTATTCAATCGAGTTCACCAGAATTTAGCAAGGTGCATCGAATTATGCATTGCAAATAATGGAAATCATATTGGAAATATAATTTCTTAACATTATAATTAAATAAAATTGTTTTGTTCTAAAGGTATGTATTTATCCCTTATGTACCCAGACTTTGTGGACACCCTGTATATATATATATATATATATATATATATATATATATATATATATATATATATATATATATATATATATATATATATATATTGTTTAATTTTCTAATTCCCTTTAGTTCTTTATTTATTACATGTTGCATATCATTTTTAGGATTTGATAGATCCCCCGAGCGTCCATTTGTGGAGTTTCGCACTGGGCCTTTTAAATCGTACAAACCTACCTTATTTTACAACATGGGCGCTACAGTTTAACTCATACTTGACCACATGCATTCGTGAAATTTTATACATATAAAAGTAGGAGATGAGGAAGGTTTTTATCAGTTGTGAAGATGGAATCAGAGAGTTTTTGTCACCCTTCCTTCCTCATCCTCCCTGAATGTTTACCCTCAAAATACCATGTCTGACTATAGAGTTGAATTGCACAAATCCATTATAAAAAAATACCACAGTCAGTATGAAGTAGGGCTTTGTGAGTTTCAATTTACAAAGAATATCTATAATATTACTAAGTCTATATATGCATTCACATTCTATCGGAAAATGACGGAAGTGAATATGCATCAAATACTATATTGACAAGACTAGTGGAAACAAAAATAAAAATAATTGACTATGCTTATGATGAGATATGGATAGACGCATGATATTATAAAAAGGAAAAAGTACTCAGAGAAAATGAATCTGAAAATGAGACATAAATTATCATGTCAAGATTTACTATTTAAATCTGACAAAACGCAACGGAAAATGTCTACTGAATATGTGTTAATGCTCACTTCACGTTCATTGCTCAATATAAAGAGGAAAGAAAATAGATTATTTCATCTGTCTGAAGAATTTTCCAGTGTAATGAAAAGGTCTATCAGAGATGATATCCAAAATTTAAATCATTCTATAGCGTTTAATATAGATTTTCCTGCTCTTAATTCTCATCCGAGATCATGTTACATTTACTCTACCCTTGTAGACTATCAGTTAGTAGGCGGAAGACAGTCGAGGCTGCTGATAATTATTCACCTTTCTTTTAATAATGGTTCATTCAGTATAACTTTTGATAATCCACACTATCAGAATCTAAGCTCTGGGGACTTGAGATCAATTTATATCTATATAAGAACGGTTGAAAGTGAAAATTTCTCATTCTTTCTTGGTCATTCGATGATAAAACTATACAATAGGAGCAAACATTAAAAAAATAGTTAAAAAATATTGAATGTGCCACGCGTGTTTAAAGGGTTAAGAGCTCAGAGGGGACATGGTCTTGGTCCCTATTCGAAAATGCGGCGCCCTATCTAAAGAGTGGATGTGCTCTTTATCTAGAAAATAAGGCCATTTCCGCAGTTTTCGACACCGTTCAGGATATTATCGATGGAAAGACCGCGAATCAAGCTTTGAAAGATCAGCTGGGAAGGACGAAAAATAATATTACTAAAGATACTAGACGATATATTAGAAGAAAAAAATAGTGTAATAAATAAGCGAAATGGATGAATAAAAAGTTAAAGAATAAAAGAAAAGTTGAAAATAGATGATGAAGAGTGTGAGGATGTTTTTTTCTAATAATATAAACAAACACACATTTCATAGATGTTCTCATAAAGTTATCAACGGATATAAATAATACATGTGTAAAAATGAATGTTGTTCAACCAAGTTTACCGTTCCACCAACCCAAACTTCCATCGTTGAGAGCAATTATCAGTCTTACTCTCTACTTAGTAATATCTCCTCTGACCTCACTCCGGTTGAATGTTATACGAGTATATCTGATAGCGGGCAGTATTATATAGACACAAGTGAGATTTATCTTTATATTAAAGCAAGAATTGTGAAGGCAAACGGAAGCGAACTTAAAGATGAAGAGAATATTTTTCAGCTAAAATAGTATTGTTCACACTTTGTTTAGCAATGTTGATATTTATCTAAATGAAACATCTGTAAATTTCATAGGAAATAATTATCTCTATCATGCATATTTAGAGACCCTGTTGAACTATATTGAAGAAGAAAAGATCTACATTTCTTTCCACTGCAGGATATTACTCTAGGAAAGAAAGTATAGAAACGAAATATAACAAATGGAAGAAAGCAAAATAATTGATATATAAGGAAAAATACACGTTAATTTCTTCTCGCAACATAAGCTGTTGATGAATGGAGTCTCACTAAAGATGGGCGACGAGATGCTTCAGGCGTGTCAGAACTCGAACGTGATGGTTGGTTTCGTCCAGCGTCAGGCAAAACGTCTGGAAAGAGACGGCCAAGAGGTGAGGTTTGTTCTCCAGCACGTTGGCGAGCCTCTCTTACGTCCAGACGCAGAGAGCCGCGCAAACCGAGGCCCTCCTTTTCATATAATAATTTTCGGCAGATTTTTGACGCAGCACTGTAGGCACCGCGCAGTTGGCACGACACTGTGTTTCGGTGCATTCAGGGCCATGGTAATCAGAACTACAATTCACACAAGAACGGAAGTGCCGACAGGCACGATCAACATGTCCAAATTGATTTCAATTGAAGCAACGTCTCGGTAGTTCGACGTAGGGGCTTACCGAGACAAGAAAGTACCCAGCTTTAATAAACTGCGGCAGTTCCTGATCTTCGAACGTTAAAATCAATGTGGCAGTTAGGATTCTACTAAAGCCTACAGTGTTAGTCACCCTGTGTACATGTGTGACACGTTGGGTATTAAGCTTGCTCTCGAGACGGGTGAGGTCGTAGTCCCTTAATTCGTTTGAACGGACAACACCTTTGACAAAATTCAGACGTAGTTGGGGAGAAATGGTTACGGGAACTTCGGCAATCGAAGACAGATTTTGCACAAGATTATGTTGAGAGTGAGATGACACCTCGACTAAGAAGTCACCACTACCTCTTGACCGCATCCAGTGGGGTTCACTACAGGGGGACTCAAATGATTAATTAACGTAAAATATTCACTTTTTCAAGTGGTTTGTAAGATGACGAACTCATGACCAGAAAGCAGTAATAATCTAAATCTGGGTCTACATCGTTGGCATAGGGATCCAAAGGACGAGGGAAGGCTGAAAGGGAAACTGGAGAACGTTTGGCACAATAACTTTTACGAGAAGGGGAAGTCTTAGGTTTATGTATGGCTAGCCATTGCAAATAGAAATAACTTCATATTCTCTCTCGGAGGACTACAAGGAACCGGTGCTACTGCAACTCTCGATTCGGTTGCGTCCGGTATGTCCTCTTGGAGAATGGATACGGATCCACCACACCATCTTCATAGACCAAAGAGGCTGGCCGAGTTCTCCTACGCGCGGAAAAAAAAGGGGCCAATGATTGGCTTAACTTTGAGCATCGGCAGTGGATATGCCCAGCTTCCGACAGTCTCCATGAAAGAACAATTCAGAATCAGTCCAAAAAAAAGCATAGGCAAGGTAACCGTCAGGGCCACTGGATAGGAGAAAAAGGGGGAAATAAATGGCAGTGCAAGAAAGTAATGGGGGAGAGGAGGATATTAAAAGTCTGATTAGCAGCACCAAGGGACCACTAAGCACCTCAGGGCTGACCCCCATCGCCACGAGAAGGCCAGAGCCTCTCTATGACTAACCCCTGAAGAAAGTAAAGGTCCCAGAGAGGAAAGGGGTAGAGTACTGTATAAAGGCATGGTCACCACATTTTATATATGATATTAACCTGCTAGAGCCAGTACAAAGGAGGGAAACGAAAATATGCAGATAGTCTGACGATACTAAATATCTTCTCATTTGAGAGAAGATGTGTGAGGGGAGATGTGATTGAGCTTTTTAAAATCTGTTATGGGATAGATAAGTTTGATTTTGGCAAGTTATTTGAGTTGGAAGGTAAAAATAGGACTAGGGGTCACCACGTGAAAATTTAAAAAAACAGTGGTAAAGGTTGGATAAATATATGTGGAGGGAGGGTAAAGTTATTTTTAGGGAGGGGGGTATTTTGGACTGATTCCTGTGGATGCAGTTTTTAGTCGCGTCCGACAAAATATCTCACTATGTCGGTCGGTCGGTTCCCGTTTTGCTTGTTTTTTGTTTCTGTAATAACATTGTAACTATTCCGCCGATTCTAAGAGAATTTGAAACCCCTATGTTGTTTTACATTCTCTTTCGAATCGTATAATTGTCAAAGTCCTCCCAAGGTTAGTCCGGGAATTTTGTTTTAGCTATAACATCAAAATTATTCGGCCAATTCTAACGAAATTTGAAACTTTTATGTTTTTTTCATTCTCTTTTGAATGATATAATTGCCAGAGTCCTCCTAAGGATAATCTTTGAATTATTCAAAGTTTTGAAGGTCGTAAGGTCATAAATCAGAATAATTGAGAGCACGTTACTTTTTGGTCGGCAGACCTTGTTTATTATTGTATATTATGGGTTATTTGGATTTTGACCATCCTTGATGGTGATTCCTTTTGTTTTTTACCCATTCCTGTGGGTAGTTTAAATAGTATATTGTAGATGCATTATCTTACACAATCCTATGGATGCCGGTTTTTTTTTGGGGGGGGGGGGTTGACGGATGTGGATGACCTTTGATAGGCCCTTGTGGCTTTTTACAGATGTTATTGACCGGTGAAAACTCTCTTCTCCTTCATTTCTCGCAGCTAGTGATGGAGTATATTTTGGCAGGCAAATTAAAATGTCCATTTTTCAAGCTATTTCCCACTGCTGCTATCTCATTGCTCCTGTTTACTAGGAACTCCCATTCCATTTGTATATCTCCCCTGCACAATCTATCATTCATCAGCGGACTTTTTTTTATAAAAAAGACAGCATTGACACTAAAATTAAGGCAGTCTGTACTCAAACTGAAATTGCTGCGTAGGAGGGCACTCTAATCCCTTGGATTATTATAATTGAAGAGTTTCGTTCTCGTAAGCGACGTTACAAGATGGTTAATAACATCCTATTCACTTTGGAGTGATGTCGAGATGGTGACATCGTGACAAAGAGACTGTCCCTAAACTCCAACTCTTTTTCAAGGTCCTGTAGGACCTCAAGTTTAATTGATTAATAAATATACCACTCAATAGATTCGCCACTCCCCCCTACGGAGGGAGCTTGCGCTTCGCTACTAAGATTAATTTAAAAAAGGAACTCTAAACTAAATTTCTCCCTTTGAAAATATCGATACTTATATTTATTTCTGAACTTCACCATTTTGTTTTTTGATATTATAAAAGAATTATTAGAAATAACTTTGATAAAAAACCATAAGTCATAACCAAACTAAGAAGAAATTATTACTCAAATACTCCCCCAAATCCCCTTCTTAAATTATAGAGTTAGTGATGATGATGAATAGCGACTCTCTATTTCTATCTTTATTTCTCTCTGCCTCTCTGTTTTTATTTCTCTAACTCTCTCTTTCTTTCTCTCACTCTGTCTGTCTCTCTGTATCTCTATATATCTATGTTTGTCTGTCTGTCTGTCTCAGTTTCATTCTCTCTTTTTCTTTTTCCATCTCTCTCTCTCTAAGATAGACTTCCACTGAGTTATTCGGGTTGGGTTAAAAAAGAGTTAGTGTAATTATAAACCAAGTTTTTGCAATATAAATGAAATTTGGATTAATTTTAAAGAAAATCTTATGAAAAATCAGTCACAATGTATTTTAATTGAAATCATTGGAAATTGGCTGTCAAATAACTAAGATATGGCTAATAAAAGATATTAAGAGAAGTAAGCTCACCGCACATCATTAGTCACCTAGGGAGAAAAAACATAATTTAACATCTGAAGTGTATAGGAACCTTAGGCAGCCCAGAGGCATAGCTTAGTTTACGTCGAAACGTTAGTTAAGCTTTATTTGTGTTGCGGACGGCATTAAAGATCTGTAAATAGCAAATCAGCTCTACTTAAAATGGGCCGGAAAAGCGACGACATGGAATGTCAAAAAAGTGTGATTGCATTTGGCCGCGCCAAAGGTCATCATGTGAAGAAGGTGGCGGAATTTGGTATTGTTTCAACGAGTACGGTCATCCGGATTTACAAGCAATGGCAGAACTCCCAAAATGCGAAAAGCTCTCGCTAGAATTGCGGACGGAAGAAGGTGTTGACAGACAGGGACCGTCGTATAATTTCCAGGCTTCTAATTGCAAATCGGTTTGCTTCGAGGCAGGAATTGCTACAAAGAGTCAATTCTGGTCCTTCACCACCCATTTCAGAGAGAACATTACACAGGGAATTCCATGGCATAAACATATGGAGCAAAGTGGCGTGCAAGAGGCCCTTACTATGGTTATAAGTGACTAATTTTTTGTCCAGGGAGCTTATTATAAACGAGAGACAAAGCTTTTAAGTTTCTCATATATAAAAACTCGAGCAGCATTAAAGAAAATATATCCAACCTAAAAGAAAAGGTAAAAGGGAAATTGAATGAGACATGCGAAATGGAGCGTCAAAACCTAAAGAATTCTTCGCATCTTAAACCGTTTTAAACCATTCAAATATAATATGGGACCCATCAAACATAAGAATGGTGTTTTGAAATTGAATGATGTAAACATAGCTAATGTTTTAAATGAGTATTCTGCAACGGTATTCACTAATGATAAATCCGACGGTATTCATACACCTAACTGGAGATACTTTGGAAATAATCCTCTAGAATCAATAAAGATTTCAGTTAATGATTTTTAGAGACTCATCGATAAAATGAATATATTTAAATCACCTGGTCCCTAAATGATGTTCCTAAGGGTTATAAAAGTAGTTAAAGATTCCTTAGCTGAACATATAACACATTCTTTTAATCTTTCCCTCGAAAGAGGAGTTATTCTAGATCAGGGGTCGGGTAACTTTTGGGGGTGTTACCCAAAAAGAGTTTTTAGTAAAATGAATTTACCCCTGACTCTGAAGTACTCTGGGGGACAAACCAATTTACTTATAAAAATCATGGATAATAAAGACAAAAAAATTTATATTGGGATAATGTTTAATTTTTCATTTCATCTATCATTAGGAAATAAAAGTCCGTCTTTTTGGCATGGAAATAGCACACAAGAAAAAATTGCAGGAAATTATATATTTATAAACAGAAATAAAAGTAACTTTTTAGCATTACATGGCACACAAGCAAAATTATTGACTATGTCACTATCATGTATTTAAAATTCGTACAAAAACAAAAATAGGAAAATGTTATTGAATCCACTATTATGGGGAAAAAATGTTTACCCTTTTTGGCATGAGAATGATACACAAATACGAGGGGCGGTCAATAAGTTTTGCAATTCGGATATAAGGAAACGAGATATGAGGAAAAGTGTTTTATTATTTTTCAATATAACTACCCTCGAGTTCAATGCACTTGCGACACTTGTCCCTGAGGCTTCGAATTCCGGACAACCAGAAATCTCACTACTGCTGATCAATCCCCTCCTGGACGGCCAGCTGGACATCTTCATCGTCCCCAAACCGGCGTCCATGCAGTGCAGCCTTGAGCTGGCGGAATAAAAAGTAGTCACTAGGAGCCAGATCTGGAGTGTAGGGGGAATGGTTGAGCTCCTCGAATCCACACTCGCGTAGGGCAGCTTGTGCAACTCTGGCCTTGTGGACTTTGACGACATTGAAGTCGATCATGGGACGTGAAGTTTCTAGGGACCCAACGGCAGAGACCTTGGTCATGGCCAAATTGTCATGGATGGTGTTGATAACACTTCCATGTGATATTCCAAGTTCTCGCGCGATTTCTTCGACCTTCACCCGTCGATTTTTAAGGATGATCCTCTCCACACGGGCCACATTGTCCTCATTGGTCACGTATGACGGGGGTCCTGGACGGGGTTCATCTTCAAGGGACTCACGACCATGGTGGAACTCCCTATTCCAGCGAGCAATGGTTGCATAGGAAGGGGTGTTGTCGGTGTACACTGCAACCATGCGTCCATGGATCTCTTTTGCATTCTTGCCTTCCTTGGTCAAAATTTGTTCACTGCGCGGTGCTCAACCTTCTCCATTGTTCCAAAATTTGTGACTGACGATCTGCGATCAGCTACTGCTTCTTAAATAGACGAGGCAGGAGCATGCGGTTGCAGGTTCTGATTTGTCATAAGTTGTCCTAACATCCCCACAAATAGCCATCCCCCTTCCTCTGTTTTGCCTTACCGATTCGCAAAACTTATTGACTGCCCCTCGTAAAACTAATGAAAAAATTATTGAAAACTTGAATATATCAGCTCCCTCAGGCTTTCGAAAAAATGATGCTGTTTCATCTTTGATACAACAATTTCAATATCAAGGATTTTTTATGTCACTGCTACTTTAATGCTGTCTTCAAGATCCAACCGGTTTTTGTATTTTGTTTTTAGATTTACAAGGGTAGAAAAACCTTGTTCGCAAAGGTAGGTTGTTGCAAAAGGCAGCAGCATTTTAGTTGCTCCCAAATGTGCAGTTTTATAAGCTTTTGCAGCTTTTGACATCCAAAAACTCGAGAGTTCATCCTTTGTCTCAAATTCCATGCTTGTTTCACTGTTGGAACGCAGTTCAATAAGCTCTTCTGCTAATTCTTCAGGCTCTTTAGGCAAATCATCCAGTTTACGTTTGAAGGGATTTACAACCGAGCTGACAGTATGTGAATCAAGCTCTGGAAAGTAGTCACAGAACCTATTCCTAAGGTTGGTCAGGTGCCTTGTGACTGATTCCTTTATGTCACTAAAACCGCAGGCTTCACATTCTTCCAAAAACTCTGCCAGGTTTGGAAAGGCATCAATCTTATTGGAATTTACTCTTTGGTTTCAATACTGAAGCTTTGATACAAATGCTGAAATTTTTTCCCTTGCTAAGAGGAGATTGATTTTCTTTCCTTGCAATTCCTTGTTCAGCGCATTTACATGCCCAAAAATGTCAGCTAAGTATGCAAGAAGAGCTAGCCAGGTTGATTTTCTGAACTTCTCTGCAAGTGTGTGTTTTTGATCAGTCATAAATATTTCAAGTTCGGTTTTAAGAGCCCACACTCTATTCAGGACATTTCCACGTGAAAGCCACGTCACTTCCGTATGGAAAAGAAGGGTTGAATATTCAGCCTCTTTATCATCACATAAATCACGAAACATCTTCGTGTTTAGTGCATGCCCTTTTACAAAATTGACAATTTTAATTACATCATTCAACACAGCTTCCATTTCTGGTTCCAAATCCTTCACAACTAATGCCTGATGATGTATCCTACAATGGATGACCTGAATATTTGGATTCTGTTGTTTGGCCAAAGCCACAAAACCATGACGTGACCAAGCATGGCAGGAGCTCCATCAACTGATACTGCAATTCAATCTTCTCACTTTAAATCAACACTTTGTTTTTTGAAGTATGCATCAACCTTATTGAACACATCAATACCACGAGTTCTCAACTCAAGAGGAAAACATAGCAACATTTCTTCTTCAATTTCATCAGAACCCTTGTATCGAACGTATACCATCAGCTGCGAATTGCTACTGACATATGTAGTCTCATCAAGTTGAATGGCAAACTCTTTACTTTTTTTTACTGAAGAAATCACTTGTTCTCTCACATTTTTTGCCAAGATGGAAATTCTTTCTTTAATAACTCTTGCAGACAAAGGAACTGTATTCAGTTGTTCAGTTACTTTCTGCCCACACATTATTTCTGCCATTTTAACAGCCGCCGGTTTGATTAAGTCTTCACCAATAGTATGTGGTTTCTAGTTTCGAGCAACCACCATGCCACTTCAAAACTAGCTATTGCTGCTGAACATTGGTCAAACGTTGCACTCTTGTTATTTTCCAATCTCTGTCTTTTAACTGTTTTTTTTCCAGATTCTCAAAGTATTCCCGTGGTTTGCAAGACAGATGTGAATGAACCTTGTCCAAGTGTTTCTTCAGTTGATTCTTTTTGAAAGACTCTCTTTTATTTATGTGAAGCCATAATTAAGGAACTCTCTCCCTGATGTGTCCTTTTCCTTGCTGATGCCATCTGAAAATGAAAGACAAATCTATCAATTTTTTAAGGTCTTTTGAATTCTATTTTTGAAAAATAAAAAATTATTTAGTGACGAATTTAAGAGTTTAAATAAAAACTTTAAAATAACATAACATAAAATCAAACCACAACTCACAACCATCAAAATTCAAACAATAAGACTTAAAAAGAAAGCATTACATCTGTAGGGGCTGCATGAAAACTTCTTAAATAGAGTTAAACTCGTTAAAAAACTTACTTTTAATATAAAATAATTCATTAAAATAAAATAAATAAATAAAAAATATAATAGTTACCCCTAAAAAAGTGAGAAATGGCAACTAAACAGCTGATGGGACAATTAGGCCCCTTACAAATAAACTAAAATATCCTAAAGTCTAAACTAATCCTATATTTATATATTTAGCTTTTGTTGAATTTTAATCACAACATTCTATACAGAAACGTAAATATTATAGATTATATCATAACTCACCTTATGTAAATAATTATTATATCACTTGATAAGCTCTACTAATTCGTCAACTACTCTAGAAGAGGCATGCTTAAAACATGGCATAATTCAACTTAATTAGGAGAAATGTTGCCAGATTTTACCGAAAAATAGAGGTAAGGCTCCTCGATGCATTCTTTTTCTCCAACTTTCATATTTGTTTCTCTCACTTAGCACATCCACATCCATTATCCCCCACTTTTTTTAAATTACCCCTGTTCCCCGACCACTGTTCTAGATGATTGGAAATTAGCTAATATAACGTCAATATTTAAAAAAAAGATGCAAAGAGTCAGCAATTAATTATCGGCCTATAAGCTTAACTTCAGTAGTAGGACAAATTTTCGAATTCCTTGTCACAGAAAAAATAGTTGAACATATTGAAGTGAATGCATTATTACGTGACTCTCAACACGGCTTCAGAGTCAATTATTTATTTAAAATTACGCAATCATTTGGATAGAAATCAAATTTTAGTAAATAGTCATTATGGTTTTAGGAAAGAAGGGTCTTGTGCCACTAGTGCGCAGAGTTGTCAGAAACTTTTGTGCCAAAGTAGTTTGGAGCAAAATAAAAATTAGCATAGCAATTCTCCACCCGACCCAACCCCACATAAAACACATGAAAAAAATATTACTTTTGGTATTACTCGTATTTGAAAATTTCTTGAAAATTTGTATTAAGTAGTGAACTTAATATCTCTTCATCTTTTTTTTTTCTTCTTGATCATCTTGCTATTTTTTTTTATCAAATGGAGTATCATAAATAGTAGAGGCATAAAAAAGTAGCACACGATTTTAAAAAGTAGCAAAAATCCCCAAAATTCGCAAGATCTGGCAACTCTGCTAGTGTGATCACACTCTATGATCATGTAGCAAATGCTGTCGTTTCATATTCTAGCTAAGTTGTGATATATCTGAATTTTTCTAAAGCCTTTGATAAACTTCTGTTTAATGTCCTTCTTCCAAAGCTAAAGCTATGAATATCCATGAAAAAACGATAACGTTAATTAAAAAATGGTTGATAGATCGTAAGTAGAAGGTAACTTTAAATGGGGCTGACATCCGACTGGCTGATGATAACTAGTGGAGTTCCTTAAGTTTCCATTTCGGGACCCTACTATTTATAATTTTAGTAAACACCTTAGGTTCTGGAATGAATTGCCAAGTAAATTAATTTGCTGACAAAACTAAACTTGAGTAGATAATAAAGGATAAGGAATACGCAAATTGTTTACAAAACTACCTAAATATAATAATGAAATGGTGCAACTATCTCCAAGATACCCAGATTATAGAAGTAAAAGAGCAGATTGATCTAGGAGTTAGAATAGATAATAAATTAAATTTCTCCAGTCAATGCGTTGCAATTAGAAATAAGGCAACAGGAGTTGCATCATTTATCCGGTGATGCACCTCAAAGCGTAATTCAGAGACGATATTAAAACTATACAAGTCATTAGTCAGATCTATATAAAATTATGCTGCTCCCTTCTGGTCTCTAGAATCAACTAGATATGAGGGAGGGAGGGAGGGAGTAAGAGGAGGAGGGGGGAGAGGGGGATGGAGGAAGAGAGGGAGCGAGAGGGGGGATGGATGGAGGAGAGAGAGAGAGGGAGAGAGGGGGGGAAGAAGAGGAGGATGGGGGAAAGCGGGAAGGATGGCTATTCAATTACACATGAGACAGTGAGATAAGAGGTTGTGTGTCGCTCTATATAGATGAATACTATCGTATCTGCAAACAATACATAAAAAGTCAGTATACAAAGGGTTAGCAGACCTTATGTAATCCTTTTTTTCTACGTTTGTGACTATTCAACTTATTTTTTATTCATATCTTATTTTCTTTCTTTCAAATCATATCAACTTGGCTATTTCTCGTCCTAAGTGCCTAAACAGCTCGGACTCCTTCCGAAATATATAGAGGAGTTTCACCATTCCAATCAAGGAGCAAACATAGGTGTATTCGTCAAGCAAGCCTATCTTGCATATTTTATAGTAAAAATCGGCGATTGAAACAAGTCTTGGGTCACTTACATGGTGTAGAAGCAGTGTGCCAAGAGTTTACGGATATGGGCTTAAAGAAAACTTCAAGATATAGCGAGAAAACAAATGTAAAATCAAGAATCCTAACCTACCATCAGCTCTAAGTCCAGTGCCTTATTCCGTTTAAATCTCAAAGCTAGTTTTGTTCAACTACCTTCTCTTTAAGATCTGAAACGTGATGAAGAACTCAGTTACAGAACTGATACAGATTTTGAAATTAAAGATGACTCAGCTCGTAAAGGAATCAATCAGCGTGAGTGGAATGATTTGGCTTGAGATTTAGGACTATCAAAAAAGGCTTCAGCACTCTTAGCATCAAGACGGAATGAGAAATCCTTGCTTGAAAAAAGCGAAGGTAATCTACTTTCGATCGAGAGAAAGTGAATTACTGCAGTAGCTTTAGGTATAGGCATAACATATAGGGTTTACTAAAGGTATTGGGAATTCCGAGATACAACCTAACTTAATGGCCACTGTTCATCGATATCTCAAAGTGGAGCTCAATGGCAATTTATATAGTTAAGTCCCGGTTAGGAATTCAGTGAGTCTTTGTGAAGAACATGGATAAATAGAGTCATTGAGTTGTTGCAATATCACAAACACAATTGGATCATTTGTGTTGATCTTAAAATGGCATGTATCCTTCTAGTTCAGCAACGGCAATAGACTAATTATCCTGTTTTCTGTGTATGTGGGACAACAGAGCTAGCGAGAAGCCTTGAGTGAAGAGGAATTGGCCTCAAATCCAGTGATTCCAACATTCTACATGAGCCACTTCTCGATAGAAAAAATTATATGCTCTGAATGACATATCAAATTGTATACAATTGTATGAAATTGTATACAGGGTCACCCCAAAACACGTGCCCCAACTTCGATAGGCCTCATTTCTTAATTTTCTGTAAGGATTGAATGAAACTTTAGTGATAACTAGTTTATTGTGTTTAAAAACATCATAGCAAAACATGAGAGTCAATGGACTTTTCTTCTTTACTCGAGAGCACGTGTCTGAGATGACCTCCATCTAGCTCTGTGCATTTCTTGAGGTGCAGCACAAAGTTGTCCATGACGTCCTTACAAACCGACAGACTAATGGCTCTGATCTCATCCCTGATAGCTCCCTTGAGTTCCGTGATGGTCCTGGGTCTCCTTGCGTACACTCTCTTTAAGGTAGTCCCAGAGAAGGAAATCGAGGGGGGGGGGAGCTAAGGTCTGGACTGTGAGGTGCCCACTTAAAATTAGTCTTGAGACTGATCACACGGCCACCAATGGTCTCTTTCAGCCAATCTTGGGACAGGTTTGAGGTATGAGAGCTTGTTCCATCTTGCTGGAACCAGAATTTCTCCATAAGCGACGGGAACAGGGTCTGCAGCCCCCTCTTGAAGGTTTTGAGGACCTCAACATACCACTCCTTGATGACTGTCACTATCGCGCCAGATTCCTCGAAGAAGAATGGTCCAATGATGCTTCTGGCTGAGATTGCAGTCCATACCGTGAACTTAGGGGAGTGTAGGGGCTTGGTGGCTACCTCATTTGGTCTGGAGGTCCCCTAGAAGACATTTATGTTCGAGTTTACCTATCTTTCAAGATCGAAGTGAGCTTCATCTGAGGTCTAATGGAGGTTAAGGAAAGTTGGGGTGTCCTGAATCTTCTCCAGTATCTTGACTGTCATAGCCTTTCTCTGCTCCTAGTCTCTTATTTGATGATTTAATTGTCTGCTTTGTCTGTATTATGTATGGGTAGGCCTTTGCATCCATCACTAGCACTCTCCTGCAAGTCTCACAGGTTATACCGAGGGGCTGACTTCGCTTGCGCACAGAGCGTTTTGGACTCTACTGAACTAACTCTCTCACGCTCTCGACGAGCTCAGCTGTACGCTTCCTGGTGCGTCCCGAATGGCTTGGACGGTTGTCACTGGCTGCATTAAGGTTCTCCACTGTCTCATAGTTCTCGAAGTGGTTCACCCAGTCCTGAATTGATGAATTGACCATTAGTGATGGATTCATCATCATCATCATCATCATCATCACTAACTCTATAATTTAAGAACGGGATTTTTTGGAGTATTTGAATAATAATTTCATCTTAGTTTGGTTATGACTTAAGTATATTATAAATTTTTATCAAAGTAATTTCTAAGAATTTCTTTAGAGTTTGAAAAAACAAAATAGTTTAGTTAAAAAAAAATAAATATGATTTTCCAATGATTTATAATGTTTTAAAAGAAAAGAATTACAATTGGTAAAGTTCAGAAAATTTATTAAAATTTAAGTAAGGCTGCTTTTTTATTTTATTTATAACTATATTTTAGCAACGTGATTTTTGAAAGCGGGAGGGGATGGGGGGGGCAGTTTAAAGTTCCTGTTTAAAAATTATTATAATTGGCGACGTTCGGAACATTTAGAAAAATTTAACAATTGGTGCTTTTTATTAGATTTTGGGGCTGTATGCTTAAATACAAAATGTGTCACTTCACAATTATATTACCAGGGCATAACCACATGTGGTGTACACATCTTTTTCGTATGCTTAAAGCTCAGAATTGTGTCGTGTGACACTTTCACAATTGTGTAGTCCACAATTGTAACATGGGGCGAAGTTGGTAGTACTGTTCGTGATTTGTTTAAATTTTGTTTAGTTCCACGTGATCCATCAGCGTTGTCAGCAGTGATGGAAATGGAGAAAAAGGTGCAAAGTTCATGTTACGCCTCAAGAAGAGAGCAGGAGTTTTTGGTTGAATTATATGAAGCCAGAAAAGACTTCCTGGAGGATATATATATATATATATATATATATATATATATATATATATATATATATATATATATATATATATATATATATATATATATATATATATATATATATATATATATATATATATATATATATATATATATATATATATATATATATATATATATATATGAAAATTAACCCACAGATGAATCCAAGCACTATCGCACTATATTTGCAAATTCATTTTTAAGGAATAACATGAAAATGGAGAAGACAACCTTATATAGGGTACAAAGATACGAAAGGAACGTCCATCACATAATACAAACAATGGAAAAACAAAAAAAAAGACAGAAAAATACCAATAAAAAGAACAATAGGCAACTAATAACAGACATATGCATCCCCAAAATGATATACACACAACAACGCCGTGTATATGAATGGAAATGGTGAGTGAAAAAAAAAAAAAACATTTTAAATGATTATCATTAGAGCGAAAACATTTAGGCCTAAATTATGGCCATATGCTTAGACAAATGTGTAGAGCAAAAAGTGCATTCCACTCCAAAACAGTATGTTTAAACGAAAAGTGGATTGCACATTTGGGATGCGCTACACAATTTCGCTACGTAGCCGTTCACATTATTAGAACAAATATAGAGAAATGTGGAGAGCAAAGTGAATCGCTTCGACCCTGTTCACTTTGCGTTACACATTTTATAATTGCGTTGCACGTTGCATTATAGATTCTGATTGCAATGGTATATGACTCAGTTAGTGTGTGGATGGTTCAAACTAAAAAAAATAATGCTTTTATGGGTAAAAAGTGATAGCGCAAATATCCGTTAAACATCCTGAATATACACATCAAAATACAAGACAACAACAACAACTTCCAGCACGGTGAGTAGATGACAAACATCTCACATTGCTTTCTTATTAGGTTAATACGTACATAACTGCTTACTTATATAGTTTTACAGATTCATTCGTTTATTTTTGTTAAATCTTAAGTTAAAAGCCTAATTAGGTTAGGATATGTTTTGTTAAGTTTTAAGACAATAACAAAATATGCAGTTAAAATCCTATTTAACAGCTCCAAGCAGCTAATGTCTGTGGGTTGCATCTTGTAAATGAGTGCATATATATATATATATATATATATATATATATATATATATATATATATATATATATATATATATATATATATATATATATATATATATATATATATATATATATACCGGATGTCCCAGAAAAAGTTAACCGTACTTTGAATTAGCATAACTCAAAACTATTGGATAATATTTGGTCTTGCCCGAAGTGTTTTATTTACCAACTAGTTATCTGTCGATTCAAATTTCCAGAATCGACAGATAACTAGTTGGTAAATAAAACACTTCGGGCAAGACCAAATATTATCCAATAGTTTTTGAGTTATGCTAATTCAAAGTACGGTTAACTTTTTCTGGGACATCCGGTATATATATATATATATATATATATATATATATATATATATATATATATATATATATATATATATATATATATATAATAATTCGCTTTTATGATATTGATACAATAATGGGTTTAGTGGAGGCTATAAAAAATATGTTTAGGCAAGGAAGTAAAATAATGAAATGAAGCCTAGGAAGGCTAGGCCACCGTGCACTTTCAAGAGAACCTAGGGAGCCTAGGTTGCCTAGGTCTTTGTGCGATTTTCCAAGAATACCTTAGGTCATTTTACAGTGGTTTTCCAGCCACGCTATGGTATGGTCACGTCATTATTGCTTACTAAGCAAATCAAAGCGTTTGTGTGTAAAAGTTTACTTCCATAGAACCTTTTTAATCATGCAGTTAATAAAAGATCAACGCGTATGTGTAGTCACAAACTTTATTAAGACTGGCAGTATTAAACAAGTACAAGATTCATTTAAACAACGTTTTCTAGGTCGGCACGTATCAAGCAAGCCCACACTTTGGAAAAAGGTTCGCAAATACCAACATGAAGGAACATCCTTAAATCTAAATAAAGGTCGTTCGGGTCGTATGAGAACCATAAGAAAAACAGAAAATATCGAAAATGTTCAGATGACACTTCTTCAAAATCCACATTTATCAGTCAGAAAGAATGTATTACAATAGTCAAAGTCATCATTTAACCACATTATTAAACATGACATAAAATGGCATCCCTATAAGATGCATGCAAGACACCAGCTTCTTGAAATTGATTTTCCCTGGAAACAATTTGTCGAATGGCCTCCCCATAAACTTGCTCGTTTCTTGGAAAACATTGTGATTGGTGACGAGGCAGCCTTTTTCACGAATGGAAAGGTAAATAGCGATAACATTTGGCAATATGCGTCGCTAACCCCCCTCCCCCCCCCAGCATTCAAATTTGACACACGTATTTGGCAGCAGAAAGTGTCTCTGTGGATCGGAATATGCGGGAATGGCTATCCTGTCGGCCCATTGTTTTACGAGAATAACTTGAATGGTGCTGCCTACCTAAGCATGATCAACGAAAGGATCTTCCCGGAACTCCGCCAGATTTACAGCAATCAATTCAATAGACTTTGGTGCATTCAGGACGACGCCCCAGCTCATAGATAGCTTGCTGTAAGAACAAAACTCAGAGATATGTTCGACACCTGCATTGTCACGCTAAATCATGCAATTGAATGGCCCTCAAGATCCCCTGACCTAACACCGTGTGATTATTTTTTATGGGGATATCTAAAGAATAAAGTGTATTCTACTCTACCACAAAGCATCAACCAATTAAGAGATAGTATAACACGTGAAGTCAATAGACTTAAGGAAAATCACAAGTTAATCAAAAAAGTTGTTCAATAAATTCGTTCAAAGGCGCAACTGTGCTTGGAAAGAAATGGAAGACATGTGGAAGCCAATGATATTTGAAAATTAAAAATTAATTTGTATTACCCATATGAAGAGGTGTTTTTGTTAAAAATGGATTTAAATATATTTGTTAATTTTAAAGTTCGAAGTTTCATTATTTTACTTCCTTGCGCAACAATAATTTTGATAGCCTTCACTAAGCCCATTAGTGTATCAATGCCGTAAAAGGGAATTTAATGAAATTTTCAGGATCGACAGATAAATAGTTTGTAAATTTGTTTTTGTTTTATAGAACTCAAAAATTTTCAATAGGTTTTGAGTTATACTAATTCAAAGTACGGTTAACTTTTTTTCTGGCACATTGTATATATATATATATATATATATATATATATATATATATATATATATATATATATATATATATATATAGTAGGATTATGAAGACCCAGGTGATTGCACTAATCACTTATTAACCGAACGTTTCGGACCTTCACTAGGACCATCTTCAGCGACTGTGTCGATTAATGAGAATGGGAAGGAATATTAACGATAACAGTTAAAAAATGCATTAAATAATGGCGCTATAAAAGCGGATGAAGACAAGTTAAAATAATAAAATTGAAAATTATTGAGATTAAAGTAAAAACACAAATAAAATATATAGAATTAATTAATGCTATTCAGTGTAATTCGATTCATCTTTTCATTTTTCTGTGGGTTAATTTTCATATCATTGGTTTTCTTACGTGCTACTTTGTGATTTTTTTTTCATATAGATATCTATATATCTCTCTCTCTTTCTCTCTCTCTCTCTCTCTCTCTTTCTCTCTCTCTCTCTCTCTCTCTCTCTCTCTCTCTCTATATATATATATATATATATATATATATATATATATATATATATATATATATATATATATATATATATATATATAAATATACACTATATAAACTTATTTTCACTTTCTTGCTCCATACTACAAATGATTTTTATCACAGGAATATGTTCCCTGAACTTCGCGCGATCCGAGAGCTTCGTGACCTGGAGTTCTTGATGACGAGGCCTCCACGAAAAATAATTGTGGATCGTATGGACTTGTTTGAACTGCCTGATCAAGAGTTCATCATGAGGTTCAGACTGAATAAGGACCCTGTCAATAGAGCGATTCACCTCATAGAGCCTTATGTTCCTCAGCATTTAAGTAACCGAGGTGAGCAACTCATTGGGTACATTTTTCGTATACATTTATAATAGCCCTAAACTATGCACTTTGGCTATGATCTTTAATAAGATATAATTATATAAATATGCATCATGCTAATGTTCAATGCGGATTTACTGCAGGTGAATATAGTACTTAAATTAAATTTACTTGGTAAACACTGTGGTCATATTAGAACGGAGCTATTCTAAATAGTAATCATATTTTATTACGTTCAGGGAACTAAATTTAATGAAAACTTACATATTTCTATTGTAAAGTTGATTAATTGTGTGTGACTCACAACTTATATTCTCATCTGTATAATCTCACTACATTAAATCAGGTCTATAATGAAGTACAAAAATTATATACTTTCAGTATTCCGTTCAGGGAGTTAATATACTTCCCTTCCCCTCTCTGGTGTGCCCTGAATTCTCATGGGATAGTAATATAAAGAGTTCTTGTTCCCCTGCCACAGGAAAAATCTATTATTTTAGTTTTCTTATTTTTATCTTTGATTTTCACCTGCAGGTGCTGATTACATTGAGATACCTAGCGACAGGCAACCAGCAGTTCACCATAGCAGATTGCTATGATGTTTCGCAACCTTTGGCATGCCGCTGCATCTATAGTGTTTCGCGAGCAATTACCAGGATGAGCCACTCCGTCATCAAAATGCAAAATAATGATGAAGCCCCGAGTGTGGTGGGTAGATTTCATTGCAATAGCTGGATTGTCTGGTGTGGTAGGATACATTGACTGTACACATATAGAGACCACCCGGAGATCAGTCTGAACAATTTAGGAACAGGAAAGGAGCATTTTCTCTAAACATGCAGGCAGTATGTGGACCAAGACTGCAGTTTTTTAATGTTGTTGCTAGGTGGCCAGGAAGCACACATGATGCAAATATCTTCAATAATAGTCATTTGCGTTTTGAAATGGAAGACGGCGTTCACAGAGGTCGTCTTCTTGGTGATGCCGGATATCTTTGCACAGCGTTTCTGTTCACACCATTTACAAATCCCCAATCACATCAAGAAATAAGGTACAACCGATCCCATATCACCACTATGAATTGCATTGAGATAGCCTTTAGGGTCCTCAAAAGAAGGTTTGGGGCCTTAGGCAAGCAAGTGCAGACATACCTTGAAAATACCAAAGTCCTCATTATCACGGCAGCTATTCTTCATAATTTATCAATACGATGGAGAGTTCCGATTCCAGATGAGGTGGTTCAACTGCCGTTATAGGAGGAACAGGATGACATAGATCTTATCCCAGTTCAGCAGCCTGGTGGAAGGATACAGGGTAATATTGAAAGGAGGCAAGTAATAGAAAATCACTTCTAGTCTTGCTGGTTCGACGACCGAGGAATGAAATAATGACCCCACCATGCAACAATACTGTATGCTCATGATTTAAACCTATCTACTTATAAAAGGCATGCTAATAATAAGAAATAAAATTCTTAACTTGAATTTATTGATTTTACCTACAAGTCCTTGATTGATTTTACAACTTATGTAGATAAGTTCTCCAAATATTTTTTTTATTAGGTACTCTTTTTCTTTTATTTTTAACTTGAGCTCCTTGATCTACAGATCAGCATCTTTTAATTTGGCATCCTTGTCTTTCAACATTAGATCTTCTTCTTTTATCTTCAACTCAATTGCTTTTATAGCGTACGAGAAGTGCCGGCGAGCGGCTTAAAAGCTTCGTTTGAATGAGTCTTTTTTGAGACTCAGGATGGCGGAGTGGATTCGCCGCTGGCTAACAGTGGTCCAGTGACGTGGGAAGCTGTTCGCAACTCACCTACGCCATTATTTTTTCTTTGCCCCTTTTCCTATTCCCTTCTATCTACACTTTTATTTTCCTGTCTATTTCATGTTCTTTATGCCTATAATCTAAAAAATCTTCTAGGGATGCTTCCGGGGGTGTCAATGTTGTCCTTGTCCTTGCATGTTTCCCCTTTCTTGTGTATGGTGTACTGGCTGATGATGTAGGGTGGGCTGGCTGACTGGTGGGTGGAGGACTAGCAGGAGGGACAAGTGGTAAAGAGTGGGCTGGCTTAGTGGTGGATGGAGAAGCAGGAGGGACAAGTGGTGCAGGGTGGGCTGGCTCAGGGGCACATGGAGGAGTCACAGGAGAGAAAACTCACTGAGTAATGCCAGGCTCCACTATGATAACGGTCGATGCTACAGTTATCCGCACCTTCAAATATTAAAATCTAAATGAGTGGGTTAGCTTAGGGAAGGTTAGCTATTGGTATGATTTCTAATTCATTTTCTAGTTATTTAAATATATATATATATATATATATATATATATATATATATATATATATATATATATATATATATATATATATATATATATATATATATATATATATATATGTATATATATATATATATATATATATATAGAGAGAGAGAGAGAGAGAGGAGTGATGAGATTGGGTCAGTGAAACAAAATTTTAGTTCATGTTTTATATGAGTCTGGGCTATGTACCATATTAACACATAAGAAAAGTATCATATTAGTAATTTTCCCTTTATGCAAAAATAAAATAGTTATACTTACTAGGTAACGAATCGGAATCCCAATTGTTGCCAGAAGATTCCAATTCTTTGCTAATGGTTGTCAAGATTCGGATTGTTGATCCAGTGGCAGCCCCTTCCCCAGGCTTAGGAAGTCCTCCTTCAGTCATCATCACTTCTTTTTTTGCCTGAACATATTCTTTCTTGACTCTGTGAAAGTAGATAAAAATATATAATTTAAGACTAGTATGTTTCTGGATAAAATTTACTTGACGTGTGCAGAATTTTTACCATGTAAGGGGAACTTATTTCAGGTCAGAATAAGGTGCCATATATATATATATATATATATATATATATATATATATATATATATATATATATATATGAGTTAGCTTTCCTAATGCAGAAAACTAATCTGACCTAATGGTTAATACAATAAGCAGTTTTATTTAAATCTAACTAAAATTCAAATCAAATCTAACCAAATTTTACTCCAGGGTAATATTTACTTGGCATAAGGAGACGCACTTCTCCAAGGTGATGCACTAAAAAAAAATACTAGGGGATAAATAGATGTAAGCACGAGTTGTGTACCAAAACATTATTTACCTATTAAAGAATGTGTTGGCACACTACTCATGCTTCCATCTATTCATCCTCAGTATATGAAAATTGATATTTAAGTGCATCTCTTTTGGGCAAGTGCAATTTATTTGGTTAACTTACCCCATGCAATCTATTTTTGAGATAATGACTACTTATTTCAGACCAAAATAAGATGAGCTATCTCTAATGTAGTTTCTTTTATGATGAAATCTGACAGTTCATCTATTAATCCATATTCCAAGGCTGCCTCCCCCCTCCTCCAAAAAGGGTAAAATTATAGTATCACTCCATGCGGCCATGACAAACTGTGAGACAGGATGAAGTCTGAAGCCTTCGCTTTGAAATGTGAATATCTCGCAAAGTAATAATTTCCGACGGATATAAATAACATATTTGTTCATAACAGCCAAATATACGTAGGAAAAACGATGTTTGCTAGCCGAGTGGTCGATTGGAGTGATTATATAATAATACCAAAAAGGGTAGCTTAGACAATACACAATCTAGGGTTTAGGGAGATAATATACTTCTCTTCCCCTCTGTGGTGTGCCTAGTCTATTTATGGGATAGTAATACAAAGGAGGGAAATCCCAAATAACTCACCTTCCTTTCATGTGTTGCCATATCCTCTTCAGTTGGACAATATTCTTATATGGTCTAAGAGCAGCAAGACTGTATTGCTTTTCAATGGACCGCCAAGCCTCTGCCTTTTTAATTTTTCCTTTCATGGAAAACTCAGTCTTTCGATCCTCCAGGATGTCTTTTCTGGCTTCATATAATTCAACCAACAACTCCTGCTCTCTTCTTGAGGCGTAACATGAACTTGGCACCTTTTTCTTCATTTCCATGACTGCTGACAACGCTGAGGGATCACATGGAACTGAACAAAAATGTAAACAAATCACGAACAGTACTACCAACTTCGTTGCATGTCACTATTGTGGACTACATAATTGTGAAAGTGTCACGCGACACAATTCTGAGCTTTAAGCATACGAAAAAAATGTGTAAGCCACACGTGGTGTGCAGCGATAACAGAATTGTGAAATGACACATTTTGTATGTAAGCATACGGCCGTTAATCTTAGTAGAGAAGCGCTAGCTTCCCCCGTAGAGGACAAGTGAGTGGTGAGTGAAGGTTCTGTGTTGCTCTTGTTTAAAGCTGTCGATTGCTAGCTGGTGTGGCGTGTTGATTCGGATTCTGTGGTTGTCTCACCTTTGTCTGTATAGGTGAGAAGTTCTCTGATATAAATACTGTTAATAACCGGGTGGTCCTTACATAAAGTGAGATTATTCATGCTACTTGATCACATACGAGTAACGCAAATACGATTTTGTAATTTTCAAAGACACAAACGCTTTTAATTCTAAAAATGATGCTCACCGATGTTATTTTTAATTTATTTTCGGAACTTAATACTAACGTATTTATTTTACTTTTGAAAAAATATATTGTTAATTTTCTAAATTTGAATATTTCTGCGTCATTTTTACCTCATTACTTTAATTTTTGGCATGACTATTTCGCCTAGACCTGGCTGTTTTAAATTTGGAGGCTATATGCGCATGCGTCTTCTGCCGATTACCCAATAGCATTTCGTTTTAGATTCCAGTATATTTCGAAAGATTCACGGCTGTCTTTTTTTTTATAGTTTATATGGTATAATAGCATGCGGTGGCTGTGCTAGGTCGGGATTAAAGGATTCTAAATTGCGAAGAACCCAGTGCAAATTTTTCGTTAGTGCGTTTAAGGGCACGTGGCTTTCTAATGCTTACATTCGAAAATGTGCTACCCTTTTATTTATAAAGTGTTTTCTGCGCAAAACTTTGATTCAAACTTGAGGCCTACCGACATTTAGCATTATATATATATATATATATATATATATATATATATATATATATATATATATATATATATATATATATATATATATATATATATATATTAGAATTAACCCCTACCGGAAATGAAGTTGACTCACAACTATAGATAGCAGTGGCCCAACGCCACATCCTCAGATGAGGTTTGGCCACAAAAAAATTCGGTAAAATGACCTTTATTTATTAGAAAAGGTAGAAAGGCATAGATATAACCCATGGATCTATAGTATATGGTTATTCATGTGATTTATTTTCTGTTAATGAATCGGCCTAAATAGCGTTTCGAAAACCATAACCATAAATTTGTTTGATCGAAGTTGTCGGATGATAGTTCTTAGGCCTAAGGCGACAGCGAAATAAATTTTGAAATAATCAACTAGGTTTTAAGAAAAACAATTAAACAAATATAAATATATTCATAGAATCAACGAATGTGCAATGAGATAAGTAGATTAGGCATACAATGTAAGATATTGTAACATATGATTTACAGTAACAAGATGCGAAGAGAATTGAAGTATGTGAAATTAATATGAAATAATATGGTGGAATAATATGGTGAAATAATATGGTAAATAATATAGTGACTATGATGGACTGTGAATTAGGGGCTGCAATATGAGAAGTAAATATAATTAGGACCTACTCTCGTATGGTTGTTTGCAAAGAATTGTGAGAAAAAGTGGAATTAACTAAGTATGATTTGTTTGGATTTAAATGACTAATTGTAGAAGGAATGATTAACGACCTTTATACGAAAAGTGGCTTGAGCCAAATAGGAAAGAATAGTGTGCTATTTAGTCGAGCTGAAAGCGTGTGTTTGTTTGTTTGTGTGTGAAATTTTAAGAGATGTTGTTTGGAACAGTATTACGTTAAATGAATTGACAAGTAAAATAAATTAATGAATTAATTACTAAGTTGTAATAAAATGATTTAATTTACAAAAGTTAAGTAAATTAATTGAACGATTAAATTGACAAAGTTAAGTAAAATACTGTAATTGCATATGAATTTTACATAATAATTGATGTATATATATATATATATATATATATATATATATATATATATATATATATATATATATATATATATATATATATATATATTTAAGTTTCCCAGGAGGTTTTTATTATAGGAATGTCCAGAGGCATTGCTATAGGTCAAAGTATAGGCCAACACCATGGACGACTTGGATCCTATTCATACAGTATACTACCGGCATTGCCTTGCTGAACAGCAATACTTAGTCTCTGCTCTAACTATCCAGCCTCCCTAGGGTCACCAGTAGTTTCCCTGAGAAGAGAACCTTTTTCTTTAATAACTCGTGTACTTGAAAGACTAAAGACCCCACTAGTTTCATTGGCTATTGGCTCAAACAGCAACCTCTCAGCCAGGAAAAGTACTTTATTCTTTTTTAATTTTCCACAGCCGTTTCAACTGAAGCTACGGAGACAGCTGACCTGTTAATAATATGCTCTGAATAAGTATTGACTCATGTCACATCCCAACACATACTTTAGCAATCTACTTCTTCGTTCAAATCTGATGGTAGGCCTCCGAATTAGGAATATTATTTGTTTTTTTAAGTTGCGTGGGGTTTTAGGGGGTATTGCAATTTATCAGTGAGTATAGTTTCGTATATATCGAAAAAAGACATGCCGACTTAATTATCCCAGTCACAACATGTTTTACAAAATCACAAACAATTTAGTTGGAATAGACAAGGACACATGCTTAGACCCTACAAATATACGTACAATTAGAGGCAGCCAGACTCTAAAATACCACATATACCAAACAAGTGCTGACATATTCAGGTGTTCATTCTTCTCTCGCAGCATCCAAGAGTGGAATCATCTCCCATCTTATATAGTTAATAGCTCCACTCCTGACACATTTATGAATAGGATCACAAATCCTTTATCCTTTACCCCGCATAATAACCCGCCCGTGAGCGGCCCTCTGCGTGTCCCCCTAATCAAATCAAAATCGAAGGCATAGATACAAAATCGGCACTCTTCTCTCACCTATGATCATACACTATCCGGCTGAGTTTTCTCAAAAATTTGATAATCCACATATATTATTGTTTATTTTTTTTTGTCTTCATAGTAAAATAAAATGGCTTCTATGAAATTGAGTGTATTGGTAAGTGTTTTTAATGATTTATATTTATGCAGTAGCTCTTGAGAAGATATATACCAGATCACTAGTTTGGAGAAATACTTGATTATTGGAATTTACCTTTGAAGTAGGGTCATGTTAAAACCCTATTGGCTTGTTTAGGCTCCCTCTCCTATTTGTAAATTTGGGTAAATTTTGTGTGTATGGGCGGATATGATTTTTAGTTTACTTTGAGGGTCGGCTCATTGTGGGAGGGGCTCATCGGGGGGCTGGGGATACGATGATCCTGAGATTTCAATCATGGGAGGGGGGGGGGCCACAGCCCCCAAGTATATAATCGGAAATCGCCGGATCCTAGGGCTAGCTTATTTTGGGCTACTTTTTGTTGTTACTTTTTTAGAGATCAAATCGAAGAATTTTATGACAATATATTAGATTTAGTACTTTCTAACAGTGATCATTTAGTTCAAGAATTGACTGTTGGGGAAGCATTGGGAAATAGTGACCATCAGATAGTTCATTTTAACTTGGGAATGGAGAAGGGTAAAATAACTGAGAATGCTGAAAAAGTTCCAAATTTTCATAAGGGAGATTATGTAAAACTTCGAAGCTTGCTAAATTTGGTAGACTGAGATATAGAATTCAGAGGTAAAAATGCTTATGGGATGTGGGATACTTTCAAGCATATAATAAATGTAGTCTTCGACTGACCTTCGAACAGGTAGCACGTGTTTTATAGAGCTCTCAGTCTGTTGATCTATTTTTTAGATTTTTCTATAGTTTGTTTGTTTTTTTGTTTTTTTTCTCACCACAATCAGCGAAAGCTAAGTTGCTCTTCTTTTTTTATTTCTTATTGCTACTTAAATTCTTTCTTTGTTTGAATAAGTGATGGAGTTTGGGGATGAAAGTGAGCATGAGTGTCGGAATGTATGCATTGGTTGTGGTGTATTAGGTGAGGGGTATACATGTGTTGTATGTGGGCTGCGTGAATGCATTGTAGATTTAGAGGGGATGAGAAGGCAGGATTTAGACAGGATATGTAGGCTGGAGGGGTTAGTTGCTGAGCTCAGGAGGGAACTTAGTGTTAGGCCTAGAGCTGGGAATAGGTTAGGTGGTGAGGTAGGCCAGTTAGATGTTTCAGGTGAAGGTAGAGGGCCAGTGGAGGAGGTAGGATGTGATAGTTCTAGTGATAGTGAAGTTAGCCCCCTTAGATTAGTTAGAAATAGGCCTAGTGAGGATGGGGGACAGTGGAGAGTGGTTAGGAAACATGAAGCTAGGGAGGCTTCTCCTGTTCTTTGTGAGAATAGGGTTGCCTCTTTTGAGGTGGTTAGCCAGGGGGAGAATAGGTGTGTGAGTCAGAGGGACACAGATCCTATTAGCTTGACTAATAGATTCAGTGCCCTAAGAGAGGAAGTAACTGGAAGTGATATGACTGATGGGGGTGGGGGTGGAGTTCGAGTGACTGGTAGTTTGAATGAGAATAGGAGTGGAGATGGAGTTAGGTCTGTGGGGGTTAGGAATAGGAGTCTGACTGAAGTGCTTGTGATGGGTGATTCGCGAGTTAGATATTTAGATAGGAAGTTGAATGCAAGTAGATTGAATGGTTTGAGGGTGTGTTTGCCGGGTGCTGGAGTGAGAGATCTGTCTGATAGGTATGAGGAACTGGTGTCTGGCTGTGCAAGGGATGCGGTTGTGATTACACATGTAGGAGTGAATGATGTGAAGAAAGTGGGTGCATGTGAGTTACGTGAGAGGTACAAGAGGTTGATTGAAAAGGTGAAAGAAAGTAGAATGAAAGGTGTTGTGACAGGTGTGCTTCCAAGAATGGATGTTGGGGTAGAATGGATGTCTCGTGCAATTGGGCTGAATGATTATGTGAGGAGGATGTGTGAGATGGAAGGTGTCATGTTTGTGGATGTGTGGGATAGGTTTGTTGGAATGAAAGAAATGTATGCGATGGATGGACTGCATTTGAGTAGGAGGGGGGTAGATGTGTTGTGGGAGGAGTATGATCGTGTTATTAGGTCTTTGCGGGCGGGAAACTAGATACTAATAGTGGTCAGGGAATTATGAGAGGACATTATAGTACTGAAAGTAGAATGGAATTGGCAGATAACAGAAATAGGTTCCAAGGCGATAGAGGTGAGGTCATTCAAGTTTCAAGAGGTGCTTCAGGGATAGGGGGGTTAAATTGTTTCTATACAAATGCTCGTAGTCTTAGAAACAAGAAGGATGAGCTATTTAGTTATATTAGCAATGAGGATATAGATATATTATGCGTTACTGAATCATGGGTTAATGAAATAGAATTTAGTGACACTATAAGTGAATTTGATTTTCAGGGCTATAATATGTACATTAGTCAAAGGACAGGTAGGATTGGTGGAGGAATAATTATCTATATAAAAAACAACATTGTTTCAAGTTTAAATACTTCAATAAAGCAGGATGGAGTTGAGTCACTTTGGATAGATATTAGGTTCAGTAAAAATAGAATGGTGCATTTGGGAGCTTTTTACAGGCCACCTGGGCAGACTGATGATATAGATGAACTAATGATAAGGGAAATAAGTAAGGGATGTGAAACAGATGCAGTTATTATTGGGGACTTCAACTTAAACTCTGTGGACTGGGAAAATATGATAGGTAGGGATAGAACAAGTGGCAAGTTCATAGAATGCTTTGAGGATAATTTTTTGAATCAATTTGTTAACGATTCAACGAGGGGGGACAATATATTAGATTTAGTACTTTCTAACAGTGATCATTTAGTTCAAGAATTGACTGTTGGGGAAGCATTGGGAAATAGTGACCATCAGATAGTTCGTTTTAACTTGGGAATTGAGAAGGGTAAAATAACTGAGAATGCTGAAAAAGTTCCAAATTTTCATAAGGGAGATTATGTAAAACTTCGAAGCTTGCTAAATTTGGTAGACTGGGATATAGAATTCAGAGGTAAAAATGCTTATGGGATGTGGGATACTTTCAAGCATATAATAAATGTAGTCCAAGAACAATGTATCCCAATGAAGGCCATTAGGAACAAAAGTAGGAAACCATTATGGTGGAATCAGGAGATAGCTAGAAAAATTTCAGAGAAGAAAAGGGCATATAAAAAATTACAGGTAGAAAATAATATTCAAAATTTAAGTGATTATAGAATGGCTAGGAATGAGTTAAATAAGATTATAAAGAAGAACAAAAGGGTGTCAGAAATTAAATTAGCTCAGGATAGCAACAAAGATCCTAGAAAGTTCTTTAGTTACTATAAAATTAATAACAAGTGTGGCAGAGTTAAAATAGGACCTATCAAATATGAAGGGTTTGTGAGAGAAACTGATGAGGAAATAGTTGAGGTACTAAATGGTCATTTTGCATCAGTATTTACAAAAGAGAAACTAAATAGTCCTATGTATAGTACTCATAGGTCAGGAAAAGAGGTGTTTACTAACATTTGTGTGGATCGGAGGATGATAAAAGGACTAATAGGTGATTTAGATACTACCAAGGCCTCCGGCCCTGATAATATTCATTCTAGGATACTTAAAGAAGGGGTAGAAAGTATCTCAATAGCTCTGGACAAGTTATATACTAGGTCATTGGAATATGGAGAAATACCCGATGATTGGAAGAGAGCGAATGTAGTCCCCATTTTCAAGAAGGGTAGTAAAGAGGATCCAAATAACTTTAGACCGGTTAGCCTAACTCCTGTAGTCTGTAAAATTCTTGAGAAAATAGTTAAAAAAGGGATTTGCCAACATCTAGAGAGCGAGGGGTTAATCAGCGATGCTCAGCATGGGTTTAGATCAGGTAGATCATGTTTGACTAACTTACTAGACTTTCTGGAGTTTGTAACAGATCAAGTAGATAAGGGAGAGAATGTAGATATAATTTACTTAGATTTTAGTAAAGCATTTGATAAGGTACCACACAGGAGACTAGTTCATAAATTAAAAATGATTGGGATATGTGGGGGTGTTTCAAATTGGATAGCTGAGTGGCTGAAAGACAGGAAGCAAAGGGTAGTGCTAAATGGTGTAAAGTCAGAGTGGAGGGATGTTATCAGTGGGGTTCCTCAGGGATCAGTTCTCGGTCCATTATTATTTGTCATCTATATAAACGATCTTTGGGAGGCAGTTAATAATAAAGTGTCAATTTTTGCGGATGATACCAAATTAGCAGCTGTAGTTAAAGATATTGATGATAATTTTAAAGTGCAGGGGTGACTTAAATAAATTGTTATCCTGGGCACATAAGTGGCAAATGACTTTCAACCTTGATAAGTGCAAAGTTATTAACATGGGAAAAGATAATAGAGAATTTAACTATGAAATGGATGGGCATTGGCTGAGCTCAGTAGAGGATGAGAAAGATCTAGGAGTAGTAATAGATAAGTCATTAAGGTTTTCTAAGCAGTGTATTGAAGCAAGAAATAGGGCAAATAGAGTGCTGGGTTTTATTAAGAGAAATGTCAGTTACAAAAGTAAGGAGGTTATTCTTAAACTCTATAACTCTTATGTTAGGCCACATCTAGAGTACTGTATACAGGCATGGTCCCCACATTTTAGACACGATATTAACCTTCTTGAGTCAGTGCAACGGAGGGCAACAAAGATTATTCCTTCCCTGAGGCACCTTGAATATGAAGATAGACTGAGGGTATTAAATATGTTCTCGTTCGAAAGGAGGTGTGTGAGAGGGGATATGATTGAGCTGTTTAAAATTTTTTCCGGGATAGATAAATTGGATGTTAGCAAGTTTTTTGAGTTAGATGATGGAAATCGGACTAGAGGTCACCACTTGAAAATTAAAAAGCAAGGGTGTAGGTTGGATTTAAGAAAATATTTTTTCACCAATAGAGTGGTAGACTTCTGGAACAAATTGCCGCAGAGGGTAGTAGGTAGTCCAAATCTAAATGTATTTAAGAGTAGGTTGGATGAGTTTATGGGAAGGGAAGGTTGTGATGGTTCCTAAGTTTTGTATATATTAATATTGTTTGTATATATCTATAGCTGCATGATTTAGTTCTTGACAAGCCTTGATTGGTGATACCCTTGTTTCTGGATGCAATCCTCTGGATGTAGTTTTCCTGGGAGTTTGGGTGCCTTGAAAAAGAGGCCGCTTGACTCGGATGACCTATGATGAGCCCTTGTGGCTTTTGTCATCCGTTATATTATATTGTGGGGGACTTTGATTTTGTCTTCCCCTGGTGATGGTGCTTTTTGTGGGTGGGTTTTGACGGAGGCGGATGACCTTTGATAGGCCCTTGTGGCTTTTGTCATCCGTGTAATTATGTTATGTTATGTTATGTTAATGTATCCCAATGAAGGCCATTAGGAACAAAAGTAGGAAACCATTATGGTGGAATCAGGAGATAGCTAGAAAAATTTCAGAGAAGAAAAGGGCATATAAAAAATTACAGGTAGAAAATAATATTCAAAATTTAAGTGATTATAGAATGGCTAGGAATGAGTTAAATAAGATTATAAAGAAGAACAAAAGGGGGTCAGAAATTAAATTAGCTCAGGATAGCAACAAAGATCCTAGAAAGTTCTTTAGTTACTATAAAATTAATAACAAGTCTGGCAGAGTTAAAATAGGACCTATCAAATATGAAGGGTTTGTGAGAGAAACTGATGAGGAAATAGTTGAGGTACTAAATGGTCATTTTGCATCAGTATTTACAAAAGAGAAACTAAATAGTCCTATGTATAGTACTCATAGGTCAGGAAAAGAGGTGTTTACTAACATTTGTGTGGATCGGAGGATGATAAAAGGACTAATAGGTGATTTAGATACTACCAAGGCCTCCGGCCCTGATAATATTCATTCTAGGATACTTAAAGAAGGGGTAGAAAGTATCTCAATTGCTCTGGACAAGTTATATACTAGGTCATTGGAATATGGAGAAATACCCGATGATTGGAAGAGAGCAAATGTAGTCCCCATTTTCAAGAAGGGTAGTAAAGAGGATCCAAATAACTTTAGACCGGTTAGCCTAACTCCTGTAGTCTGTAAAATTCTTGAGAAAATAGTTAAAAAAGGGATTTGCCAACATCTAGAGAGGGAGGGGTTAATCAGCGATGCTCAGCATGGGTTTAGATCAGGTAGATCATGTTTGACTAATTTACTAGACTTTCTGGAATTCGTAACAGATCAAGTAGATAAGGGAGAGAATGTAGATGTAATTTACTTAGATTTTAGTAAAGCATTTGATAAGGTACCACACAGGAGACTAGTTCATAAATTAAAAATGATTGGGATATGTGGGGATGTTTCAAATTGGATAGCTGAGTGGCTGAAAGACAGGAAGCAAAGGGTAGTGCTAAATGGTGTAAAGTCAGAGTGGAGGGATGTGTTCAGTGGGGTTCCTCAGGGATCAGTTCTCGGTCCATTATTATTTGTCATCTATATAAACGATCTTGGGGAGGCAGTTAATAATAAAGTGTCAATTTTTGTGGATGATACCAAATTAGCAGCTGTAGTTAAAGATATTGATGATAATTTTAAAGTGCAGGGGGACTTAAATAAATTGTTATCCTGGGCACATAAGTGGCAAATGACTTTCAACCTTGATAAGTGCAAAGTTATTAACATGGGTAAAGATAATAGAGAATTTAACTATGAAATGGATGGGCATTGGCTGAGCTCAGTAGAGGATGAGAAAGATCTAGGAGTAGTAATAGATAAGTCATTAAGGTTTTCTAAGCAGTGTATTGAAGCAAGAAATAGGGCAAATAGAGTACTGGGTTTTATTAAGAGAAATGTCAGTTACAAAAGTAAGGAAGTTATTCTTAAACTCTATAACTCTTATGTTAGGCCACATCTAGAGTACTGTATACAGGCATGGTCCCCACATTTTAGACATGATATTAACCTTCTTGAGTCAGTGCAACAGAGGGCAACAAAGATTATTCCTTCCCTGAGGCACCTTGAATATGAAGATAGACTGAGGGTATTAAATATGTTCTCGTTCGAAAGGAGGTGTGTGAGAGGGGATATGATTGAGCTCTTTAAAATTTTTTCCGGGATAGATAAATTAGATGTTAGCAAGTTTTTTGAGTTAGATGATGGAAATCGGACTAGAGGTCACCACTTGAAAATTAAAAAGCAAGGGTGTAGGTTGGATTTAAGAAAATATTTTTTCACCAATAGAGTGGTAGACTTCTGGAACAAATTGCCGCAGAGGGTAGTAGGTAGTCTAAATCTAAATGTATTTAAGAGTAGGCTGGATGAGTTTATGGGAAGGGAAGGTTGTGATGGTTCCTAAGTTTTGTATATATTAATATTGTTTGTATATATCTATAGCTGCATGATTTAGTTCTTGACAAGCCTTGATTGGTGATACCCTTGTTTCTGGATGCAATCCTCTGGATGTAGTTTTCCTTGGAGTTTGGGTGCCTTAAAAAAGAGGCCGTTTGACTCGGATGACCTATGATGAGCCCTTGTGGCTTTTGTCATGTTATATTATATTTTGGGGGGGACTTTGATTTTGTCTTCCCCTGGTGATGGTGCTTTTTGTGGGTGGGTTTTGACGGAGGTGGATGACCTTTGATAGGCCCTTGTGGCTTTTGTCATCCGTGTAATTATGTTATGTTATGTTATACTGGGCGGCTGTGCCCCCCCAGACCCCTCCTCCCAAAGGATTGAAACTCAGGGTCATCGCAGTCACATTCACGCGATGAGCCAGCCCCAACAATGAGCCAACGCTCAAAATAATGGTTAATACTTACATGGGTGGATTTTGCCGTCAGCATCAATACCTAATTTATCGCTCCGAAACACCCAATTTTTGTTCATTCTGAGATGTGCAGAGCAATTAGAACACTCGCACGTTGATTTGAATACCCCATGGGCTTCAAAAATGCAACACATTTATCGTTATCGGTTAAAACAGCACAATTAGGACACTTGTGTAATGATTTGAATACCTCATGTGGGAGGAGTATGATCGTGTTATTAGGTCTTTGCGGGCGGGAAACTAGATACTAATAGTGGTCAGGGAATTATGAGAGGACATTATAGTACTGAAAGTAGAATGGACTTGGCAGATAACAGAAATAGGTTCCAAGGTGATAGAGGTGAGGTCATTCAGGTTGGAAGAGGTGTTTCAGGAAAAGGGGGGGGTTAAATTGTTTCTATACAAATGCTCGTAGTCTTAGAAACAAGAAGGATGAGCTATTTAGTTATATTAGCAATGAGGATATAGATATATTATGTTACTGAATCATGGGTTAATGAAATAGAATTTAGTGACACCATAAGTGAATTTGATTTACAGGGCTATAATATGTACATTAATCAAAGGACAGGTACATAAGAAAAGAAGGAGACTGCAAAAGACTATAAGATAACATAACAAAAAAACATAACATAATTACACGGATGACAAAAGCCACAAGGGCCTATCAAAGGTCATCCGCCTCCATCAAAACCCACCCACAAAAAGCAACATCACCCGGGGAAGACAAAATCAAAGTCCCCCCCACAATATAATATAACAGATGACAAAAGCCACAAGGGCTCATCATAGGTCATCCGAGTCAAACGGCCTCTTTTTTAAGGCACCCAAACTCCCAGGAAAACTACATCCAGAGGATTGCATCCAGAAACAAGGGTATCACCAATCAAGGCTTGTCAAGAACTAAATCATGCAGCTATAGATATATACAGTGGCGGCAACAAAAAAAGTGACATTGAATATTGGCAACAGAAATCGATACACAAAATCGCTTTTACTATTTTACTTGCCAACAATCCAATGAAAATGTGCGAAGCTTATGCCGCAAGTGGACGACTCTCCTGGGCTAAGACAACAGAACTGCGCTCTATTGGAACCCAGTGTCTCGTTTGAGCTCGTACAACGAGGTTTTAGTATATGGCACTCCAGCGTGCTGATTATCTGCATTCGTGCCTACATTTGACGTGCTATAACTTCTGTGCAAGTGGATACAATGGGGTGGAAAAAGCTTTCTATGACAGAGAAAAGCCGTGCCTTGACCCTATTAGAGCAGGAAAAGTCTTTTATTGATGTAGCAGCAGATTTAGTAACCTCAAAAATACGATTCATCGCCTAAAACGTGCAGCTGAGTTATTGCCACCAGGTACCATACCAAAGAGGAAGGAGAGCATTGGTGCAGCTAGGAAGACATCTCCAAGGACTGATAATATCCTAAGGCGTAAAGTAATGTCAGACCCTTCTGTAACCTCCGCTTCAATCAAGAAAAAACACCCAGACCTCCTCCAGAACGTTGCCCTCAGGACCATCAGTCATCGCTTACAGAAGGACTTAGGCCTACCGTCTCGCCGCGCTGCCAAGAAGCCACTTCTTACCAAAGCTATGAAGATGGAAAGGCTCAATTTTTGCAAGACCTATAAACATTGGACAGCTGCCCATTGGAAGAAGGTCATGTTCAGTGATGAGAGCACCTTTAGGCTGGTCAGAGGAGAGTCAAAGATCGTGCGTCGTCCCAGCACTGTGTCTCGGGATGACCCGAAATATACCGTGAAAACTGTGAAGCACCCTGATAGTGTGATGGTGTGGGGTGCCTTTAGTGGAAAAAAGGGCAGAGGAGGTCTGTACTTCCTTGCCAAGAATGTAGCCATGAGGGGGACTAACTATCTTGAAGTTTTGAGGCAGCACATGCTGTCATTTTGGGAAATTCATCAGTGTGATTTTTTCATGTATGATGGTGCCCCTGCTCACAGGTCCCAGTTAGTAAAAAGGTTCTTCAATGATAATAATATTAGTGTTTTGGAGTGGCCTGGTAATTTCCTGGACCTAAATCCTATTGAGAATGCTTGGAATCTGATGAAACCCAAAGTTCAAGAGACAGCACCCGGCAGCATCAAGGACCTGATAGAATCACTGAAGCAGATCTGGGTTACGATCGACCCCACCTACTTCGCAAACCTCACTGAATCAATGCCCAATCGACTCAGGATGGTCATCAAGTGCAAGGGCAACATGACCAAGTAATAACTTTCATGAAATATTCATAATAAAATATGTAAGTTACATTTTTCTGTTTTATTTTCCCCGAATTGTCACATGTCACTTTTTTTGTTGCCGCCACTGTACAAACAATATTAATATATACAAAACTTAGGAACCATCACAACCTTCCCTTCCCATAAACTCATCCAACCTACTCTTAAATACATTTATATTTGGACTACCTACTACCCTCTGCGGCAATTTGTTCCAGAAGTCTACCACTCTATTGGTGAAAAAATATTTTCTTAAATCCAACCTACACCCTTGCTTTTTAATTTTCAAGTGGTGACCTCTAGTCCGATTTCCATCATCTAACTCAAAAAACTTGCTAACATCCAATTTATCTATCCTGGAAAAAATTTTAAAGAGCTCAATCATATCCCCTCTCACACACCTCCTTTCGAACGAGAACATATTTAATACCCTCAGTCTATCTATATATTCAAGGTGCCTCAGGGAAGGAATAATCTTTGTTGCCCTCCGTTGCACTGACTCAAGAAGGTTAATATCGTGTCTAAAATGTGGGGACCATGCCTGTATACAGTACTCTAGATGTGGCCTAACATAAGAGTTATAGAGTTTAAGAATAACCTCCTTACTTTTGTAACTGACATTTCTTTTAATAAAACCCAGCACTCTATTTGCCCTATTTCTTGCTTCAATACACTGCCTAGAAAACCTTAATGACTTATCTATTACTACTCCTAGATCTTTCTCATCCTCTACTGAGCTCAGCCAATGCCCATCCATTTCATAGTTAAATTCTCTATTATCTTTACCCATGTTAATAACTTTGCACTTATCAAGGTTGAAAGTCATTTGCCACTTATGTGCCCAGGATAACAATTTATTTAAATCCCCCTGCACTTTAAAATTATCATCAATATCTTTAACTACAGCTGCTAATTTTGTATCATCCGCAAAAATTGACACTTTATTATTAACTGCCTCCCCAAGATCGTTTATATAGATGACAAATAATAATGGACCGAGAACTGATCCCTGAGGAACCCCACTGATAACATCCCTCCACTCTGACTTTACACCATTTAGCACTACCCTTTGCTTCCTGTCTTTCAGCCACTCAGCTATCCAATTTGAAACACCCCCACATATCCCAATCATTTTTAATTTATGAACTAGTCTCCTATGTGGTACCTTATCAAATGCTTTACTAAAATCTAAGTAAATCTTATCTACATTCTCTCCCTTATCTACTTGATCTGTTACGAACTCTAGAAAGTCTAGTAAGTTAGTCAAACATGGCCTACACTTGGCAGCTCCTGTTCCAGTCAACACACAAAAGATTTCTTACCAGAGAAAAGTCGTCAACATTGTCACCCTTTACAGGAGTTCGTCAGATCTAATCTACAATATACATAAAATGCATCCAGAGGATTATGTCCATTCATGCAACCGCAAAATATAATCTCCCCACTCCTTAGAAAAATATATACATATGTACATAAAAAAAAAGTCAGTCCCATCTAGCAGCTTCATCCATATATTTATCTAATCTATTCTTAAAACTACCCAGAGAGGAGGCTTCTATCACATGTCTAGTGAGACTATTCCATTCATCTACCACACGATTTGTAAACCAATTCCTGCCAATCTCCTTCCTAAACCTATACTTATCAAGCTTAAACCCATTGCTACGTGTCCTGTCATGTTCACTAAGTATAAGAACCTTACCCAGATCCCCTTTGTTATATCCTTTTACCCATTTGAAGACTTCAATCAATTTCCCTCTGACTCTTCTCCTTTCCAATGTATGTAGATTTAGTTTTCTGAGCCTTTCACCATAAGGTAAGTTCCTTAGCCCTCCAATCATCTTTGTCATCCTTCTCTGCACAGACTCAAGCAAATCAATATCTTTCCTATAATATGGTGACCAAAATTGTACTGCATAGTCTAGATGAGGCCTAACTAGCGCCAGATACAGTTTTAGAATGACTTCAGCACTCTTATTACTTACACTCCTCGGAATGAATCCCAATATCCTATTAGCTTTATTCTTAGCATTTAGGCATTGCTTTCTAGGACGAAGGTCTGAACTTACCAAAATAATTATCTATATAAAAAATAACATTGTTTCAAGTTTAAATACTTCAATAAAGCAGGATGGAGTTGAGTCACTTTGGATAGATATTAGGTTCAGTAAAAATAGAATGGTGCATTTGTGAGCTTTTTACAGGCCCCTGGGGCAGACTGATGATATGGATGAACTAATGATAAGGGAAATAAGTAAGGGATGTGAAACAGATGCAGTTATTATTGGGGACTTCAACTTAAACTCAGTGGACTGGGAAAATATGATAGGTAGGGATAAAACAAGTGACAGGTTCATAGAATGCTTTGAGGATAATTTTTTGAATCAATTTGTTAATGAGCCAACGAGGGGGGACAATATATTAGATTTAGTACTTTCTAATAGTGATCATTTAGTTCAAGAATTGACTGTTGGGGAAGCATTGGGAAATAGTGACCATCAGATAGTTCATTTTAACTTGGGAATTGAGAAGGGTAAAATAACCGAGAATGCTGTAAAAGTTCCAAATTTCCATAAGGGAGATTATGTAAAACTCTGAAGCTTGCTAAATTGGGTAGACTGGGATGTATAATTCAGAGGTAAAAATGCTTATGGGATGTGGGATACTTTCAAGCATATAATAAATGTAGTCCAAGAACAATGTATCCCAATGAAGGCCATTATGTTATGTTATGTTATGTTATGTACTAAGGACAGGTTCATGTACACAGAATTGTGGACTATCCCCACATTTTAGACACGATATTAACCTTCTTGAGTCAGTGCAACGGAGGGCAACAAAGATTATTCCTTCCCTGAGGCACCTTGAATATATAGATAGACTGAGGGTATTAAATATGTTCTCGTTCGAAAGGAGGTGTGTGAGAGGGGATATGATTGAGCTCTTTAAAATTTTTTCCGGGATAGATAAATTGGATGTTAGCAAGTTTTTTGAGTTAGATGATGGAAATCGGACTAGAGGTCACCACTTGAAAATTAAAAAGCAAGGGTGTAGGTTGGATTTAAGAAAATATTTTTTCACCAATAGAGTGGTAGACTTCTGGAACAAATTGCCGCAGAAGGTAGTAGGTAGTCCAAATATAAATGTATTTAAGAGTAGGTTGGATGAGTTTATGGGAAGGGAAGGTTGTGATGGTTCCTAAGTTTTGTATATATTAATATTGTTTGTATATATCTATAGCTGCATGATTTAGTTCTTGACAAGCCTTGATTGGTGATACCCTTGTTTCTGGATGTAGTTTTCCTGGGAGTTTGGGTGCCTTGAAAAAGAGGCCGCTTGACTCGGATGACCTATGATGAGCCCTTGTGGCTTTTGTCATCCGTTATATTATATTGTGGGGGACTTTGATTTTGTCTTCCCCTGGTGATGGTGCTTTTTGTGGGTGGGTTTTGACGGAGGCGGATGACCTTTGATAGGCCCTTGTGGCTTTTGTCATCCGTGTAATTATATTATGTTATGTTATGTTAGGAACAAAAGTAGGAAACCATTATGGTGGAATCAGCAGATAGCTAGAAAAATTTCAGAGAAGAAAAGGGCATATAAAAAATTACAGGTAGAAAATAATATTCAAAATTTAAGTGATTATAGAATGGCTAGGAATGAGTTAAATAAGATTATAAAGAAGAACAAAAGGAGGTCAGAAATTAAATTAGCTCAGGATAGCAACAAAGATCCTAGAAAGTTCTTTAGTTACTATAAAATTAATAACAAGTCTGGCAGAGTTAAAATAGGACCTATCAAATATGAAGGGGTTGTGAGAGAAACTGATGAGGAAATAGTTGAGGTACTAAATGGTCATTTTGCATCAGTATTTACAAAGGAGAAACTAAATAGTCTTATGTATAGTACTCGTGGATCAGGGAAAGAGGTGTTTACTACCATTAGTGTGGATCGGAAGATGATAAAAGGACTAATAGGTGAGTTAGATACTACCAAGGCCTCCGGCCCTGATAATATTCATTCTAGGATACTTAAAGAAGGGGTAGAAAGTATCTAAATAGCTCTGGAGAAGTTATATACTAGGTCACTGGAATATGGAGAAATACCTGATGATTGGAAGAGAGCGAATGTAGTCCCCATTTTCAAGAAAGGTAGTAAAGAGGATCCAAATAACTTTAGACCCGTTAGCCTAACTCCTGTAGTCTGTAAAATTCTTGAGAAAATAGTTAAAAAAGGGATTTGCCAACATCTAGAGAGGTAGGGGTTAATCAGCGATGCTCAGCATTGGTTTAGATCAGGTAGATCATGTTTGACTAATTTACTAGACTTTCTAGAGTTCATAACAAATCAAGTAGATAAGGGAGAGAATGTAGATATAATTTACTTAGATTTTAGTAAAGCATTTGATAAGGTACCACATAGGAGATTAGTTCATAAATTAAAAATGATTGGGATATGTGGGGGGTGTTTCAAATTGGATAGCTGAGTGGCTGAAAGACAGGAAGCAAAGGGTAGTGCTAAATGGTGTAAAGTCAGAGTGGAGGGATGTTATCAGTGAGGTTACTCAGGGATCAGTTCTTGGTCCATTATTATTTGTCATCTATATAAACGATCTTGGGGAGGCAGTTAATAATAAAGTGTCAATTTTTGTGGATGATACCAAATTAGCAGCTGTAGTTAAAGATATTGATGATAATTTTAAAGTGCAGGGGGATTTAAATATATTGTTATCCTGGGCACATAAGTGGCAAATGACTTTCAACCTTGATAAGTGCAAAGTTATTAACATGGGTAAAGATAATAGAGAATTTAACTATGAAATGGATGGGCATTGGCTGAGCTCAGTAGAGGATGAGAAAGATCTAGGAGTAGTAATAGATAAGTCATTAAGGTTTTCTAAGCAGTGTATTGAAGCAAGAAATAGGGCAAATAGAGTGCTGGGTTTCATTAAGAGAAATGTCAGTTACAAAAGTAAGGAGGTTATTCTTAAACTCTATAACTCTTATGTTAGGCCACATCTAGAGCACTGTATACAGGCATGGTCCCCACATTTTAGACACGATATTAACCTTCTTGAGTCAGTGCAACGGAGGGCAACAAAGATTATTCCTTCCCTGAGGCACCTTGAATATATAGATAGACTGAGGGTATTAAATATGTTCTCGTTCGAAAGGAGGTGTGTGAGAGGGGATATGATTGAGCTCTTTGAAATTTTTTCTGGGATAGATAAATTGGATGTTAGCAAGTTTTTTGAGTTAGATGATGGAAATCGGACTAGAGGTCACCACTTGAAAATTAAAAAGCAAGGGTGTAGGTTGGATTTAAGAAGATATTTTTTCACCAATAGAGTGGTAGATTTCTGGAACAAATTGCCGCAGAGGGTAGTAGGTAGTCCAAATATAAATGTATTTAAGAGTAGGTTGGATGAGTTTATGGGGCGAAAGGTTGTGATGGTTCCTATGTTTTGTATATATTAATATTGTTTGTATATATCTATAGCTGCATGATTTAGTTCTTGACAAGCCTTGATTGGCGATACCCTTGTTTCTGGACGCAATCCTCTGGATGTAGTTTTCCTGGGAGTTTGGGTGCCTTAAAAAAGAGGCCGTTTGACTTGGATGACCTATGATGAGCCCTTGTGGCTTTTGTCATCTGTTATATTATATTGTGGGGGACTTTGATTTTGTCTTCCCCTGGTGATGGTGCTTTTTGTGGGCAGGTTTTGACGGAGGCGGATGACCTTTGATAGGCCCTGGTGGCTTTTGTCATCCGTGAAATTATGTTATGTTATGTTATGGGCTTCGAGAAACGCAACACATTTATTGTTCTTGGTTAAAACAGCACCTAAATGGTGATAATGTAACAAACAAACTGCGCACGAAAATGAAATTTGACAAATGACCAAAAAACATGGGTGGTAGGGCGTTTAAATATGAGACGCTTGGACGCAAAGGTAGTTGCTTTTTTCCGTACCGAAATTGAGTATTTGTGTTTCGAAAGTGAGCATTTGTGTTTCTTGAACTACACATATATAGTAATAAAAACACTAATACTGAACGCATCCTTTTGGAACAATAATCAAAATGAAGGTCGGAAAAAAACCTTTTAAAAAAATCAAAGAAGAGAAAAAATAAGTTATTTTTTGGTCAGAATTAAGACGTGAGACTTCATTAACAACACCGAAATATGGTTTAATCGAGCATTAAACAATGGAAAATTAAGTAACAAGTAAATAAAAAGACTAAATAATGTCAGGCATAGGGTAGGTAGGATATATAGAAAAGAAATAAGGGGGAAAAACATCTAAAATAAAAGAAAACCCTAGTTTTGATCAATATAAAAAAAACAAAAAGCCTTGAAACAAATGGAGCTTTCTGATTGGTCATTAATGAAACTGAATCCAGATCTGTTTTCAGTTCAGAAAAAGGGTAAATATATAGATTAGCAACTCAACCGAAAAAGTGTTTTTTTGGTAAATATTTTCGTTCACCTCTACCGGAATATTCATGCGTGTTTGAGTCGTCTGACGTCAGATCCCACCCCCACCCCCTTCATAATTCGCCAAACGATTAAAGGCGCTGACATGATTTGGTTAAATCATTCACCTCTGCAAATGTTAGCACATTAGTCTATAAACAATTAGCATTATATACTGGGGGGGCTGTGCCTCCCAGACCCCCTCCAATTTAATGAAACTCAGGATTATCGTAGTGTGGCCCCCCATCCCCCATTGTGTTTATCCTCACACAAGCCGTCCCCTTAAATGTACTCCAAAAACATGAATCATTTTGGAACACAGATGAAATAGTACGTCCCATCATTCGAGTTACTAATCTACATATTTACCAGAAAAAGTAGCTAGGAAAAACACCTGGTAAATATTTATAATGGCGGCTTGAACGATGGTACATACTATTTTGTTCGTATTTCAAAATGTTTCACGTTTTGGGAGTACATTTAAGGGGATGGCTCGTGTAGGGGTAAACACAATGGGGGGCCCACACTACCATGATCCTGAGTTTCAATAAATTGGGGGGGGGTGTTCTGGGGGAAGGCCCCCTCAGTATATAATCATAGTTGTGTATAGAATAATGTTGTAACGTGTACAGAGGTGAATGATTTGGTAAATATGTAGATTAGCTGAAAAAGTGGATTTTTGTGTTTTTTTTTCATTCACCCCTGCTGGAATATTCATGCACGTTTGAGTCGTCTAATGTCAGACCCCACCCCCATTATAATTCACAAAATGATTAAAGGCGCTGACATGATTTGGTTAAATCATTCACCTCTGTAAATGTTAAGACACTAGTCTATAAACAATTAGGATTATATATTGGGGGGGCCTATGCCCCCAAGATCCCTCCAATTTATTGAAACTCATGATCATCGTAGTGTGCTCCCCCCATTATATTTACCCCCATACAAGCCGTCCCCTTAAATGTAGTCCAAAATGTGAAACATTTTGGAACACAAACGAAATAGTACATCCCAGTGTTCGGGCCGCTAATATAAATATTTACCAATGATTTATCTAAATCATGTCAGCGCCTTTAATCATTTTGCGAATTATAATGGGGATGGGGTCTGACATCAGAACGCATAAACATGAATATTCTGGCAGGGGTGAATGAAAGGTAAACGCACAAAAATTCACTTTTTCAGCTGAGCCGCTAATCTATATATTTACCAAATAGCCCCAAACAAGCTAGGATTCAGATCTGGCTATACTCTACACAATTTCCTAGATTTTTAGGTTTTCCGTAGTTGGGAGTACTTAGTTATACCAATCTGGGCAGAATTTTGAGGGTTTTTTGACAAATGCCTGTATGCAAGGTTATTACTCTCTCATAGGTACCCTATTCACGATTAACCAAAACACGACTATGATAATGTTCTCGATTGAGAGGCAGGACCCAGTGGAAAAAGTTCCTTTCCGAGCCATCGACTTTTACTTACAGAGGTTGCTTTTGCTGTCAGCTTCAATATACGATTTATCACACCTAAAGACTAAATTTCTGTTCATTATAAGTTCTGCTTTATAATTGGAACACTTGCATTTAGATTTTAATAGGCTTTGAGAAAATCAACACATTTATCGTTGTTGGATAAAATAACACTTAAATGGTGAACATTCAATGAGCCCACTATGCAGGAAAAAGACATTTTGACTAATGGCGTGAAATCTGCATGGGTAGGAGTTTAAATATGACTGAGGTGGTTGGAAAAGTAGCATCGTTTTTTGTTTTTTTTGCAGCATTTGAGAATTTGTGTTTCTTGAACTGTGTTTATATTTTGTTCACCCCTGCCTGAATATTCATGTGCATTTGAGTCCTATTCAAAATATAGATGATGCCATTTTTTTTTTGTAAATAAATACCCGAAACTAAACAAACGAAAAATGCTGTTTACTTACTTTATTGCAGTGGGTATACTTCTGAAATAGCGATGAGGAAAGTGTGGAATCTTTCTTTAATTCCCATTTTGGTAAACAGGAATCGCTTGTAGAAAATGGCGGTTGTGAGATAGGCGTCAAACTGGTAATTTTTTCTTCGGTATTTGGGGATTGAACTTAGCGCATCCCGCCAGACGCATTCAATATTTTGGGGTGACGTCTAATGCCCAGCCACAAACCTTGCAATTGATATTAATTTTAAGTAAATTATGAAAGTCCAAAAAGTTTAAAAATTGATCTCAATCTGAAAATAGTTAATAATTCGGCAATAGATGACAGGCACTTGTCACAAACGGATTCCATTTTCAAACTGCGTAAAATGCATCTGTACTACACTGTACTATTTCGTTTGTGTTCAAAATGTTTCACATTTGGACTACATTTAAGGGGACTGCTCATATGGGGGTAAATACAATGGGGGGACCACACTATGATGATCCTGAGTTTCAATAAATTGGAGGGGTCTCGGAGGCATAGCCCCCCCAATATATAATCCTAATTGTTTATAGACTAGCGTCTTTTGCTGACAAGGTAAAAAAGGCCAAAACAATGCTCATCCTGGTGAAAAGAAGCTTTGATTACATGGACAAAGATTAGTTTTTACCACTGTATAAGACCTTAATCAGGCCCCATCTTGAATATTAAAAGAAATCAAGCTGATAGGAGTTTAACAGAGAGCAACAAGACTCATCCACTCACTGAAGCATCTTCCATACAATGAAAGACTCAAGCATCTTGGCCTGCCAACTCTAGAATTTCGTTGTGGCAGAGGCGACATGATTCAGGTTTTGGTAAATGTTGCACATATGGACGGATGCGATTCTAGCTTATTTTGGGGGCTATTTTTCAGTGTTTTTCTGCTATCCCATTGGCCAATCACAGATCTGGATTCAGTTCCGTCAATGATCAATCAGAAAGCTCTATTTGTTCTAATGCTTTTTATATTGATCAAAAGTAGTTTTTTCTTTTATTTTCTATGTTTTTTCCTGTATTTTCTATATATCCTACCTACTCTATGCCTGACATTATTTAGTCTTATTATTACTTTTTACTAAATTTTCCATTGTTTAATGCTCGATAAAACCATATTTCGGTGTTGTTAATGAAGCCTAACTTCTTATCTCTGACTATAAAACAGCTTTTCTTTTGTTTTGCCTAAGTATTGATTTCTCTTCTTTGATTTTTTTAAAAAGGTTTTTTTACGACTTTAATTTTAATTCTTGTTCTAAAAGGATTCATTCAGTATTAATATTTTGGTAAATATGTAGATTGGCGGCTCAAATGATGGGATGTACTATTTCGTCCGTATTCCAAAATGTTTCACATTTTTGGAGTACATTTAAGGGGATGGCTCGTGGGGGGGTAAATACAATGGGGGGACCACCCTACAATGATCCTGAGTTTCAATCATAATTGTTTATAGAATAATTTCCTAATGTTTACAGAGGTGAATGATTTAACCAAGTCATTTCAGCGCCTTTAATCGTTAATCATTTTGTAAATTATAATAGGGTTGGGGTCTGACATCATAACATAACATAATTACACGGATGACAAAAGCCACAAGGGCCTATCAAAGGTCATCCGCCTCCGTCAAAACCCACCCACAAAAAGCACCATCACCAGGGGAAGACAAAATCAAAGTCCCCCACAATATAATATAACAGATGACAAAAGCCACAAGGGCTCATCATAGGTCATCCGAGTCAAACGGCCTCTTTTTTAAGGCACCCAAACTCCCAGGAAAACTACATCCAGAGGATTGCGTCCAGAAACAAGGGTATCACCAATCAAGGCTTGTCAAGAACTAAATCATGCAGCTATAGATATATACAAACAATATTAATATATACAAAACTTAGGAACCATCACAACCTTCCCTTCCCATAAACTCATCCAACCTACTCTTAAATACATTTAGATTTAGACTACCTACTACCCTCTGCGGCAATTCGTTCCAGAAGTCTACCACTCTATTGGTGAAAAAATATTTTCTTAAATCCAACCTACACCCTTGCTTTTTAATTTTCAAGTGGTGACCTCTAGTCCGATTTCAATTATCTAACTAAAAAAACTTGCTAACATCCAATTTATCTATCCCAGAAAAAATTTTAAAGAGCTCAATCATATCCCCTCTCACACACCTCATTTTGAATGAGAACATATTTAATACCCTCAGTCTATCTATATATTCAAGGTGCCTCAGGGAAGGAATAATCTTTGTTGCCCTCCGTTGCACTGACTCGAGAAGGTTAATATCGTGTCTAAAATGCGGGGATCAGAAATGACTGATTTGAATTTTTATTTTGTTTTTCATTTAATATCTTTTTATTATCCTCATTTGGAGTCATTTTTATTTGTCTATATATTTCCCTTATTTTACTATTTTTATTACTTTTTTTATACATTTAAATCTACTTAACTAGTTCATTTAAAGGGACTACTTTTTTTTAGTTCCTTTAAACAAACTAGTTAAGTAGATTTAAATGTATAAAAAAAAGTAATAAAAATAGTAAAATGGGGAAAAATACCAAAATAACTTAACTAATATGCAAATTAATATTATTTTATAGATTAAAAGGAATTTTAAATCGAGCTATACACACTAGATGTACATGGGTCTCAGTGGCTAAGGGGGGGGTGGGGGGGTGACTCAGTGAGGACGGTCACTATACAAACAATATTGACTGAAGGACGCTTGAATGACCTTGAGTGTATGCTAAGCCAATGATGAAGGCTTTGCACCAGGGAGTGGGCATAGAGAGAGCACTTGCACATGAAAGTTGAACGTTGTTGTTACCTTAGGGGGAGGAGGGTAGACAAGGCCTGTCGGCTTCTTCCCACCATAGAACTGTGGGCTTGAATTTTGAGCTTAAAGGAGATGGATCTTGCTGAGGCTGGTCCATCTGGCCTTGAGGCTCCTGCAGCCGGAGGGGAGAAGAGGGTTCATTCCCTGCCCTCCTTCGTCCCTTGTGCTCGGGACAGATTCGTGCACACTGACTTGTGGACTTGTTGACTTCTTGGGGGAGGCCGGCCTTCTCCCTATTATTTAAGCAAGGTTTGTTTGTTTTGTTTTTTGTTGTTGTTTTTTTGCATTTTTTGTTTTTTGTTTGTTTTTTTTTCTTTAGTTGCACGCTCCTGCGCCGGGGGGACCTCTCCCCGACGCACCAGCTTGCTTCCTTTCCCCCTTTTGGGGTGTTGTTTTTTTGTTTTTTTTCTCTCTTTAATTTCATTTTAAAGTAGCCTAGAACTAGGCCAGTTTTAATACGGCGACTATTGCCCAAGTAGGCAGTCGCCAGATGAGTTCTTAAAAAAAAAAAAAATAAAAAAATCCCTGCCCTCCTAAAAAAAAATAATAGAAATAAGACAAAAATGACTGGTATCCTCTCCATCTGCTGGGCTATGGTGATGGATGGGTGTGCTGCCACTTCGGTAAGCAACCAAGCGAAGATAGGCATGTCCGACCCTGTTGCCTCCCCGGGTGCAGAGTCTGTGACAGTCTAAGTGTGCAGAGTGGAGCCTCGGTTACGTCAGAGCCCATCATTCAGAGCCTACCTGGCCTTTTTGAGCCCGTTGGCTTCAAGCACTTCCTTGTTATTCGTTCAACTGATGGCATCATGCTTGCTAAGGACATCATGATCTATTAGAGGAGAGCTTTAGCGAATGTGATTGTTAGAGAGCTGAAGGTGACCCATTTCTCGGACGGGAGCCTTTTGGCGAATGTGCCTAATCTCTTTGGACAGTTGATGGCACGGTGGAGTGTGATGCCGCATTCTACCATGAACTTCATGAAATGAATAGTTTCTGTGAGGGAACTTGTAGACTACTCTATAGTCCACGAGTCAATGTCGAGTGTCTGATGAGAAAACTGAGGTGCCTAGAGACCCACCACTACACTCTTCATTACATTCGACTGTGACAAACTCCCTGAGTCGGTGTGTGCCATTTGTATCGCTACCGCTTGAAGGAATTCATGCCACTGCTGCAGAGGTGGTACCTCTGTCACCACTTCGACCATGTTAATTGCTCGTGTAGATGTGCAAAGTTGGGGTTACCTGAAGTCTGTGTAAGTTGCTCCAAGGCCACACATGATAAGTGCAAATTGTGTGTGGCCAAGTGTGTCAATATTGTGGACCACACCCCGCTTCTTCGAAGCAATGTCATGCGTATCTGCTTGAGAAGGAAATCCTGGCTGTTCAGGCACAGGATCATCTCTCATTTCATGAGGCTAAGGACTTGATCGTGATGCACTCGGCACTGCCTGGTATCCTATGCCTCAATATTAAGAAATACACCTTCTCCTGGCCCATCCAGGCCTACGAACTCATTCGGAACCCCTCTGTGGGTTTTACCAACCCCGGGCACTCCCCTAGTAAAGCTAGCAGCACAAAAGGTTTACACCCAGCCCCAGATAAAACCCTGGCTCCCCTCCATTCCCCAGGCATGACTGTTTCCCCAAAGGCGAAACAGATGCGTTGTACCAGGCTGAAAATCTATCCTTTAACCCCAATCAATCCAACCCACTTCCTACACTAATTCTGACATGAGAAATCGAGGGAGAAATGAAACAGATTGTATGTACAGTCCTTTATTTACAAGGAAAAATATTTATAAGAGATTTTGTTACCTATTTACACACAAAAAAATGAGATTGATAGATTTGGAATTACAATATCAAAATAACAGTCCTATAACCAAACAAAGCTTTATCAAAACGACTAAACAAAGAATACAAAAGAGGCCTATTAAGCACACTGGTTACGAAACCATTCAAATTCGTACAAGGAGTCCTGGTAACCACACTTGTACTTAACAATATAAGAAAGGCCTCATGTTTTACTCTGGGGGGAAGTCCTGCTGGCTGCCACTTCAGTGTTCACAAAAAAAGGCAGTATTAAAGGAGCTTTGGCTCCTTCACCCACACCCAGTGGTAGGCTGGGTGGCTATGAGATGGTGGGTCCTTCAAAAGAGGGACCCCCATCTCTGAAGCCACCCCGCTCACCTAAGGTTTTGAGATGAAGGGAGGAAAAGACTTGTGTCGAGCCCAACCTCCCCCAATAAGTCCTCGAAGGAGACAGTGCCTTGAGCAAGAGCGAATGGAGTTCTGCCTCTGGGAAGCGTACAGCCATTCCCGTGAGGTCTTTTGTTGGAAGAGGGCCCTCGCATCTCCTCCAAGCTAGGTCTGGAGTGCATATTCCTTGAATGGAATTGCCACAGACTGGGCCAACTGAGAGGAGCTGTGGAGGCTTGTCTCGTCGCATTTTCTGTTTGCTCTTTTTGCAAGAGACCCTGCTGAGCTCATGCCACCTGCCCACCCTCCCAGGGTATAAGGGTTTTCTGACCACCACCACAGGATGGGGGCCAGGCAGGAGGATGTGCGATTTACACCCGGCATGATGTCTCCATTCTTATCTTTACATAACTCTTTTCAGGCAGTAGCTGTACCAAGATAGGAGGTATACTGTTATTTCCATGTACATTCCACCATCAGTCGACTTAGATGTGGCCCTTTCTCTTGCTCAATCTGATGCATACAAAGCATACATAGGTTCACTCACATTAGTGAGTAAATTAACTTAAATATTTGAAAAATCATTTGAACAATCACTCAATGATTTATTTTTAATTTCAGGACCATCTACCTTTTTCATGAAATTCAAGGACTTTCAAAGATTTCACGGGCTTTTCAAGGACTTCACAGGCAGTAGACACCCTGGAGGAGTCCCTTCACCCCCATCATGTGAAGTCTCCATGATACTGTATCGCCATGCAGTATCATAGGCCTTCTCCAGATTGAAAAACACTGTGGTCTAGTGCTGCCTGGGAAGAAAGGCCTTGCAGATGGCATTTTCCAGTTGGAGCAGAGCATCCGACGTGGAGTGAACCTTGCAGAAGCCGCATGTGCAGAAGACAGATAGCATCCGACGTGGAGTAAACCTTGCAGAAGACAGATAGCATCCGACGTGGAGTGAACCTTGCAGAAGCCGCATGTGCAGAAGACACATAGCCTCCTCTATCCAGAAAAAATGGCTAATCTAACATTTACCAATTTCTTCATCAACTTACACATGCAGGAATTGGAGAGAGTGGGCAGAAACCAGTTTAGGTAGAGTGATCACTCCCCAGTTTACACTTTCCCTTTTGAGAGTCTACTTGTTGATGCTCGGGAGATGACACTCACTTTGCGCTGTGCACAGGGCATAACTCGTCTGTGCATGTGATCCCGGTGGCTATCCTGCTAAGAAATGCCAGTCATACCCTAAGCCCTTCGGATTTAGTGCTATTTAACTCCTTCAATGGCTAAGTATAGCTCTTGGGTTGATGGTGCCCCTGGTTCTGCCCCTGATGCCACGCTGGAGGGTACCATCTTTGACCATTTGTCACCACGCCTCTTCTGCCAAAGCTTCTACACCACCAGGAGTATTGCATTCTACCTTTTTGGAGCACACCGTTTCACACTAGAACTGTGCAAGTTATATGGATGACTCCAAGTCCATATCCCCTCTGTTTGAAGTCAGCGGGGCTCTGCCAGGCGCTGCGTCTGTCTTCACCGCCGAGCTAGTTGCTATACACTTCTGGGTACAGGAGATTATGCGATATCCCTGATTCAGAGACCAGATTGTGATTTATAGCAACTCACAAAGCGCCTGGTTCAGGATATCGGTCGTGCCACGGTTTTGGCAAGGCAGGCAGATATTGAGATTATCTTCTACTGGGTTCCTGGACATGGAGGAATTATGTGGAATAAATACGCCAAAGAGTCTGTTAGGACTGGGCGACCAGACCAGCGTTTCACTCTTACTCACACCAATTACATGGCAGGAATACAGGTATCTCCAGACTGCTTGGCAAAGAAGATTGGAGACAGTCATAGAGAACTTAAAGTTGCGTCCCTTTGCGCGGCAACTGTTCCCATGGACCTACACCCCAATGCCACGATGACTTCAGGTTGCTTGTTTCTTTGCTCCAGGCTGAGGCGGGCATTTCTTTTTATGCCTGAGTGTGCTTCCTGCTTGTTGCTCTTTTCCTTTTTTTTTGTTATTTTAATGTAGCCTAGTACTTGGGTCCCGTGAGTATTGGACTTATGCCCAAGTAGGCAGTCGCCAGATGGGCTCCAAAAATAAAAAAATAGGAGCTTTGGAGGCTTGTCTCCTCATATTCGATATACCCCCCTGTCACCCTCCTTAACTCTTAACGGTTATGTAACCTCACCTCCACAGCATGGTGGACAGGCTTTTTACACCTGCCATGATGCATCCTGGATAGGAATTGTTTGGGTATCATCCCATCATTGACATTAACTTAATAACTAATTAGCTCAAGAACTTTGGAGGCTTCCATCATGGATCAGCTTTGTAGCTCCAATTCAGAGTACTTTTCATTAAATATTTTAGCTGTAAAATAAGTCATCATCCAGGTTTATGAAATTAATTTCCATTAAAACATCGTTTCAGACACGGTCTTTCTCAACATCAGGACCTTTTCAACAAATGGTAAAGGTAAGCCTGTCAAATTTTTGGCCATCTATAAAATTTAAATTTATCTTGATTAAAAGATTAATTTTTGTTTTTAGTTTGTCCTCTTTTTTATGATCTATGGCTTTTCTCAGTTATTCCTCATCTTCAAATATCCGCATTGGTCTCAACATTTTTGCTTTTGTTTCTTCATCCTTCAGATCCCAAAGAAGACTCCTTTTCTTAATAAAATTATCTTCCACACACACATATATATAAACATACATATATATATATATACAGGTAAAAATCATGAAAGGTAACACATAAGTATAAATATTTGTGTATACCACATAAGGAATAGCCTTCCTTTCCTAGATATTCTAATAATTAGATAACTAGATAGGTTTAAATTTTCTATTTTCAGGAAACCGACAAATAACTTATCCTATGTCTATTTTTATTCAGGTCATTCTAAAAATATTATATCAACAGTTTTGTTCCATGTATCTTATGGCACTCAGAATATGTAGTCCTCACTATAGAGATAAAGAGTTTACAAAAATTGAAGAGATTGCCTCTAACTTATGCTTACCTGAAATATTTTTTGGAAAACTGCATGAATAAAGCCAAAAAGACATAATTGCAAGTTAAGGAAAACAGAACCTTATTACAACATATTACTTTTACCGTACCATGATAATTTTTTGTATGCACTTCCAATGTTAAAACAACTTAATATAAATTTAGTTTTTAAATACATTAAAAAATATGTTAATAAAACACTCCAAGGAATGATAATAATGTAATATATAGTATACCTTGTTTGGATTATAATTTATTCTATGTATGTAAGAACCAAGCAGCACCAAAACAGTCTCTAAGGGATATTCCAATAATGCCTAAGATGGGTCACTGGATTAACTGGTCAAAAGCAGATACTATAATGCATATCAATGATTTTATCTACAGAAATATCCTTTAATCATTCTTAATCTCCAGCACAAAGGCAAAAAATGTAAATATAAGCCCAGGTTTGTTTATTTTAGACACAGTTCTATCCTTCTTTCTTAAATCTAACTTATCAGAGATCCTAAAAAAATCTGACCAGAGGGAAGCTTGCTCTGTAAAATACGATGTATCTCTATCTTGTAAACCATTGTAAGGTTTGAAAATGTCAAAACGGTGAAAGTACTAACTCAATCAGTTTTTCATTTTCCTTGCATGGTATAGACAAAAATATATATATATATATATATATATATATATATATATATATATATATATATATATATATATATATATATATATATATATATACACCAAATGTTAACACACAATAGGAAAACAGAGATCTTACAAGAGATGACCCCAAAAATAGCCACAAGAAAAAAAAATGCCCTAATAAGGGCTTGAACTTCAGACCTCTGCTTATCGAGACCAGTGTTCTACTGCTGAGCTAGTGGGTCCAATGCAGTTAGCAACACATTCTTGGGGTCATCATATCTAATATATATTTCCAAAAGTCTATATGACCTCTATAGAAGGCCACTTAAAGCAACCTCAAAGGTCACCAACGGTTACCTCTGGGGGTAACTTGACCTGGGTACTAACATAGGCTACTCAGATTTGGCAAAAATGGTGTCACTTGGTTGTTAGGTTAGTTTCAAACTTTTTACCCTTTCTAGGTTCTTTTGGACAAGTATTCGCTACTATGAGTTGCATTTAAAGCATCAACATTACCCATGGAAAAATTTAGGTTTGCCAGACCAATTATGAGACGGCAATGTTTAAAAAATGCAATAATACCTATTATCAGCATGACCAAGACTCAAATATTTCGGATATTTAGTTAAAAATTACATCCATCTGCTTGAAGCACGCTTTAAAGTCTGTGGCTGCCACCCACATACTTGCGTTTGCCTGCCCGGCTACCCGCTTGTTTGCCCCTGCCGCACTACTGTAATGTGAAAATTGTTCTTGTTAATCTTTCATGATACACTACTCCATTACTCAAAATTAAAATATACCTTATATTTTATATCTCCCAACTTTTAATTGTGTAATTTAATTCAAGCAGAGAATTTAATTTGTTCAAGATAGTTTTTTAGGTCTGGACAATGCTGGGTATCTTTGCTAGTATATATATATATATATATATATATATATATATATATATATATATATATATATATATTTAAATTAAGGTGTTTGTTATTTTTTACCCTTAAGAATTTTATAGCTCCATTATATATTAAAATTTATTAATTAGATAAATTCAACTATGCGATCACTTTGTTTGTAACAAAATTATTAGCCCTGAAAATTTGGTATCTTATTTTGCAGCCCAAAATTCAAATTTTTGGAATTGATGGGAGATATGCAATGGCATTGTACTCTGCTGCATCTAAGAAGAAGGCTCTAGCTGGGGTTGAAAAGGATTTAAACACACTTTCTGTAAGTATTAAAACATTTCCTATCTTTATTGAGTGTTTTGCCACTCTGTATTCTCCCTTAAGGCCTTTCTTTCTGACTGGGCGCCTGCAGTTTAAGATGCTGAAGTCCTCACTGCCATCTCTCTCCACCTTTGGTAAGCATCAAACCAGGATTCACCTTTACCAGTCCCCCCGCCCCCACCTGATAGATGTTGAACACAGTGCCAAGAGTATTGCAAATTTGATCTGAATTGGGCCTCCATCCAGAGGCTAACTACACTTAATCTTGTCTACACTGTATTAGATTTATATAAACTATTATTAGGAAAAACCTGCCATCTCTCCTCCACATCAGACCACCATTTTATTTGCATATATATTAGTTTATTATTAACTTTTTAATAATAAAACATTTTTGCCTGGCTCTCTTCAAGCTCACAAGCTTTACAGAGAATGTCTAACAACTAAGAAAAGGCTTAAGGTAAGTATTGGGCCTTCAAGATACACTTGAAGCTGCCAAAGGGGGGGGGGTATATGCTAGGAAACTGCTTCACGAGCTAGGTATAGCTCTTGTCCAGTGGCACCTTGTGTTCTGCCCAGGACGCCATCCTGGCGGGTACCACTTTTGGCTATTTTTTGCAACACCTCTGCTCCCAAAGCTACTACAGCGCTGGGAGTATTGTGTTCAACATTTTTGGAGGACACCAAAGAGTCTGCGAGGACTGGGCGACCAGAACAGCATTTCGATCTTCCTCACCAACAACATGGCAGGAAGATGGGTAGCTCTCCCGGCTGCTTGGCAAAGAAGATGGGAGACGGTCATAGGGAACTTAAAGCTGCGTCCCTTTGTGCTGTGACTGTTCCCATGGACCTACTGCCCAATGCTGCGAAGGCGAAGGTTGCTTTCTGTCGTCTCCAAATTGATCACACTTGTAGGACACATTGCCATTTGATGGAGTGCTTGCCTCCACCTTACTGTGAAGACTGCGTTGTCCCTCAGACTGTTTGGCACATTCTTGTTGAATGTTCCAGTCTGGGTGATCTTCGCACATGTTACCGGTACCAAGACAAGCGTGATCGCTACCACTTATCCCTTGTACTCAGGATGGATTTGTGCACATTGACCCTTTTGGAGGGGCCAGCCTTCTCTTGTTTATTTAACTAGGTGTTTTTTTTTTGTTTTCTTTGTAGGTCGCACGTCCCTGCATGGTGGGGGGGGGGAGATCCCCCCCGATGCTGAAGCCTGCTTGTGGCCTTTTTTCTTTTTTATTGTTTTTTGGTTATTCTAAAGGAGCCTAGTACTAGGCTGTTGTGGTGACTATGATGACTTATGCCCAAGTAGGTAGTTGCTAGATGAGCTCTTAAAAAAAAAATCATCTAATTGGGGAATTTAGTCCATGATTGAAAAACTGGGTGTACTTTTGGCAAGGTAGGCCCTTTTTTAATTTATTTTTATCTAGGTAAAATAGGACTGAAGTTACCTTATCTTTTCCTATCAGAGCCTTTTAAAAACTGACACAACCCTCCGTGAATTTCTCATGAATCCACTGCTGAGCAAAGGTTTGAAGAAATCTGCTTTCACCGATGTTCTGAAGAAGAAGTCAGGAAATGCATTGACAGCCAATCTTTTAGGTATGTTCTTATCTACCTTGATTTAAAGGGATTGTCCAACTCTTAGGAAATTGAGTGTGAGAATGATGACGAGTCTAGTCTTTTTATTTGGGGCCACCCGGGGGTAGCCTGTTACACCTGGTACCTGGAAGAGCTCCATATCCTCCTCACTTTGGTGCCAATTAGGGAAGCCTTCCCTGTCATAGGGTTGATTTGAAGTCTGACAGGGCCATGGCATTGCGTTTTTTTCTTCTATAACTATCCCCCCATCCCTGTCTTCCCTCAGGGGGCTACCCTATGTAGCCTGTTACACTTGGTACCCAGAGGAGCTCACATCCTTCCCAGCCTGAGTCCAAATCAGGGAAGCCCTCTCACTGGGTTGGCTTGAAATCTCTGATGAGGCTTGGGAAAGTTGTTGGTGCACTTTCCTCTTGGCCTCTCACTGCTACTTTATTATTATTATTATTTAATATTATTACTTGATTATTATGTAGTATGATTTTTATATTATTTATTATGATATATTATGTATTATAATTATTATTAGTATTAATCAGAATTATTTATTATTTAATTTGTTTTATTATTATCATTATGGCTATCCACTTATCCTGTACAAAGTTCGGTTCAGTAGCCATGCATGCCATCCTGGGATCACTGAGCACCAGGGTATAATAATAATAGGTGATTACCCACCCTACTCATTTGTGGACCCGCCTATCTCTACTTCTCTTTATTTCATCCCCTCTAACCCCTTTCCACACTTGCTCTTCTATTCTTAGAGGTTCTGGTTGCCTGGTGCACTTTCGTCCTCTTATGAGCCTTAGTTGAGTGGCAGTGTATATCATGAGGTCCCTACCTGCTGCCAGAGCCAAAAGTCTGCTGGCAAGTATTAGGTACAGGGTGTGCTGTACCATCAACTCTGCTCACCTTCCTCCAGTATATATATAATGTTGCTACTCCAGCACCATCATTTATGGTTAAAGTTGCAGAACAATTTTACCAAAATGGCAGGCCTGGTTGGCAAAGCCCATGAATGCCAGACTGGGACTGATTACACTGTGCAACACAATTTTTGTTTTTGGTAGCAACTGTTATTTTCTATTTGCTTTTGTGTCCAGGATAATGATATTTATATGAAATTTACCTATTACCTCTGGAAGAAAGTGACAAATTTGAACTTTCATTTGCATAATGTAGAAACAAAATGACATGATACAAAAATAGCATTTATTTATTCTAGCATTACATGAGTGATACAATTAAAATATTAGAAATGAGTAGTTTTCTGTAATTTACGCTTTACTGTAAATTACTTTGACAAATCAGCCACCAAATATAGTCTCCCATCAGATTTTCATTATACGATTCTTGATAGCGGCATTCAAAGTCAAATAGATCATGGTGAAAGCGCTCACCATGCTCCTCAGACTATGCTCCCATGTTCTCCTTAAATTTATCAAGATGAGTGTCAAGAATATGAACTTTCAGGGACATCCTGCAACCCATCTTGCCATAGTTCCTCAGCAAGTTCTCAACAAGCTCTACATAGTTTTTTGCTTTGTGATTACCTAGGAAGCCCAGAACCACTGTGATAAAGCTGTCTCAATGTTCCATGCTGCTTTTTCCATTCTACTGAGCTTCTCCGTAAACTCCTTGCACTCCATAATCTTTTTTATTTGTAGACCAACAAAGAATCGAGCTTCCACCTTTGCCACAGATAGCTTAGGAAAGAAATCTTGGAGATACTTGGAAGCTGCACACTCCTTATCTAGAGTTCTGACAAATTGTTTCATAAGGCACAATTTTAAATGCAGAGGAGGAAACTGTACTTTTCGGGGGTCCAACAAATGCTCCCATTTAACGTTTCTCCCCACACTAAACTCAGTCTGTTGTGGCCAATCCTGCTGATGGTAGTGTGCCACGGTGTCCCTGCTGTCCCAAAGGCAAAGATAACAAGGAAACTTGGTAAAGCCCCATAGGAGATGCATCAAGAAGGCCACCATTTTGAAGTCTCTTATAACCTCCCAACCGTACTCTTCATATTTCAATGCATCTAGCAAGATCGTGACACTGCTGTATTCCTCTTTTAACTGGACAGAGTGAGCAAGGGGAAGAGATTGATACATGTTCTCATTATTAAGCAGCACTACTTTCAGGCTCCTGGACAAGCTGTCAATGAAGAGGCGCCTTTTGTTGGGGTTACAGACGATTCCAAATGCCTCAAACAGACTGGTCACATTGTGACAAAAGCAAAGGTTATTTTAACTTGTAGAAGAGCTTGGAAAACATTGGTCATGCTTTCTCTGATGTGATATTTGCACACTGTCATCTAACAAATTCCAATGCTGGAGTCTTGAAGTTAACAGCTTGCCATTGGACTTTGTGAGAACAAGATATCTGACAAGGTTGTTGAGATCTCTTTTGGTTGAGGTAGTATAAGTTTCTTTCCTCACTTGCACCTCTCTAATCTGGATCAATGGCTTTATCCTCTTCTGAACTGCTTTTCCTTTCTAAAAACTGCTGCTCTCTTTTTGGAGGAGTGGGTTCGGGGAGCTCAGAACTGGTGCATTTTTGCCTGCTCAATGTTTGGAAGGGTTCACCATGTAGAAAAAACAATTGCTTGAGGGGTCAGTTGGTTCCCTCCAAATTCATGGGATAGCGAAATTCATAGCTCTCTTTTCTCCTCTCTACCATCCTGTAAAAAATTAACAAAATGAAAACATAAGTATAAAGATACAAATACTTTTAACTTAGTGTTATTAGAAATGTTAAAAAAAATTAAAATCCAGTATCCAAATAAACAAAACGCATTATATATATATATATATATATGTCGTGGTATGACATTACATTATATCAATACCATATTATATCTATGAGGGAGGGACCAATAACTTGAAAGTGAACCGACAAAAGGGGCGGGAAACCATGAGTTCGGATGGGCTGAGTAGTGAGAGAGTGCAATGAGGTCAGGTAAATTATGGACAATGGCAAAGTTCAAGGTTATTTAAAGAGACATTTACAAAAATAGAATTTTATTTACACAAAAAAATAATGAGAATTGAATGGTAAAATTACCTCAGAGAATTAACAGGCAAAAATCACATTAATAAACGAAAGGGGGAATTGTAGTTATAAATCAGGCTATGAAGTTAGAACTTAAGGTATTCCTCTGGAGGAGACTATTCAAATGGGGGAGGGGGTTGGCTTACAGATGTCTTCTGCAGTTGAGGTGAGGCTGCTCAGACTTCAAAGCGAGAGGTTGGAGTGATGACGGTTCTCCAAAAGCAAGGGGGGGGGGTAACTTCCGATCCAGGGGAGTTTATTTTGGCTACCCCGAAATGAGGAGGGCTTCGACAGGAGTTGATGAAAGAAGTCAGAAAAATCACTTGGGGCAATCGTTCAGTGGAATTACCTCCTGGCTGGGGCTAATTCCAAATACACAAAATAGTCCAGCTGTTACTTTGCTTTGTTGCTAGCACTTGACTTGGAACCATGGGGAAATCTTCAGGGTTCTGGGTGAGACTTTTCAACTGTGACTCTCTTCCGTGGAGTCGAGCGTTATTTATGTCCGAGGCTCTCCCCGGAGTTGGGGGATAGTGGGAAACAGCTCTACTCTCGAAGGACCTCAAATCTTCTTGCAGAGCTATTTTAGCCTGCATAAAGGCGAATCGTAGGGGACTCAATTCGAGGCTACCGCTTGTGGAATGGGGGGGGGGGTAGGCTTACCACTTTAGGCCTAGCCGGGCCTTCTGCTGCACATGGGAGTTCCTTTTTGCTAAAGATCTTCCACGTGGAGATTCCCTCACAATATATATATATATATATATATATATATATATATATATATATATATATATATATATATATATATATATATATATATATATATATATATATATATATATATATATATATATATATATATATATATTACCTGCCAGAGTTCTTTTGCAGAGCTTGCAGGTGAAATGAGATGCCCTAGGTTTGTCTTGTTCTCCGACTAGCATGCCATAATATGCCTTGTAGGCCTCTCACATTTTAGCAGATCTCTCTACAGAGTACTTTTTCACTCTTGTCTTAATAAATTCGCCTCATTCATAGCAAAATGTATCTGTCAGATGCTTACAACCTCTTGATGCCATGTGTGATGTATGCTTCTATCAATGACGAGTGACTTTGTCTGCGCTGTGATGGCTAGAGTTAAACTGATCTGTTGATTAGACATTCTTTGTATTTATACAGTCATATACGTTGCCAGAATGTTCTAGAGATTCTTCAAACATATAAAAACTTAAATTCTAGAAAGCTCTACAGTTTATTTTTCACCAAATTAGTGCTGAATCTATATGGAATGTTAGAGAACTGCCATTGATTTCCAGGTTGCGAAACCAAAATATAAGGGAAATAATGGCTATTACTACTGTATTACTGTTTCTATAACTATAAATACAGTACACCATGTTTATACCATAACTGAAAAAACATAACTCTTGAAACTTTTCATATTTTTACTATTTGCATCAAAATAATGTTATTTACCATAAATGGGCTAATTTAAAAATTCAATGTCCTTGCCACAAAAGCAAAGTTTTGGGATTAAGATTGACTCTTTTTATTTAATAGAACCACAAACAATTGGGAAATAACACTTTTGACCCAAAGACAAGGCAAAAGTGAAATTTTGTTACACAGTGTTGTGTAAATGACCACATTCTGTCATTTCTGATCCTATTGACTCATTTCTTAATCCCCAAAGTCATTGGTTGGGAGGTCGCATAGTATCTCATTTCCATGAGCCCTTTTTTTTATCATACTAGTGGGACTGCACATGGGGATCTGTCTCTAAGCAGGGCCTCATCATCCTTGGCTGTTACTCCCTTCAGCCAGGGGTAGGGCTTCCCTCTCAATATCCATATGTGGTAAAGGGGCTTCTGCTTTGCCATCTTTGAAGCCATTCACTGGCAGCTACAGTGCTTATGGGTGCAGGAGATTCCCCGTCACTCTCAAGTAACTCAATCCCCCTACAAGCAAGCAGCTGTAGGGGGATTGTCAAGAGTGTAGGCAGGTGACACAAAATTGATGGCCCTCTGTGAGAGTCATTTGATACAGCCAACCCCATTTGCATGGGCAAGGGATAACAGGGCCCAACAGTCCTTGTCCCCGACAGTCATGCAGTCTTCCATATTTAGCTTACAGGGGGTTGGTGTGCCTGCCAACTTCTTTTCCCAAAGGATGTCACTTCACTGGCCAGAGGTGACATCACAAAAAGTACCTCAAATGGGATATGTGATGCCTTGGAAGGGATGGCTATATAGAGGAGCCCCCCTTCCCCCCGCCTACAGAAAGAAAGATCATAGAGGTGACCCAGTTCCAGATGGCAGGATCTTCCATGGGGTCGAGCCCGAGCTCATTGCCAAACATTAAACCTAAGTACATTCCTGTGCAAGCTTCTCATCAGGAAGCTCGGGGTCCCTGAGTACTTGCAAGAAGTGGTACCTCTTTTCCTCTTTGGTGCCTCACAAGGCTAAGGACTTAGTCCCGGCGATCAGTAGGATTTCCAATTTACTCTTGGCTGCTACAGGCCTACGAGCATGGTCATTTCTGCACCCATTCTGAACCCTTCTCTGGGTTCTACCAATCCCAGGCGCTCCCCTGGTAGAGCTGGCAGCAGAAAGGGTTCCCACCCAGCCTTGGCTAAAACCAGGATTTTCCCTCTCGCCAAGCGTGACATGTCCTGTAAGGCGAAATGGCTGTGCACCTCCACTGAATTATTAGATGCCATCTTCCGGGGTTCTTAAAGCTGCAGCCCAAAAGTAGGACCCCACCAAAGGCTGGGCTGGGTTGCTCGGGATGGTGGATTCTCTGAAGGAGGGACCCCCTCCCTTGAAGCTGCCTCACCCGCCTAATGTTTTAAGGCGGAGGTAGGAAAAGATGGGGCGAGCCCAACATCCCAGATAAGTCCTCGAAGGTGACGGCAACTTCAGCGAATTTTTCGGCCAACAACGCCCGAAGATCTGCATCTGGGAAGGTACGACCATTCCTGTGAGGGTCCTCTCCTGAAAGAGGGCGACTGCATCTCCTCCGAGATAGGCCTGGAGGGCATATTTCTTCAGTGTAATTGCCGCGAACTCCAGGCCAACTGGGAGGAGCTGCGGAGGCTCGTCTCCTCTCGTTTCCCGTTAGCTATCTTTTTGCTGGAGACCATCCTGGGCGCACTCCTACCACCATCCACTGCTCGACCCAGACTTGTTTGTTTCCAAATGGGGTGCGCCTGGAAGTAGTAGACTCACTGTTTCTTTGGTCTTGTATTTGAACGACGCCTTGCCTGGGAGGCTCATATTCGCCGCCTTAAGCTCTCTTGTACTATGACATGGACATCTTTCCTTTGTGCCGTTCAGCGCCTGGGGAGCTGATAGGGCTACCGCCTTACTTTTTGCGACATCCTTTGTTCGGTCGAAGCTCGACTGCAGATGCAAGTTTTATGCATCCGCAGCCGAGCGTGTATTGCGGAAGGTGGACTCGATCCATCACAGCAGCCTTCGCCTGGTGACCGGTGCCTTCCGCACGTCCCCCATTGATAGCCTACTGCTCAATGCTGAGGAGATGCCACTCGCTCTGCGCCGTGCACAGTGCATAATTCACCTGTACGTGCGAGCGCGACGCCTCCCTCAGTCGCCAACAGCTCTCAAAGCATTCGCAGCTGATCTCCGCAGTACCTATGCTGCCGAGAGACGCCAGTTATACCCTAAGCCCTTTGCGTTTCTCGCTAGGAAAGTCCTTTGAGAGCTAGGTATAGCTCTCTGGCTGGTGGCACCCATGGTTCTGCCCAGGATTCCACCCTGGAGAGTACCACCTTTGAATAATTGTCGCCACGCCTCCGCTCCCAAAACTTCTACAGTGTCGCGAATATTGCGTTCGGCCTTTTTGGAGCACAATTCGTGTCACGCTGGAACCGTGCCAGTGTATAGGATGGCTCCAAGTCCCAAGAGGGGTTCGGTTTCCACGCCGTGTCCCCTCTGTTTGAGGTCAGCGGGTCTCTGCCAGGCACTGTGTCTCCCTTCACAGCCGAGCTGGTTGCAATACACCGCTCGTTACGGGGGATAACCCGACGTGCCCTGTTCGGGGACCGGGTTGTGATTTATCGCGACTCACAGAGCCCTGCGTGCTCTCCGCATCCCCTGGTTCGCGATATCCATGACGCCACAGTTTTGGTGAGCCGGGCGGATGTCAAGATTATCTTCTACTGGGTTCCTGGACATGTTCCTGGGAATTTCGGCGAATGAGGGCGCCAAGGAGTCTGTGAGAACTGGGCGACCAGACCAGCGTTTAGATCTTCCTCGCCCCGATTACATGGAAGGAATAGTGGCTGCCCTTCGCACTGCATGGCAACGAAGATGGGAAACTGTCGAGGGGAACCTAAAATTACGTGCCATAGCGCCGCGCCTGTTCCCATAGACCTACCCCCCAGTGCCGTGACGGCTTCAGGTTGCTTTCTGACGTCTCCGAATTAGATAGACTCGCGGTTCTTACTGCCATTTGATGAAGCACTCGCCTGCATTGTTCCCCAGAGTGTTCGGCACATTCTTGTTGAATTTCCTATTCTGGGTGATCTTCGCGCACGTTACCTGTCTACCGGGATGAGCGGGATGTCTACAGCTTGTCCCTTGTACTCGGGATGGGTTTATGCACACAACACAGACTTGTGGACTATATGACTTTTAGGAGGAGGCTGGCCTCCCCTTTATTTGCCTGATGTGTTGTTTTTTTGTAGGTCGCATCTTCCTATGCCGGAGCGCGCTTTTTGCTTTGTTTTATTTTTTTAGCCTTTGTCCTTTTTTATCGGTTATTTGTTATTTACATGTATTATTTGTTGTTTTTTAATATAACCTAGTAGTAAACTGTGTTGTGTACGGCGACTTGTGCACAAGTAGGCAATCGCCAGATGGGCTCCCAAAATGAAAAGAAAAGAAAGTGACGTGCCTGTTTCTGAGGCAGATTGTGATCTATAGAGACTCTCAAAGCGTCGTGAGTGGTCCCGTGACATTGCAATCTCCACTTTCCCTGTTTGGCGGTATCCGTGATGCTACGATTTCCGTGATCCGGGTGGATGTCGAGATTATCTTCTGCTAGATTCCTGGACATGTTGGGAATGATGCTGCACCCTGGTCTTCCTTATCCTTTATCCCAGGGCTCATATTTATTCAGATAACATGGCAGTCCTTTATAATATTAGGCGAGGTAAACTTCCCAAAGAGATCCTACTGTTATTATCATCTACTTGTCTTATTGTACTTTCTAAGACCTTTCACTATTCCTCCATTAATTTTTCATATATTAAAACTACCAAAAATCCTGCTGACTTGGTTTCCCAGATGGTCCTCAGACCGAACCATATTTAGCCCTTTCCCTCTTAGATCCTTTTGTGACTATAAAAGGACCCAGGGAGCGGGAAACCCTATCAGTCTGTTCTTTGACTGCCGGTGCATGGTCAAAATTATTTTTGGTATTTAAAATTTTTCTTCTCAATAATGGTTAAATTTATATATTGGGTTGAGGAATAAGTTCTTGCAGTTTTAGCATTTATTCATTACCATTAACAACTTTAGAAAAACTTCATTTTTAATTGATAACAATATGCAATTTAATCTATAATGTATTCTTCGTTGTTATTTACGACTTCTTCCCAATGTTCAACTAGTTTTTCGATGCCTCTGCAATAAAAATCTCTGGATTTTGACTCAAAGAATTCGTCTAACTAGGTTCTTAATTCCACATCAGTATGGAACGAAACGCCGCGCAAATTGTTGGAGAGCGATCGGAACAGATGGAAATTTGATGGAGCCAAGTTTGGCGAATATGGAGGATGTGGCAGTATTTCCCAATTAAATGTTTAAATGGCATCTTTTGTCATATTGGCAATGTGAGGACGAGCATTGTTGTGTTGCAGAAGGACTCCATAACATCGATGAGGTTGCTTTTCATGTATATCTTCGGCGAGTCGATACATTTGTTGAACGTAGAGTTCTGCATTAAAAATCTCGTTGTTCGAAAGGAGCTCATAAAGAATGATGCCTTCACAATCCCACCACACACACAACATCGTCTTTCGTGGATGAAGTCCTTGTTTTAATCGCAGAAGTGTTTTTTTATTGGGGCTAAGCCATTGTTTTTGATGGTTCATGTTGACATAAACACACCACTTTTTGTCGCCAGTGATGATGCAGTGAAGAAATCTGTCCTTATATCCAAGAGTAGCCTTGTGACGAGCAAGCAAACCTGCGGCAATCGTGGAGCATTGAAGTTTGTTGCTTTCACTCAAAGCGTCCGGAACCCATGCACCTAGTTTTTTAACTTTCTCCATCGAATGAAGGTGATTCACTACAGTTTTCTGATCACACGTCAATTGTACAGCCAATTCTCTAGTCGATTGATGAGGATTTTCATGACGGTCATTCAATCAATCTTCATCCAACTTAATGGGGGTGACCAGAACATTCTTTGTCATTAAGATTGAAATGACCGTTTTTGAAACGTGGAAACCACCATTGAGCTATCCTTTTTGATAAAGCATTTTCTCCGTACGCTGCACAAATATCGCGACGAGCTTTGGCTACGTTTGCATTGTTCCTGTCTCGATTGAAAATGAATAATAACAAGTGTCGAAAATGCGCCTTTCTTTCAACTTGACATTCCATTTTGAGGGTACAGAACAAAAATTAAATTAACACAACTTTTAAATAAACCGCAATGACTTATTACTCAACTTCAAGACGTAGCCTAAGCAAAAGCTAATAGTCTACGCTGTTTAGAGACGTAGCTCAACCTTTGCAAATTTTACTCTCATTATTTATTATTGTTCTTAATATGTGCACAAATCACATCAACAAAACTTAAATCACCCCCCCCCCCTAAAAAAACCCAAGAACTTATTCCTCAACCTAATAACTTTTGAAATCAAAATTTTTGTAAAACCTGTTTTACATTTTCAAAATAAAGGAGTACCATTGGGGGTACTTTCCTACGGTGACTATAAAAGGAGCGAGAAATCCTATCAGTCTGTTCTTTGACTACCGGTGTACAGTAAAAAAAAAAAATATTGCTACCTGGATCATCCTGAAAGTGTTCCACTCCCATGCTGCTTTCTGTGCAGTGAAAAGGTGACTATTCTTCTAGATAGTGTCTTCTCCTTCCGTTAAATCGTTAATTTTTGGAACCCATGAGGGTAACCCAAGCGCTGTCTGGCTATGCCGAACAAGCAACTTGTCACAACACCCAAGAAACTGGCACAGGAACACCATCTTCCAGGGGACTTGGAACAGGCTATTGAGAGTGGAGAAGCACCCATATCAACGTTGATACGTCTCACGAGGTCAGTCAAAAGTAGCCAGGACCATACTCCCCAAAGGTCCCCCTGGATACCCTCTTCACCGGTCCAAGCAGATAGAGGTAGGTCACCTATTAACATTTGCCAGCCCTCTCAACCTGATTGACCTACCCGCTACGATAAGGTTGTTGTCCAACTGACGGAAAAATTGGGATCCGTCAGGTTCAAACGCAGGGACTGTGAGGACATTGCTACACTCGTCACACTCTACAAATACCGGAGGTACTTGAAGGACGAGGAGTACGACCATCTATCTCTTGACGAATCCGTCTTTATTTTGTAAAACTTAAATATGGCTGGGGTTCAACACTGGTGAATGCCAGGGAGAGGGCAACGCTGGATACTAATATTACATTAAGCGAAAACACGCTTAAAGCTAGAACTAGTTTCCCGAATTACCAGTATGGGCAGCAACAACAATACCAGGAGAGAGGAAGACAATAGGCCAGGGTGGATGGCAGAGGCAGAACAGGGCGTAGGGGGCGGCCGCCTGCTAGCGGAATGCATTAAGGGAGCTCGCTCATAAGCGTCAAACTAGAGTGGAATTAGAAGTCTCTTGTGCTTCCCTCGGAAAACTTGAACTTTTCCCTCCAACGAGGGGCACTCCCCGCTCTTCTCTCCGCCTAGACCTATGATCTCTCCCCTAAAACACGACCCTCCAGTGTCCCTTCGTGCCGACGATACCGCCACTCGTGAAGACCTGCAGCTTCAAAGTTTACAACGGTTTTTCGAGGAAGCGGCCACTCAACTCGCGGGCTACAACATTGAAAACCCAAACCAAACATCGTGTGTTTTCACGCTCGCAAGTTTGGCCCGGAACGGACATGATAGGTGTCGTGCCCCTCCCTGGTATGTCCGTCTCCACGGTTTTCAATGTAGACAACCCTGAAGTCTCGCCGGCTCGCCAACTCCCTATGACAAGTGGTCCTCCGGCTCTTCCAGAACCGGACCACTTCTGGGAGGGCGATATTCTTCAAGCCGTCCCCATCAACGAAGACCATTTGTTTGCAGAAGACGTCGCAGTGGAACAACAACAACATCAGCAGGACCAGGAACAACAAGGACAGGGAAGCTATCCGCAGAAAGGATGCGGACTTTCCACCTTGCATCGACCCTTTGGAACTCTCAGTGAAACCAGTGTGTAGTAAACTTAACCAGGTTTCCAACCTGGTTAAAAGTGCTGCCAACAATGGCATTAAAGTGCTTTTCCCTAAAGGGTATTCTTCCCGACAAAACTTATATTCGTACATATAATTCCTAAAGTTGCATGAATACAACAAGTGTGGTTCCCTATAGTGCTGGTTGTTGCGTTAATGCAACATCCATTGTTTTCAATCTTTAGTTGTCGTAAAATTAAACTTTATTATGGATAAAATTATTAATACAATCATCTACCATGTTCCTAAACCATTAAAGATACACATACATAGCCTTCATTAGGGTAGCACACAAGATAATTGGTACATACCTTTTAAATGATGAAGACATGATATTTGAAAAAAATGGCCTTGTCAAAATGGAGCCGAATCTTTTCTTTCAATTGGAGAGAGCTGAAACATAGCACACCCACTTCCCCTGACTGTCTGCTTGGGACTAATCGCTGTCTTGAGGTGGCCGCATGCGCCTGTTTGCATACTTGTCCTGAACTTTATGGGCAGGTTTTGTGTTGCAAAAACGGAACTGGCGGTGTAAATGGGTTAATTAATTTAACCAAACATCAGGCTTTGAAAGAATTATTGATGACATTCCTAAGTAGGCAATTGCCAGTTGTGAGATAAAACGGTGTCAAAAGTTCCATTCTGCGGTAACTTTCCTCGTGCTGCCTGTCTCGGTTCCTGGATAAGGGATTCAGGTAGTCTGCATGTTCCTTGTTCCTGGAGGAGGAGGGAGGCCTCCACACCTGTGCTTTTTTTTGTTTGTTTGGAAGTTTTTTGTGGTGGTGCGGGGGAGAGAGTTATATTTAGTTTTTAATATAGTAACCCTTGACAGCTAAAAGTTTTCAATCTTAATTGAGTACTGAGAAGTTTGTATGGGAATGAGGGTACTGGAGCGTAGTATTGATGAGGGATTGGTTCTGTCTACTTTGAACTCTGCTCATGACTCTTTTTGTCAATGAGATGGATTTGGAGATGTTTATTGTAGCTTTTGCATCATAAGTAATTGTGGTAGAGATGAAACCGATTGTAATAACATGGTTTTAAATGGTAGAAAAATATGGGGGAATTAGAGGTTAATGAATGGTAAGAGTTGGAGTGTGGAATGTACCTGAAAACTGCATGTGACTACACTAGTGCCATCTTTCGTGAGGCTATAATTGTATAGAAGGAGAAGAAAAGATCTCGAGTGAGAGTAGTACAACCCGACAATTTGAGAGAGATTTTTTTTGTGCCAAAGGTCGTTATGAGTAACTGAGCTCAAGATGTTTATGTGGTTGTGACGAGCAGTCTTGTTAGGTGGTATAGTCATGTAAGAAGACAATGGAAATTGATGCATTAAGAAAGAATATGAATGTGTGGGTAGGGTTGGAAGATCGTGTACAGGGTGGGTTGAAATTTTATTGTTTGAGAGATAAAGGGCTGTCAATTTTTGTAAGTCATCAACCCTTAAATCTTTGCTAGTACATGTTTTTGGCAACTATGTCCTTGTCAACGGTTGCTAGGGAAGACCTTAAAATTTAAAATAAAACCTTCGAGGTTGCTTAACCCCTTAGCACGCCAATTGTCTCCCGGCTCTATTTTCCATTTCGCCAACCTCATTACTCTATGAATTTATTAGCAAAAACCTTTCCTGGTGTGATGAAATCCTTGCTATTTGCTTTATTTTCTTAATCCTAAATCTCTTGTTTAGGATTAAACTATTTTGGCCAATTCCTGTCTATGCAAAAGGTTAATTTGTAACTGTTGATTCTCTCCGACATCCATCTTGTGCCAAGCTTGCATGACGGACAATGGGAGAGTCGAAAACATTGAAGGTGTTGCAGCTGCTTTTGGCGCCATCATGGCGGCTGAGAGGGGAGAAGTCATCTGCGAGGTCACTACTGCAAAGGTAAGAACTATTCCTACCAACCCATGACCTGGCGTCTCTCGAGGTATCATGCCCCATATAAGATTATCTTCCCTTAATTTCATGGGGGGGGAGCGGGATTATTGAATGGGTTTAGCGCACATCAAACCCACGGTTGCCGCGAGCCGTTTAGAGGTCGCGATTTTCTTGCGTTGGGTTGCTGGACATGCGGTAATTGCGGGGAATGGAAGTGCGGAGACGGCTATGAGGAACATCAAGTTGCGTGTCATTGCGCCACGACTGTTTCCATGGACAGTTAAAGTTCGCTTTCTTCCGTGTTCTAATTGGGCACACCCGCGGGACGCACCTCCATTTGATGGAGCACTCGCCTGCACTTTATTGCGACGAATGGGTTGTCGCCCCAAACTGTTCGGCACATTCTCGTTGAATGTCCCAGTCTGGGTGATCTTCGCGCACGTTACCTGAGTTGGGTAGCTATCGCTTGTCTTGTACTCTGGACCGGCTCGTCTACACACTTTTTTTAAGGACGCTACCCTCTTCCATTTTATTTGACTCGTTTGTTGTTAGTCTCTAGTTCCTGCGCCGCGGGAAGCAGAGCCCCCCCTCCCCCGATGTCAGTTTGCTTTTTTCTCTTCTTTTTTTTGTGGGGGGGCATGTGGGTGGGTTTTCTTCTATCTAGCATTGCATTAGGCTGTAGGGTGATTACGCCACTATTGCCCTGATTGGCTTTATATATATATATAAAAAAAATCACGCTCCTAGGATAAAGCCCGGGGGGATCCCACCAGACCAACGCGACCCTATCTGGTTGTAGACTCCTTTTAAGAGAGGGGTAGGAGGACCGTGTGTATTCCTCTGCCCCACCACGCAGGCATCATTCCCGTTTGATCGCCTTTTAGCGCGCGCACCTGACTCGACGGTGTTGGTATAAGTGCTGCCCCACGTGGATAGCGAGTAAGTAACCTTTGCCTTTGTTCCCTTGGTTACTGATACCCAGCCCGTCTCATTCTCTACCCCCAGGAACTTGATGCAGCCTCGAAGAAGGAGTTGGATAATGTATTGAAAGGCTTTATTAAGAAGGGCGAAACCATCAAGCTCCATTTGAATGTTGACCCCTCCATCATCGGGGGTATGATTGTGTCTGTCGGGGATAGATACGTTGATATGTCGATTGGGTCAAAAATCAATAAATACACAACTTTGATCCAAGCGGCTGTTTAATTTAAGTATCTGTAAAGATGTATTATTCTTTTTTCATTTTAAAAATTTTGGCACTTGGTTTTTCTTTTTCTCTGTTAATTAATGGTAAAAAAAATGTATGTAAAACCTGTATATAAATTTTTTTTATTTACTTTAAATTTTATTACAGACCTTATCGTTTTTTTTTATTAGCTAGCAGCTCTTTTAAAAGAACTGTCTATGAAATTCGATCTAATAAACCCCTTTTTGCACTAGCTTATTCCACACCGAAGGGACTCGCTATTCTTAACTTATGACCACGATTTAACAGACAATCCTTAGAATATTTTTTTATCCTTATTATTTTCCGGTTCAACAGGTTAGGTGGAAAATACCACTATACTAGTGTCATCTGCACGTCGTAGGCAACTGTCATTCGCCCATGCATATATGTACCTCGCAATAGATGCAAAATTTTACTTAGTAGGTAAAATTAATAAAACAAAACCCACGGGTAAAATGCATTGAGTACTAAATGACCTTGGCCTGAATTGTAGGACTCCATTCCCGATCATTTTTAAATAAAGTGCTTTAATGGACGTTTCTACTCGTCTTTCGGAAAATGTTTTAAGGTATGCCAATAGCCTCTGTGGAATGAGTTTATTTTGGTGGATTTTCCTAAGAACATTCCATGTGTGTGCTGGCATCAGCACAAATTTTGGTTTCTGTAGGTAGGTAGCGCCATTCGCCGCTTACATCGTGGACGAGATCCCCCACATGGATAATAAATGTACATGAAGATCAGAATGAAAATCATTGGTGAGTCCGAAGGTATCGGTACCGTTAGGTGAGAACGTGTTAGGGTCGTATTTTGTTTTTCATACCACCAAGGGAGGAACTCTTCGTAGCTGGGCACTGCCGATTCGCTATCAGGCATATGAGGATAAGAGTGTCTACATGGGCAAGATCAGGAAAGAGAGCGAGAGTATTTTCTGCTGTAAACACACAAGGGAATCGCAACGATGTGCGTGTAGAACTGCGTGGTTGAGTGAGTATCCGTGTTCGCGCTCGCTGGGTTTGAAACCCTGCCTCGACGTTAATTGAGCTCCGAGTGAGGTATCACGAAGGCCGTGCACAAAAACCAGTTTGTTGAACAGCGTACACTGAAGGACGACGTAAATGTGCGGTGCTGAGGATGACTACGTTTGCGTCTCTATTCCCCCGGGCCTGAGCAAGCGCTGAGGTCGCGTGGTCAATGGCTAGCGGGGGGGAGGGGGGGCTAGAGTTGGTAAAATAGTACGAAGTGCACAGGGTACGGCGTTAGAAGGACCGAAAACTGTAGTACAAAAAAGGGGTGTGGGGGTCAATGAAAATCATCACGCCCTACCTTGTACTGGCGGATGGAGATGTAAATACATACCAAGGAGTTTGCGAGAGAATCCGCTGTACCTTTAAGGGGTTTGAGAAAAGTTGTAGTTGGCGAGGGAGCAAAACCAACCTCCTCGTAAGGGGCGCAGCGATTTGCCGCCGTGGTCACGTGACTCGGCCCGTCCTGCCCGAACTTAGCCTCTTCTTTCTGACGGCCTGTGTTTTTACCATACCTCCTCACATTCCCTACAACCTGCCTCACAACTTCCCCACAGGATGCCGGTTCGCTAACCAAAGATAAGATGAGAAAAAGTATCTCGAATACGACCTGTTACTTCTCGTGGGGGTGGGGGGCACATGGAGACCCCCTCTGAGATTGACATGGTCCCTGAGGTGACCAAGCCACAGACAGGATCCTCCATGGGGTCGAACCCATGCTCGGTGCCAAGCACAGATCCCGTAACCGCCCCTATGCAGTCTCCTCCTCAGACGGCACGAGTCCCTGACAGAGGCCTCACAAGGAGAAGAAGCATCTCCTCCCTCGTCTGATGTTCCTGTAACAGGCAGAACCTTCTCCATTTTGGAGAAGGATCTTGTCGAGGCCGGCGCATCTGGCTTAGGAGCTCTTACCGGCGGGGGGGAGAAGCGGGTTCATTCCCCGCCCTCTTCTAAGAAAAAAGAAAACCTAGTCTCTGTGGGAGCCACGGGGTCGCTGCCGTTTCGATATGAGACCAAGCAAGATCGGTACGTCCGGTTCCATCGCTCCTCCGAGTGAGGAGCCAATGACCAAGACCAATAATGCAAATGCGCAGAGAGGAGCCTTGATAACGTCGGGGGCCCCTCATTCAGAAGGTACCTGGCGCTTTCCGAGCCGGCTGGCTTCAAACGCTTCTGAGTTATGCGCTCCACTGATTACAGCATGTTTGCTAAGGGTTACATGATCCATCAGATGATAGCCTTAGCAAGCGTGATTGGTAAAGAGCCGAATGTGACTCGTTTGTTCGACGGGAGCCTTCAGGCGAAAGCGTCGAATCCCTCCGAGACGGCTATGATTAGTGCCCTTCGTCCACTAGATGGCATGACAGTGAGTGTGACGCCACACCCTATCGTGAAAGGAGAATTTTATGCGATGGAACTCGTGGACTACTCCAGAGATGACATCACCTTAGAGCTGGCCGACCATTGGACAGTCAACGTCGAGGGTGTAATGAGAAAACAGGAAGGGGCCTCGATAACCCCCCCCCCCTACACTCTTCGTCACGTTCGATTGTGACAAGCTCCCTGAATCGGTGCGTGCCGGTTGTTATCGCTACCGCGTGAAGGAATTCATGCCACTGCCGCGGAGGTGCTACTACTGCCACCGCTTCGGTCATTCTAATCGCTCCTGTCGACGTGCAAAGTGGGGGTTAACCGAAATCTGTGTGTTACTCCAAGGCCCCTCCCCGATTCGAAGCAATGTGGTGCGTATCTTGTTGAGGGGGAAATCCTGCCATTCAGGCTCTGCTTGGGACGTCTTACGCCTCAGTGTTAATAATGACACCCTCTGCTCCTGCCTCCTGCAGGCCTACGAGCACGGTCGTTAACGCGCCCATTCGGAACCCTTTTGGGGGTTCTACTCACCCTGGGCACTTCCCTAGTAGATTTTTAGGCATAAAGGATTCACACCCATTCTTCACTAAAACCAGTGTTCCCCCTCTTTCACCCAGCGTGACAGTTTTCCGTAAGGCGAAACTTCCCCGCCCCTCCACCGAGTCGTTAGACTCACAGAAGGCAACACCCATGAAGTTGATCGTGAGGCCATCTTCCGGGGTTTCTAAAGATGCCCCCGAATGGAGGACAACACTAAAGGAGCTTTGGCTCCTTCATCCACACCCAGTAGTAGGATGGGTGACTCTAAGACGATGGATCCTCCAAAAGAATGATCCCGCATGGAAAGCCTCCCCGCCTGTCTAAGCTTTCGAGGCGAAGGGAGGAAAAGACTCGCATAGAGAGACCGACCTTCCCTCATAAATCCTCGAAGGCATCCGAAGTTCTGCCCTCGGGAATCGTACGGCCATTCCACTCAGGGTCTTCTCTTCGAAGAGGGACCCCACATCTACTCCGAGCTAGGCCTGTTGGGCATATTCATTCAATGGAATTGCCGCGGACTCCGAGCTAACTGGGAGAAGCTGCAGAGGCTCGTCTCGTCCCGTTCCAAGTTAGCTATCTTTTTGCAGGATACCATGCTTGGCGCGTGCCACCTGCCCACCCTGCCGGGGTATCAGTGTTTTGCGACCACACCACAACGGGATGGGGATCGGGCAGGAGGATGCACGTTTTACACACGGCATGATGTCTCCATTCTTCTCTTTTCTTTAGATACTTCCTTTAAGGCAGTAGGTATACTGTTACTGCCGCGTACATTCCACCGTCAGCCGACTTCGACGCGGAGGACTATTGCCACGTCGTAGCACGGTTCCCGAGACCCTTTCTCTTGCTCGGAGATATGAACGGTAAACACCTCCTATTGGGAGACTACTCGATTAATCCCAGGGGTCAAGTTTTTGCCGATCTGATGGGCGAACTGGAGGTGGGTGTCCTAAATGTGGATGAGTCTACGCATCACTGCCTGAGAATCGTTTTATTTTCCCTACTCGAACTATCTTTGTGCTCTCTGGGTGCAGAAACTGATTTTAGGGTAAGGGGGGAGGAGGTCTTGGCGGGCCTACGTGTCTTTATTTAACGGGAAGACCCCTCTTGCAGAGGTGTGGAGAGGAGTAAAATGGATTCGTGGAAAGTTGCCCAGGAGAATGAGACCGCAATCTCGGAACCCGCCACAGTTTTCTCGGCATTCTATAGCCGGGATGCTGCTCCGCCGCCATTCAATGCGCGTCGTCGTATCGTGGTAGAACGCCGACTGGACTTTACCTCCAGAGACGGTCAACCCTTCGTGCGCGGACATCGCCCCTGGTCCAGACAATGTCCCGTACGCCATGCATCGACACTTGGGTGAGCGAGGCATAGCCTTTCTTTAGATTTCTTTAAGAGGAACTGGGTAGAGGGTATCATCTAGATTCCTGGCGAATCGCTACTCTGCTCGCTTTTCGAAAACCGGGGAGAGATTGCTCTACCTAGGCCAGTTTCCATCCAATCCCTCTAACCTCCTGCCTGTGCAAGTTGATGGGGGAAATTAGTAAATGTTAGATTAGGTTTTTTTTCTGGACAACGGAGGCAATTTTTCTTCTGCACATTCTCCACGAGATGGGAGCGAGGGGACGCCTCCCAATCTTTATATCTGAAATTTTGCGAGATCGTCGATTCCGCGTACGGGTGAAGTGAGCCCTCTCTGGCCCAGAGGAGCAGGAAGAGGGTGTCCCGCAGGGAAGTGTCCTCAGTGTCACACTCTTTACCCTGAGCATCAACGGCATCACCTCGGTGCTGCCGGAAGATGTTCTCGCTACGCTCTACGTGAGCGACCTTTCGATCTCTTTACGCGCGGCCCAGATGCTAACTCTGGAGCATCAACTCCAACAGGCATTGAACCGCGTCTCTCGCTATGCTGAAGCACAAAGGTTTCGTTTTCCTTGGCCAAGACTAAGGTGGTTCATTTCTGCCGCTATCCGCGACTTCACCCTGCCCCAGACTTGTTTCTTAATGGGTTGCGGCTGGAAGTGTTGGACTCGCACCGTTTCCTTGGCTCATATTCGCAGCCTTAGGGTCTCTTGTACCCGCACCATGGATATTCTCCGTTCCGTGAGGTTCAGCGCCTGCGGCGCTGATAGAGCTAGGGCCTTACTTTTTTACTGATCTTTTGTTAGTTCGAAGCTCGACTACGGATGCGAGTTTTATCCATTCGCAGCTGAGCGAGTATTACGGAAGGTGGATTCGATCCACCACGCCGGCCTTCGCCTGGTGACCAGTGCCTTCTACGCGTCCCCTATTGAGAGCCTACTAATCGATGCTGAGGAGATGCCACTCGTTTTCCGCCGTACACAGTGCATTCTTCTATATGCGCGAGCCCCCGCTTCCCTCCGTCGCCAACAGCTCTCACTGTATCCGCAGCTAATCTAAACGGTGCCTTTGCCACCGAGAGACGTCACTCATCCCTTAAGCCCTTTGGGTTTAGGGTTATGTGACTCTTTCCAGAGCTAGGTATAGCTCTCTGGTGGTGTCGCCCCTGGTTCTGCCAATGACGTCAGCCTGGAGGGTACCACCTTTCACTATTTGTCGTCACGCCTCTGTTCCTAAAGCTTCCACGGCGCATAGAATATTGCGTTCAGCCTTTTTGAAGCACACTTCGTGTCAAGCTGGAATCGTGCCAGTGTATACGGATGGCTCAAAGCCCCAAGGAGGAGTCGGTTTCCACGCCGTATCCCCTCTGTTTGAAGGCAGCGGGGCTCTGCCAGGTGCTCCTCCTGTCTTTGCGGCCGAGCTGGTTGCAAAATACCACTCGTTACGGGAGATAATGCGACGTGCCTGGTTCGGAGACCTAATTGTCATTGCTAGCTACTCTATAAAGGTAAAACGAGGAACTAAGTTCTCTCGGTCCCAAAACAAGAAATAAATTGCTCCACAGAAAGGTGCTTAGATATCTGCGAGGTTATAATAATACAATGAATGATTCAAATGTATTAAATAAATACAGTGCATAAAAAGGATTCTATTAAATAGAATGTAAACGTATCAAATAAATACAGTGCACAAACAGGTGCATTAGATGTCACAGGACTAAACCATCAACGACAACACGTCGTTACAAAATAAGCACTGCTACTCTGAACAATCAGTATAGGAACAGAATATAAGCCCACCTTCCCCTTCCTTCTTACGTCCTTTATAAATATCCTAAATACCTGTCGCGGATGGTGGTTGCCGTGGGAACGGGGGTAAGTCGTACGAGCCCAAGCCTATTCAGACTTCCTGGTGAGAGCGAGAGAGACGAGTAAATAAGGAGCAGGCAATCAGTGCAGCGGCGGAGGAAATAGTAACAGGTTTCGCTGGGTTCTGTAGATATCAGGAGGTCCTCGCTGTATCATCTCCTGATTGGCTCTACTTTTTAGAGTCAGGGGGTCCCTATTTATATCCGTAACCATGAGCGCCTACGTGAAGAAATTCAACCGGCTTTCAGTTCGTTGAACCGCGCTTCCCAGGAGTTACGACGTAAGTTACAAAGGGGTCGTAAAGCACGTGGTAGGTTATCCTTACAGACTCACAAAGCCCTCTGAGTGGTCTGGAGGCATTGGAAGGCATAATGAGGAATTTAGCTATGAAATGGATTAGCATTGGCTGAATTCAGTTGAGGATGAGAAAGACTTAGACGTAGTGATAGATAGGTCAGTGAAGTTTTCAAATCAGTGTATTGGGGCAAAAAATAGAACAAATAGGGTGCCATGATACATTAAGATTAATGTTAGCTACAACAGTAAAGAGGTTATCCTAAAACTCTACAACTCGTATGTTAGGCCCCATTTAGAGTACTGTATACAAGCATGGTCACCACCTTTTAGACATGACATCAACCTGCTAGAGTCAGTACAAAGGAGAGTAACAAAAATAATACCTTCCCTAAAGAATTTGAATATGAAGATAGACTGAGGGTACTAAATATGTTCTCATTTGAGAGAAGATGTATGAGGGGAGATATGATTGAGCTTTTTAAAATCTGTTATGGGATGGATAAGTTTTATTTTAGCAAGCTATTTGAGTTGGAAGGTAGTAATAGGACTAGGGATTACCCCTTAAAAAAAACAAAAAAAACAGAGGTGCAGGTTGGATGTTAGAAAATATTTTTTCACCAATAGAGTGGTGGATTATTGGAATAGTTTGCCAGCTGAGACTGTAGATAGCCCGAACTTGAATGTTTTCAAGCACAGATTGGATGATTATATGGGGATGGAGGGTTGATTTCTTACTTTTTGGTATGTGGTATGTTTCTTGACTTATTCCTGTGGATGCAGTTTCTTGTTATTGTATATTTTGGGGGACTTTGATTTAGTTTTTGACAGACTCCTATGGAGGCTTTAAATTATATATTGTAGATACATGGTTGGACATTCCTATGGATTGTTAAATTGTATATTGTAGATGCATGATCTGACAAAATCCTATGGATTGTTTAAATTGTAGATGCATGAATTGACACAATCCTACCAATGCATTTTGTGAGTGGGTTTTGACAGATGCGGATGACCTTTGATAGGCCCTTGTGGCTTTTTTCATCCGTGAAATTATATTACGAGGGGCAGTCAATAAGTTTTGCGAATTGGTAGGGCAAAACAGAGGAAAGGGGATGGCTGTTTGTGGGGGTGTTAGGACAAGTTATGGCAAGTCAGGACCTGCAACCACACACTCCTGCCTCGTCTATTTAAGAAGCAGTAGCTGATCGCAGATCGTCAGTCACAAATTTTTGAACAATGGACAAGGTTGAGCACCACGCAGTGATCAAATTTTTGACCAAGGAAGGCAAGAATGAAAAAGAGATCCATAACGCATGGTTGCAGTGTACACTGACACCGCCCCTTCCTATGCAACCATTGCTCGCTGGAATAGGGAGTTCCGCCATAGTCGTGAGTCCCTTGAAGATGACCCTCATCTAGGACGCCCGTCAGACGTGACCAACGAGGACAATGTGGCCCGTGTGGAGAGGATGATCCTCAAAAATCGACGGGTGAAGGTCGAAGAAATCGAGCTAGAACTTGGAATATCACATGGAAGTGTCATCAACATTATCTACGACAATTTGGCCATGACCCGTTGGCTCCCTAGAAACCTCATGCCCCATGATCGACATCAACGTCGTAAAAGTCCACAAGGCTATAGTTGAACAAGCTTCCCTCCGCGAGTGCGGATTCGAGGAGCTCAACCATCCCCCCTACAGTCCAGATGTGGCCCCTAGCAACTACTTTTTATTCCACTAGTTCAAGGCTACACTGCGTGGACGCCGGTTTGGTGACGATGAAGATGTCCAGCTCGCCGTCCAGGAGTGGATTGAACAGCAGTCGGGAGATTTCTGGTTGTCGGGAATTCGAAGCCTCAGGAACAAGTGGCGCAAGTGCATTGAAGTCGAGGGTAGTTATATTGAAAAATAGTACACCACTTTTCCTCATATCTCGTTTCCTTATATCCGAATTGCAAAACTTATTGACTGCCCCTCGTATGTTATGTTAATCTCTTCATCCCTTGCTTCGCGATATCCGTTATGCCACGGTTTTGGCGAGCCGGGTTGATGTCAAGATTATTTCCTGCCGGTTCCTGAACATGTAAGAATTGCGGGGAATGAGGGCGACAAAGAGTCCGCGAGGATTGGGTGACCAGACAAGCGTTTCGCTCTTCCTCACACTGATTACATGTCTGGAATACGGGCATCTCGCCAGGGTGCTTGGCAAAGAAGATGGTATACGATGAGAGGTACCTAAAGTTGCGTGCTATTGCACCTTGACTGTTCCCATGGACCTCCCCCCCCCCCCCCCCTATGTCGCGATTACTTTCGGTTGCTTTCTGTCGTTTTCCAGTAGGACACACTCGCGAGACGCACAGTCATTTGATGGAGCGCTCGCCTGCGCCTTTTTGTGAAGACTGCATTGTTGAATCTCCCATTCCTGGCGATCTTCGCGCACGTTACCTGTCCTGATATCCGGAGAAGCGGGGTCGCTACTGTTTCTTCCTTGTATTCGGGACGAGGTCGTGCACACTGTCTTGTGTAATTTACGAATTTTACTCCTCAACTTTATTTGACTATTTGTTGTGGATTGCAGGTTCCTGCGCCGGGGGGAGGCAGGCCTACCCTCGACGCCGGAGCGCGCTTCCTTATTGCCTTTTTGCTTCTTTTTTTTATTTTGTTACTTTGTTAGCCTCTCTGATTTTTATCGTTGTTATTTGTTATTTGCATATTATTATTTGTTTTTTAATATAGCTTAGTAATAGGCTAGGTCGAGTACGGCAACTTATGCCCAAGTAGGCAGTCGCCAGATGGGCTCTAAAAATTAAAACAAAAATCAAAACTAACTTTATATTGTAGGGTTGACCTGAAGAAAGTAACGAATCCCTGTAATTTTCTAAGCGATAGAACCAATTCCGTAAGTATAAAAATGGTGTGCGAGGAATGCTATCATGAGGAGCTGCAGAGGTTCTTCTACTCCCGTCTCTTGTTATTTATTTAATTTTTTGCATGTACTTGAGACCATGCTGGGCGCGTGCCTCCTGCCTACCCTCACGAGGTATCGGCATAGGTGGGCGCTATCGCGATAACGATATCAGGTTATCGGTAATCCGATATTTTTTTCGTGTTATCGATTCATCGGTGTCGCTGATACTTCTGGTTCCAAACTAGCGATAATCGATAATTTCAATTTTTAGTTCCAGTTTAGCACAGAGGCGAGCCGCGTGTGCCTTGGAGGCAGAAATAGGTAGGTCCGAGCTGGAAACCAGATGTCGGACGAGAGGTCACGAGGTGTTGCTCCTACGAGCTACCAGTTTTACGCGTTCTTTGATGGTTTTTACTCTACGTTCCCGTGCTTTTTTCGTTCTATATATAGTAAATAATCAATATTGTATTATAATTTTGAATTTATCGATTTATAGGTTATCACCTTATTGGGCGATAAATTTATCGCCAGTTATCGATTATCGGTTATCGCTGATAAAGTTATCGTTATCGATTTATCGGTTATCGTGATACATTTTTTCGTTATCGCGCCCACCTATGTCTATAAGCTCTCTGCGACTCCTCCCCCCTCTCCCCCCCACACACCATGTGGTGGGGCTGGGCAGCAGTGGCGATCCCAAAAAGGTGTATAATGAGGGGGAAAGGGGATGATGCGCGGATTTTTATGCGGAATTTTTTTTTTAAAGCTGCTTATTATGGAACATATTTTTACGAGTAATACATTTATGATCCTACAAATAATCAGAGCTGAATACATACCAATAAGTTATAGGCATTAATGAATCATTATAGTCTACACCAAATGTATATATTCATCATTTAAAATTAGGAATATGTACATTTGGTGTAGACTATAATGATGTAGGCTACTGGCAATTCATGTCGCCCACTTAAGTAACAAGGCACATAATATAAAAAGTATTTTTATTTTCCAGGAGTAGGCTCTCTTAAAATTGTAGGCCCATTCCCATTGTTCCCTTTCATTTGCCTAAGCGAAGAGGAAACGGCGGTTTTTCTCCCCACAAACTTGTCCATCACTTGATCATTCGAAACTTGAATGTCATTGTGAATGGCGAGCAGTGAAGGCAGTTGAGGCGATCCTAGCTAATGGTGCTCCTCATGTGCGTCTTTAGCCGTTTAGAGGCTGAGAATGAGCGTTTGGCCTCTGCATTTGAGACCAGCAGAGTCATTAAGATGATCAGGAGCTTCGCAATGTTCGGGAACATACAGGTTTCGGCGTACTCTCTCGCATTTTTTACCTTCCCGAAGACCGGAGCGGAATTTGTCCACCGCAGTGCCTCCGCCTGCATGAGCACCAGTGACTTATCATCACTCTCATAGAGCTTAGAGGCAGTAATGACGGCTCCGACGTCTGCTTTTGATCCCTTTAGAAACTCCTTCAACCGGAGACCCACTGGCACGATATCTTCCTCAAATCTTCTCTTCAGCTCGGCGATCACTCGGTCAACGAACGGAATATAGACCGAGAGTCGATAGTCCTCATCAGCAGTCCTGGCTGGTATATTCGCGCGTTGTGCCTGTCATGCACAGACTCGGGGAACAGTGGTGTCATTGCGAAGTGAAAATGAAGTAAGAGTGAAATAAAATGACTATGATGGACTGAATTGGGGTCTGCAATACGAAAGTAACTATAATTAGGACCTACTCTCGTATGTCAGTTTGCAGATAATAAATGTGAGAAGATTTATAACTGACCTTGATTGAAAGTAAAGTTAAACCGGAATGGATGGTGACACAAACACAAATGAGAGAGAGAATTCGTGTTATTTCAAAAGTGGTGAAATGCGTGTGGTTGTATGTATGTGAAATTCTAAGACATGTTTGAACCAGTAGTACGTTAAATGAAATCAGTATTTCGTCACAGGATATTTAAATTATTAAACGTTACATAAAATAATTGAATTGCAAAAAGTTATGGATAAATTAATTAAATGGTTGTATTGACAAAAAGTTAATCAAAATAAATGAATTAATTAACTATTAAGTTGTACATAATTTGCATGAATGGTTTAATTGACAAAAGTTAAGTAAAAAGAATTGAATGATTTGAATTTTATACCTAATAAATGATAATATAAATATTTTAAGTTTCCCAGGAGGATTTTATTATAGGAATGACCAGATGGCATTGCTATACCATATATTCGAGGTGTGGAAGCACTTGCATTTTGTATAGTGGTGGGATTATATCCTTCGACTTGAAAGGAAAATTTCGGCCAATATATCCTTACATTCGGTTTACATTCTTATGAGCTTCTGCGCATTGCTTCGATACTTTAAGGTCCCCTAGGATTGAGACTTTCATGCCCCTTTCTAAGTTACAAAGAGGCAAGGATTTGGCCGTTCATATGATATTCTACTTTTATGGCATGACATCCTAAATGCATGGCATTGCCTTTTGAGATAATACTAATCATTCCATTATCCATGTGGTTAATGTATACAATGAATAATAGTGGGCCCAGAACTGACCGCTAAGGTCCACACTGATAAATGGAGGATTTCTCTGTGAATTAATTTTGATGAAACTTTTCCAAGATAGTCTGCACAATATGGCAACACTAATACTATAGTTTAATTATGCTCTGTTAAATCCCTCAATTTTTATATCAGATTCATCGGGGGTTGGAGGGGGGACCACGCTAATAACATCTATCCTTTTTAAGAACAATTGGACGTTTCAGAGGCCTCAACGATGAAGAAAAGTCTTTCCGATTCAAGTAAGGTGGTAAAGGCATCTATCTCTGTTCATGTTATTGCGGACAAGTTAGTTCGCCATGAGGACGTGGTTAGACGATTTTTGAAAAAAACTTTCGCTAAGTAAGAAGCGGCCTGAGTATGTGACCTCCAAGACTGTGACATCTAGAGATTTGTGTAATATTGGCCGCCAGTTACGTGGGAAACCCAGACAAACAATCAACCTCATTTTCACTGCCGCTGGTCCTCCCCATATACCGAAGACCAACAGGAGCCGTATCCTAGGAACCATGGTTTCCGTGCGAGCCCCATTGGACCACTCTATCTAGCTATTGATTTGAGTTTAATGACAAACTTGCCTAGATAGCAGCCATTAAACCTTGCTATATGAATTTAAAGATAAAAATGACTTGAAAGAGAAAACGTGATGGAGGATAACTAATTCAACCTGGAAGGTTTCAAAATCACTGACGCATAAATTTAATGGAATATGACTAATTTGAATTTGATAATACGGTTAATGAATATTATATATATATATATATATATATATATATATATATATATATATATATATATATATATATATATATGTGTGTGTGTGTGTGTATCACGGAGGGAAACTGAATAAAAAGCAGATTGGAGTAAGTACTTTCGTCTATTCGACATTTTCAAACTCAATGGTGAGAAAAATAAGACACCCAGTATTTATACAAAGCACGTTCCCTATGAGGTCAACATTTTAATGCTATCAGATAAGTCAGATTTTAGAAACAGATAAAATTGGATCTAACGAAAACAGCCCTGGGCTATTATTGAGATTACTCTCCTTTGTGTGGGAGATTAAAAATGATTCCAGGATATTTCTCTTTATAAAATCATTACTATGGATTATAGTATCAGTTTTTGACCAGTTAATTCCGTGTCCGATGTCCTAATAATTAGAGAAACACATATATTTAAATTTACTGTTTATAGGAAACCGACAAATAATTTATCTTATGTCCATTTTTATAGAAGTTATGCCCAAAATATAAAATCTGCTGTTTTTTCCTCCATGTATCTTAGGGATCTTCGAATATGTAGTCCCGACTATATAGATACAGAATACACAACATTGAAGATATTGCTACTAATTTATGCTACCCAAAGTACTTTCTAGAAAAATGTATGAATATAGCCCAAAAACTTTTTATAATTGTAAATTAGAGACAATAGAACCTCGTAAAAAAATATTGATTTTCCCCTAACATGATAATTTTATGTCTGTTGTGCCCATTCTAAAGCAACTTAATATTAATGTAGCCTTAAAATACAATCATACATTAAAAAAAATCTCTTAATAAAGCATAGCCCTAATAATGATAACAATGTAATTTACCGAATTCCATGTTTAGATTGTAATTTATTCTATGTAGGCCAAACTTCCAAAAATGTTTCCATAAGGACCCAACAACACAAAAACTCAGTAATTAAGGGTTATCAGAGTAATGCCTTAGCTGTCCACAATTCCAAGATGGAACACGGAATTAACTGGTCAAAAACTGATATTATAATCCATAGTAATGATTTTACAAAGAGAAATATCCTGGAATCATTTTTAATCTCCCACACAAAGGAGAGTAATCTCAACATTAGCCCAGGGCTGTTTTCGTTAGATCCAATTTTATCACTGGTTCTAAAATCCGACTTATCTGATAGCATTAAAATGTTGACCTCATCTGGAAACGTGCTTTGTATAAATACTGGGTGTCTTATTTTTCTCACCATTGCGTTTGAAAATGTCGAATAGACGAAAGTACTTAGTCCAATCTGATTTTTATTCAGTTTCCTTCCGTGGTACATATTCATATTTATAGTTATCACGTGCTAACTTTCGTGATATTTCCCATATATATATATATATATATATATATATATATATATATATATATATATATATATATATATATATATATATATATATATATATATTGATTATAGGGAAATGACAGATGATTATAATGATAAGAGGAGTAAGCTATATAAGGTGGATATTATAGTGAATAAGATATAAAATATGGGGAAATTATATAAAATATAGTATAGTACTGCCACGACGTTTTTGAAGTTATAAATCAGGGAACTGAAATTCAAAGGAAGGAATTACACTTTGAATATTTAAAAAATATTTTTAGACCTTTGTATACACTGAAGATTAATTTTATGAGCTAATTCTTACTGACCTTGTCTGGAGCGCTGATTCAATAAAATTGTTCGTTAAGATGCGCTGGGGAGTCGGGGAACAGAAAAGTCTATTCTGATTGGTTAATTTCGAATTGAGTTGTACTTAGGTTTTGCTTGGTTGTTGGTTGGGGGGAGTCGTACCTTGATTTTGAGGTAACCTTATTGGCATCAAAGGTTGTCCAAAAATGGATTTGGGGGCTAGATGCATAATTTTCTCAGACGGGAAATTGCTAACTGCCTCTTAATGAACTTTGTAGGAGCTTGCAAAGATGTCAACTGCTACAGGTAGACTTAGGTATAATATGAAGCGGAGAGGCCCGAGGAGAAGTAGAGGGGCTAGCTACGAGGGGCGGTCAATAAGTTTTGAGAATCGGTAGAGCAAAAAAGAGGAAGGGGGATGGCTGTTTGCGGGGGTGTTAGGACAACTTATGACAAGTCCGGACCGGCAGCCGCACGCTCCTGCCTCGTCTATTTAAGAAGCAGTAGCTGATCGCAGATCGTCAGTCACAAATTTTTGAACAATGGAGAAGCTTGAGCACCGCGCAGTGATCAAATTTTTGACCAAAGATGGCAAGAATGCAAAAGAGATCCATGAACGCATGGTTGCAGCGTGCACCAACACCGCCCCTTCCTATGCAACCATTGCTCGCTGGAATAGGGAGTTCTGCCATGGTCGTGAGTCCCTTTAAGATGACCCCCGTCCAGGACGCAGGTCAGACGTGAACAACGAGGAAAATGTGGCCCGTGTGAAGAGGATGATCCTCGAAAATCGACTGGTGAAGGTCGAAGAAATCGAGCGAGAACTTGGAATATCACATGGAAGTGTTATGAACATCACCCACGACAATTTGTCCATGACCAAGGTCTCTGCCCGTTTGGTCCCTAGAAACCTCACGCCCTATGATCGACTTCAACATCGTCAAAGTCCACAAGGCCAGAGTTGCACAAGCTGCCCTGTGCGAGTGCGGATTCGAGGAGCTCAACCATTCCCCCTACAGTCCAGATGTGGCCCCTAGCGAATACTTGTTATTCCACCAGCTTAAGGCTGCACTGCGTGCACGCAGGTTTGGGGACGATGAAAATGTCCAGCTTGCGGTCCAGGAGTGGATTAAACAGCAGTCGGGAGATTTCTAGTTGTTGGGAATTCGAAGCCTCAGGGACAAGTGGCGCAAGTGCATTGAAGTCGAGGGTAGTTATATTGAAAAATAATAAAACACTTTTCCTTATATCCGAATTGCAAAACTTATTGACTGCCCCTCGTATGTCAGCTTCCATCATGAAGGTGAACTCCTGCATCATTAACGCGAGTTTTATCTTGGGCTAATCGGGGGAGGGGGGGGGGGGAATACAGGCCCTACAGTCGTCTCTATCCGGTTAACCACATTATGTTTAATAGGCCTGTATTTAGAGGATGGTATGCTAATTGCAAGAAATTTCTGTAGCAGGCGCTGAAACTGTAGATTGGCTGAGGGAAACTGGATAAATAGAAGAGAACTCTGTTCCGGAAAAGGAGAACCTGAAACTATGAGCATTGTAGTGCGATCGATAAGCTTGCGGTTACGAGAGTCGACCTAAAGGTCGTGGGCAGAGAGAAAATCTAGGCCCAGAATAGGAACGTTGATCTCGGCAACCATAAAGGTACATCGAAACACTCTATGGAGGCCGAGAGCCAACTGAAGGATGCACTTTCCATAAGTCCTTATATCCGAGGAATTACCGGCTTTAAGGACAAAATCAGAGGAGGAACAAGCTTTATCTTCCAGTGACGCTGGAATAGCACTACATTGAGCACCAATGTCACCTAAATATGAGAAACCAGAGAGTGGGTCATGAATGCAAAATGGTGGATCCACCTGAGAAGAAAGAACGTTTAAATTAATCGAATAATTTGAATTAGAATGAGAAGAGTGAGTTGGAGCATTAGTTTGAGGAGAATAAATAGATCGTTGAGGGGAAATTGGTGGAATAGTATTAGATTGAGGAGGTACTTGTTGTAAATATGTGCAGGGTTGTATACATTTTCCGGTTTGTTAACCATATTTGTTGTGGTACCAGTACCAATTAGTTGGTTGGATGAAAGTAACATTATGATTAGAAGGACCAATTTGTGAATAGCGAGCATTTGATTGAGAGTGAGAATAGGATGATAGGTAGTATTGGCAAGGCTCTGTACAGTGTACAGCTTCGCTACCATATTTCTCATGGTACTAGCATAGACTCCTAGTTTGAGAGTGAGAGAATTTAGGAGTAGGGGGATAGGCGAAAGAATGAGCAGGGGAACGCTGCGTCTCGCCTCTTGTGCTGGAATGCTCTCGTTGGTTTCGTCTTGGAGAGGACGAACGGCGCCTGTCGCTCCGTCCACCCTTGGGACCGTTCAGTCGCTTGGTCCCACATTGGAGTTTTAGTTTTGCAGCTCTCGTTCGATCCTCTCCAAAGCGGCAGCCAAGTCCGATGATGAATGTGAAAATGAGGCGTTACACGAGTCCGGCCTATTGCCAGAAGGCGTCGTTGGTAACCGAACCTGTGAAATAGATGGATTAGAGGGAGGAATGGGACATTGTGGGACACTTCCCCAGTTTACGTAAGGATTGAGATATATTATCTCTGCTGCTTTGGCGATTTCATCCACGCTCTTGTGCTCACCAATCATGACGAGGGGCGTAATGTGGTCAGGGATCCCACGCATGAAAATCTTCGTTAGGAGCGAGTCAAAAGCTCTGACGAAGCGCCCTTCGCCCTAATTAATTATTTGAGATGCTCAAGAAAACGCGTGGGACGCATATCACCCATTTGTTGAGTATTTAACAGTTCCCTTAAGTCTTCAACCTGAGATCTCCCAAATTCAAGCTTGAAAGCTTGCCTCAACTCCCCTCATGCACCATTTCTCCCACTTTGTGATAAAATTCCCTGAAACAAAGCTTAGATACTTATTGGGACTTTTTGCGTGATGCTTATTATGCGCGCTTGATCGGCTATGGCTTGATGTGCCATCAGAACTTCGCATATTTCGAACCAGGTGATCGGATTGGTCGCATCGAAAGCGGGAAGAATGATTGATGTGTGGTTGGTGCCTCGGACGCTGACATCCTGGTTTATAGCTGCAGGATGACTAACTGCCACAGGTGACGCACATGTGGTCGTGAAAGTTGAGGAAGCCTGGCTCGCTAACGTGGTCGAGGCAGTTGAGGTAAGCGTAGTGGCTTGACTATTCATGGCTAAGGGATGTGTGCCTTTGAAACTACCGGTTAAGAAATTTTTTTGAGGTGGTTGAAGTAAGATGAAAACAAACTTAAAGCGAAAACGAAAGGGTGGCAGGCTTAAGCCCAGCCAGAGTCAGTGAGAGAGAGAGAGAGTTACATAGAGTTACATAGATACACAGATCACACGGGCCTTACGGCCCAGACTAAGGTGATCTGGCCTTAAATCTACTGCCACTTACACATAGAATAGTAGAAGTAAAGGATATAAAAGTTTTAGGCTCTCCCCACCCTCCACTCCCTCCGGCGAAAGCCGTACATGAAATAATTTGGGAAAAGTACCTTGCAGGTGTAAGAAGACAGTACCTGAAGGAAATTTGCATTGAATAGTAATTAAATGAAATGAATATGAAAACCACTTACATAAACCTGAAAGAGTTATATTTTTGTAATATTATTTTATTTTTTAGCTTATGCTAAACAATTCCAATATTTGTTAAGTGTTTGTCTAATCTCATTTTAAATGAATCTATAGTTCTGCTGTCCACTACTGCGTTTGCCAAATTATTCCAATCATTAATAATCGAGTAAGTGAAGAAGTTTTTTTATTACATCCATAGTGGCTCTTTTACCCTGAAGTTTTGAATCATGTCCACGGGTGGGACACTCCCCTGTCAGTGTGAACAAGTTATTGGCATTAACGTTGTTAAATCCTTTAAGTATTTTGAAGCACTCTATAAGCTGCCCCCTTAGTCTTCGTTTTCTGACGGAAAATAGATTGAGTTTTTTTAGCCTCTCGTGGTAAGGTTTGTTACGTACTGACGGGATAAGTTTTGTCGCTCTGTGTTGTACAGCTTCTAATTTATCTATGTCTTTTATTAAGTAAGGGGCCCAGAACTGTACAGGGTATTCGAGATGGGGCCTGACAATACTTTTATATAGTCGCATAATTATCTCCTCGCTTTTATAAGTAAAGTTTCTTTTTATAAATCCTAGTGCTGTGTTAGCTTTGTTTGCAGCAGCTGCGCATTGGTTTGATGTTTGTAAGTTTTCTGTAATTATTACTCCTAAATCTTTAACCTGCGAGGTTGTGTTTATTAAACTGCCTTGCATTGTATAGTTGTATTTTTTGTTTTTTCTTCCGCACTGAAGGATTTGGCATTTGTCGATATTAAATGGCATTTGCCATTTCTCAGACCATTCGGTAATTATATTTATATCAGTTTGCAGGCTAGCCCTGTCCTCTTCGCATAATACTGAGTTACCTATTTTCGTGTCATTTGCAAATTTAGATATGATATTATTTATTCCAACGTCTATGTCATTGATGTATATAGTAAATAAAATAGGCCCCAGGACTGATCTCTGGGGAACACCGCTGGTAACAGATTCCCAGTCCGATTCCACGCCATTTATTATCACTCTCTGCTTCCTGTTTTTTAACCAGCTACTAATCCATCCATATATATTACCGTTAATTCCTAGCGTACGCACTTTGTTCATGAGTTTCTGATGGGGAATTTTGTCAAATGCCTTTTTGAAATCTAGGTAAATTATATCTAATTATTTAGTATCGTTATATAGGTTGAAAAGGTTATCGTAAAAGTCAATTAGGTTTGTTAAGCACGATCTCTTAGACCTAAAACCATGCTGGCTATCTCGTATAAGGTTAATGTTTTCGAGGAACTCTACTAGCTTGTCTCTAATGATCGTTTCGAGCAACTTTCCAACTATTGAGGTTAAGCTAATGGGTCTGTAATTACTGGCCTGGTTTTTACATCCCTTCTTAAAGATAGGTGTGACGTTAGCTTCCCTCCAATCATCAGGGACGACCCCCTGCTCGAGAGATTTGTTAAAAATGAGAGCAAGTGACTCTGCTAACTCATTATGGACATGTTTTAAGATTTTCGGGTAAAATTTATCAGGACCAGGAGTCTTGTACGAGTTCATTTTCTTTAATTTATCAATTACTAGTTGCGGATTTACTTCCAGGCTCCTTAGTGATGGGTGTCTGACCTGTATAGACTCGTTGTTATCGTTATTAGTATATCCTAAGGTGAAGACTTACCTAAAAAACTCGTTTAAGATATTAGCCATACCCATATCATCTGAAATAATTTCACCCAACTGGTTTTTCAAGGGGCCAATCCCGCTTCTCATTTGCCTATTTCTATTGATATAAGTATCGAAGTGTTTGGGATTAGTGGTGCTTGCTTTCGCTATCTCGATTTCGTATTGACTTTTCGTTGATCTTATGAGTGTTTTAACCTTTCTTCTGTTAGTGTTATATTGCTGGTTAACTTGATAGCTTCTATTGTGTTTTAATAATGTGTGTAGACGGTTTCTATCTCTAATTGCTCGTTTGATGTCATTATTAAACCACGCCGGTTTGCCTCTATTCGCGTTACTATCCCTTGTCTTAAGAGGAACATGGTTTTCTTGGGCTATAAAAAATAGTTCTTTAAATTTTTTCCAAATTTGATTTACATGTTCTATTTCTATCAGCTGCTCGTGAATATTTCCCAGGGCTTCTCTGAGGCCCTCTAAGTTAGCTTTACTGTAGTCTGGTACTTTTGAATAGTTATTGGTAGTTGAATACCTGGCATTTAGATCAGAGCGGATTAGTTTATGGTCACATGTACCTATATGTTCCGCTACGGCCAGAGTTGATATTAAATTTCTCTGGGATGCAATAACTAGGTCTAGTATATTATTTCCTCTCGTTGGCTCCCTTACGCATTGGTGTAAATAATTAGTATCGATGAAATTTGTCATTCATTTTTCTTCTTGGCTAGTCCCTATATTCAAGTCCCAGCAGATATTAGGTAAATTAAAATCTCCCAGTAATAGCGTTTGTTCCTCGTGTAATGTTTCTTGTAAGATTCTATATATTTCCAGGTCCTCATTAACGGTAGTATTTTGGCGACGGTAAACAGTGCTTATGTTTATTTTAAAATCTCGTAAATGTGGTTTAACACAGATCAGCTCCACTTCGTTATTTGTAAGTTCTACCTCAGTTACTTTTAATTCTGATCTTATATATAGTCCCACTCCTCCTCCAAGCCTTCCATTGGCCCTGTTTTTGTAAAATAATCTATAGCCTTCTAGCATGTATTCACATATTAAGTCTTTTATACCAAATTGTAGATGGGTCTCAGTTATGGCTATGATGTCAACCTCTTCCGTTGCTATTAGACATTTAAGTTCTGTAATATGTTTTCTAAGGCTACGTGCATTAGAAGTTATTATTTTGATTTTACTGATTTCTTTTGAAGGTGAGGAGGTGAGAGTATTCATTAGTTTCCGTGTCTGTGGGTGGGGGTGGGGGTCAGGGCCGGGGGGGATCGGGGAGGGAAGGCAGCTGCTTGAGCGTAGCCACGAGGATTAAAAGGATTTGCAACAGGGCGAGGAGTGACATGGAAATTAAATGGGTTTTCGGTAGGGCGATGAGTTACATGGAAATTAAATGGGTTTGGAGATGTGGCTTGGGAGGGCGTATTGGACATCTGGGTTGGGTTAGCTAGGGTTGAGGAGGTCCCTACCCTGTGCCTTTGATCAAGTGAGGCGGTGGAAACCCGTTCTCTGGCAGATGTGGGAGGGTGATTTGTTTGACTTTGGCATCTCTTATGTATATTTTATACAGCGTTGTTTAGTAATTTACTCATTAACTGTACTCCTGCTTGTGACAAATGAATACCATCTCTGTTTGCTTAGCCAAGGCTTATTATGTAAGCTACTCCATGTGTCGTTATATAACACATGTTATTTCAGACACATTTCTTTTAGAGATTCATTGATTCCTAGAGCTCTGATGTTACTGTAGTGAGTGAGAGAGAGAGAGAGAGTAACAAGGAGTAACAAGGAAAGTAAGTACCCTAGAAGATCTTACGGTCCATTCAAAGAGGCTACCTTTGGACTAGCAATCGAGCGAGCACATGGCTGTTCAATTGTTTTGCGTCCCTAAACGGCCACTTTTCAAGACTTTGTCTAGTCTTGACTTGAACTGGCCAACAGATTCACTGTTGACAACTTCCACTGGAACTGCGGTCCACTTACCGCAGATACTGTAGGTGAAAAAGTTTCCACACAGATTGCGGTTATAACGCTTCAGTTCAAGTTTCAAGCCGTGATTGCGCGTTCTGTTCTAAGTCAGTGTGAAAATATCCCGGTAGTCAACATTGTCGAACCCTCGAATTATTTTGAAGACTTTGATGAGCTGACCACGCAGTCTACGGGTTTCCAGCGAGAACAGATATAACTCCCTTAGTCTATCCTCATAACTTTTATGTCGGATAGAGGAAATCAGTTTGGTTGCCCTAGCTTGTACGCGTTCCAATCTCGCGATGTCCTTTCGCAATGAAGGACTCCAAAATTGTACGGCATACTCCAGGTGCGGTCGGACAAGTGAATTGTACAAACAGAGTACTATTTCCTTGTTTCGATATCCAAACTGTCGCTTTATATATCAAACATCCTTTGGGCATTTTTCTCCGCCTCTATGCACTGTTTCCAGAACTTAAGGTCACTAGTGATTGTTACACCCAAGTCCTTCTCAGTGTCACTCGATTCAAGAGCAGTGCCCTTAAGGATATACTGAGATTGGGGGTTTCTGTGGCCGATATGCATCACTTTGCATTTCCCCACGTTAAAAGGCATTTGCCACGTGTCCGACCACTCCCCAATCTTCCCAAGATCTTCTTGTAGGCCGGAAGTGTTTCCTTCCTTTGCAACGTTCATACCAAGCTTGGTATCGTCGGCAAATTTGGAAATCTTGGCAACCATGTCACCGTCCATGACGTTGACGTAGATGATGAATAGTAGTGGTCCCAGGACAGAACCTTGAGGCACTCCGCTAGTAACGGGCACCCACTCAGAAGACTGTCCATTCACCACCACCCGTTGCCGTCTGCCACTTAGCCAGTTCTCGATCCAGCCGGCTACCTTTCCGTCTATGCCAAGCGCTCGCACTTTCCGGACAAGGCGGCGGTGTGGTACCTTATCAAAGGCTTTCTGAAAGTCTAGGTAGACCACATCCACCGCCTTGTCCCGATCGTGCTCACTGGAAACGAAGTGGAAGAATTCCACAAGGTTCGTCAGGCATGACCGTTGCCTTCGGAAGCCGTGCTGGGAACTCCTTAGTAGCAGGTTTGACTCTAAATACGACGTCACTTTGTCCACCATGATGCTTTCCATGAGTTTACCGACTATCGAAGTCAGACTGATAGGTCGGTAGTTCGACGGTTGGTTACGGTCTCCTTTCTTGAAGATAGGAGTCACCTCCGCCTCACGCCAGTCTCTAGGAACGCATTTGGTCCGGATTGACATGTTAAAGATAGCGCACAGATGTCGTGATACTTCATCGCACACTTCCTTCAACACTTTAGGTAGAAAACCGTCCGGTCCAGGGGACTTATTCGTCTTTAGGTCAGCGATCTTTTTCTTTATTTCTCCTTCGGTGAAGTCCATTGCCTCCAGCTTTTCCCCCGAGTAGGAATCCGTCGGCTGGGGAATGGGACCACACTCTTCAGTAAACACTGAAGAGAAGTAGTCGTTGAGGAGGTTAGCATTTTCTGCATCTGAATACTTTAATGTTCCCTCCTCATTCCTCAAAGGGCCAATCGTTCGACGGATTGGTTTACGGCTGTTCACATATCAAAAAAACTCCTTGGGATTCTCTTTACAGAGTCTCGCTACTCGGAGTTCCTCAGACCGCTTAGCCGCCCTTATGCTGGACTTCACTCTCCTGGCTAGCCTCCGGTATTCGTTTAAGTCACCCGAGATCTTCGATTGCCGGTACACATTTCTCTTCTCCCTAAGCAGTTGCCCGATTTCTCGATTAAACCACTTTGGTTGAACAGAGGACCGACAGGGGCATTTCAGAGGGATAAAACGCGATTGAAGACTCATGACCTGCAAAGTCTGCTCTTCGCAAATTGAATTTCCTTGATTTACTAGTTGCAGGCTCTGCCTTCGGGACTTTGACCTCAAATCTAATTAGTCGGTGGTCACTGCCAGCGAGTTCTTCGCCAACAGAGAGGTCCTCAACGATGTCATCCTCAGAGGTGAAAACCAAGTCGAGGATATTGTCTCCTCTCGTTGGCTCTCTCACCCATTGAGTGAGGAGCTCGTTGTTCGTGAACTCCAGGAGTAGTGCGTTCTCGCCACAGGGTTCTCTGGTTTCCCAGTCAACTTGTGTGTTGAAATCACCCATGACGATACACACTCTGTCTTCGACAAGTTCTCCTAGTAGCTGGTACAGATCTCTGTCCTTTTCAACGAGTTGGGCAGGAGGTCTATAAAACACCAGGGTCCTGTATTTGGCAGGACCTATCTCTAGGTCAACACCTAGTAGTTCATGGTCGGATACGATGTTGCAATCCGTCGAGTTGAGAGTATCCTTGACATACAACATCACACCGCCACCCTCTCTGTCTGGCCTATCTTTCTGGAAGAGCTGGTAACCGGGAATCGTGAATTCACCTTCAAAATCTCGGCTTGAGGTTTTAATCCACGTCTCCGTTATGGCCACCATCTCAGGTTCCTCTGTTGCTACGAGGCCACGGAGCTCAAAAAACTTATTCCTGATTGATCTCGCGTTCAACAGAAGAACTTTTAGGGAGTCCCCCAGTGTAGGACTCCCTACGCTCTTCTGTTTCCCGGCTTCTTTTGTGTGGCAGTACCCCTCTTTGCCACATCTAAGAACGTCGTTCCAGGAGTGACACGGGCATACTGTCTAATGTCCGCCTTCACTTTGGGTCAGACGCTCCTCTTCGTCTGCTCTACGACATCCTGGATTAAGTTACAGAGTACAGCCTTTCCCTTGAAAGAAAGGTGCACTCCTTCCCTTTGGTAAAGATCATTTCGACCGTAAAAGGTGCGGTAGGGGTCCAGAAAGAAGACCCCTTCCGCCGTACAGAGGTCGGACAGGCGCTGGTTCAGGGTCACGTTCCTAGAGTGAGCTGTCCGGCTAGGACCTCTTCTTGGGAGCATCCCTACAACGACCCGTTTCCGAGTTCTCAATCCACAGTCGTCCACGGCTCCCATGACCGTGTTGAGAATTTTCTCGCTGTGGCCTACTTTGCCTCCTCGGAGGTAGAGGTCATTCCCACTCACCATCAGGGCAACGACTGAATTCTCGGAGATCTGAGATTTCTCAGCCTCTATCCTGATGTGGTGGTTTCCCCGTTCTGGTTGGCAGCATACCTCCACACTAGTGCGAAGGCGGGCCGCTAGCAGGGGCTGCAAATCTTGTGCTTGGGAATCGCCCACAAGAGTATCCCTCGGACATTTCCGTGCAGAGGTTTGAGGCTTTCCTTGCGGAAGCGAACTCTTGGTTCCCTCTTTCTTCTCCATCTTATTTTTCTTGTTCTTCTTTTTCTTATTCATCTCTTCCCCCTTATCTTCCTTTGTTACATACTCTTCTGTTTTCTCTTTTATTCCTCTGCTTCAACTTTCTCTTTTTCAGCTTCTACTTTATCTTCTGTTTCAACTTTCTCTTCTTCCTGTTTCTTTCCCTTCCTTTTCTTTTTCTTTGAAGGTTTATCCATAGCATGCGGACCTAGCTCTGGGGGTAATACTGCAGATGCAGTGTTTAGTACAGGGCTTGACGTTAGCTCTGCTATTCTGACCTCAAGCCTGCGAATCAGTCTGGCGTGTTCTAATTCGAGGCTGCTTATTTTTTCCTCCAACTTCCTGGATCTTTCCTCGGAAACCCTGCATGTTTCTTTTAGCTCCTTGATTTGGCCGTTTAAAATACAGTCGGTGCAGGAACTGGCCAGGTGGAATTTCAAAAAACACCCTTCCGGAAAGTCCACGCACCACTTATCTATGTGGCATATTGCGCACGTGTATTTTAGAGCTCCTGGTCCTTTCTTGCCGGTCATTTTGAACACTTTCTCTCTTTCAATACTTTGCGACCAATCAATGATAAAAAGGGGGGTTGGTGAGTTCTCCCCGCGTGAGTCGCTCCCGCCTATTGATCGGAGTCGTTTCGGAGTCTTCCAGAAGGCACGCTCCATGTGCTGCTCTTCGTCCGACCAAGTCGTCAAGCCTTGGCGTGCCGTGGCTCCCAACCAAGCAGCACAGACGGTCCCAGAACGGGCCATCGATTTCTCACCAGGTGAACAACAACGAAGCACGCCCCTTACTAAACTCCTACTAGTTCCCTTCACAACGGCCAGGATCTCGGAGCAGCGTTCAATGGATATCTTGCCCCACCAAGAGACTCGACCCAAGGCTTTTTATTAGCCTGGCAACCAACCTGGGAACAAAGGGCCGTCACCTCGGACCGATGCTACCAGAGGCACCCGTCAACGGGCACTGGGAACGGTCAATAATTACGCGCCAGGGAAGGGGTTAACGGGGCACTACCCTCATCCCATTCATCGTTCCCCAACGCCTAGGACACCTCTAGTCCTAGTCTCTCGCAACCAGTGAACGTCGATTGGCGTTGTTTATAGAGGTTCCAAAGCCTCTCTTCTGACGCGTGAGGTAGCTGCCAGGTCCTTATATGTAGATAGAGGGAAAAAAGGGAAAGAGTTACATGATAGGAGTAGGCTTTTTTTGTTTTTTTTCTTTTTGTATAAGTGGGAGAGATAGGATGAAAGTAAAAAAGGAGAATGATAGAGTAGAAAAAGGAAGGAATGACGCGCTTAGTCTGGAATCTCGTTTTCGACCAAATCGACAAGAGAAGCCCTACCAGGGGTACCCAGAAGAGGTACCCCCGCCGACATAGCTCGAAAAGTTAAAGGTACACACAAGCTCTCTTCCCGCGACAAGGGGGCATCACCTCTCTCTCTACTTTCTTTATGAGAGAGAGAGAGAAGTGAGAGAGATAAAGATAAAGAAGCGGCTGGGTCTGTAGCTGCCAGGCGTAATCTCACTTGGAAAGAATAATGTAATTTTTATGTAACTAGACGTTAAACTATATTATACTTAATTGAAAAAAAAGAAAGGGTCTAGGGCACCAATTATAGCTATTGTGATGATTGGTTTAATGGCGAACTTGCCTAGATAGCAACCATTAAACCTTGCTATATGAATTTAAAGATAAAAATGTCTTGAAAGAGAAAACGTGATGGAGGATAACTAATTCAGCCGGGAAGTTTCAAAATCACTGAAGCATAAATTTAACAAGATTTATTGAACAACAATTAATGGAATATGACTAATTATTGAATTTGATAATACGGTTAATGAATATAATGTGTATTTTAATGAAATAAGGTATATATATATATATATATATATATATATATATATATATATACATATATTGAATATAGGAAAACGGCCGACGATTATAATGTTAAGAGAAATAAGTTATATAATGTGGATATTATAGTGAATAAAATATAAAATATGGAGGAATTATATAAAAAATAGTATAGTACTGCCACGACGTTTTTGAAGTTATAAAATAAGGGGAGCTAGAATTCAGAGGAAGGAATTACACTTTAGATATTTTTAGATCCTTTTGTATACACTGCTGATTAATTAGGGGGCTATTTTTACTGACCTTGATGGAGCGCTGATGAAATAAAAGTGTACGATAAAATGCGCTCGGGACTCAGGAAACGGTAAAGTCTATTCTGATTAGTAATTTCGAATTGGCTTGTACAAAGGTTTTGATTGGTTGGTAGTTGGGAGGAGTCGTACTTTGATTTTGAGATAACCGTATTGGTATCAAAGGTCGTACAAAAATGAATTTTTGGGCGAGATGCATAATTTTCTCAGACGGGACATTGCCAACTGCTTCTTTACGAACTTTGTAGGGGCTTGCAAAGATGTCAGCTGCTATGCACGTGACGAGAATGATGCATTCACAGCTGTATATAAAATGTAATTGTAATTATGTAAGTACACGACTAAAGATTAAATGTGAATTGGAGTCTGTAAATGAGAGAATGGACAGGAAGTAGGACCTACTCTCTTGTGTGGATTGTTTGCAGAGAATAAGTGGAAGAGGAATTTTGACTTATCTTTCTTTTAAGCGACGCTGTGCACGAATGGACCTTGAAAGACGATTCCAGTCAGATGGCGGACTGCGTGTGTCTGTATGTGTGTAGATAACGGAGAGTAGGAAAGGGGCAAAGAAAAAATAATAGCGTAGGCGAGTTGCGAACAGCTTTCTGCGTCGCTGGACCACTGTTAGCCAGTGGCGAATCCACTGACTCATTCAAGCAAATCCTTTAAGCCTCTCGCCTGCACTTATCGTACGCTACACAATCCCCCTCCTAGAAGCGGAGCGTAAATGAAGAAATGAACAGAACCCGTTTGGAAATGTTATCCAAAGGCTAACGCTCCCCATCCTAGGCATGGACACCATTGTAGATAGAGGAGAGTAGGAAAAGGGGCAAATAACAAATAATCGCGTAGGCGAGTTGCGAACAGCTTCCCGCGTCGCTGGACCAACGTTGGCCCAGTAGATACTCGGCCATCCTGAGTCTCAAAAAAGTATCATTCAAGCAAAGCTTTTAAACCGTTCACCTGCACTTCTCGTACGCTACACGTGTAAGGAAAAATCTTGTATAAAAGGGATTTTGTCGTATTGGTGTGATATTACATAGAAATAATTTATTATCGTCACAGAGTAATTAATTGATTAATTATATTCGATGGTAATTATATATATATATATATATATATATATATATATATATATATATATATATATATATATATATATGGATATAATTTCTCCAGGATAATTATTATTTTCTAGGAATGCCCCAGAGGGCATTGCTATAGAGACTATAAATGGAACGATGAATAAAAAGATTCCAGCGACGTCTCCCTGCATGGCATGTGAACGAATGAGCTTTTCCCTTTTCTTTTTATGTCTATAGCGTACGAGAAGTGCAGACGAGCGGCTTAAAAGCTTCGTTTGAATGAGTCTTTTTTGAGACTCAGGATGGCCGAGTGGATTCGCCGCTGCCTAACAGTGGTCCAGCGACGCGGGAAGCTGTTCGTAACTCGCATACGCTATTATTATTTTTTGCCCCTTTTCCTACTCCCCTCTATCTACATGTCTGTCCTTTACTTATATTATTTCCATCGCTAGCAAGCAAGACTGCGGAAGAAGAGAGTACTACCCTATTACCCCAGGTTCGGTTGAGGGTGTGCTTGCTTTTGAGGCAGAAGAACTTGCATGTCAAAGGATACACATACAGATAAACATGCACCGTAGTAACATAATAGTAAGGATAAAGAAAAATGTTAAAATAAAACAAAATAAATGCATGTTATACCACGAGTAGATTGGTCATCTTGTCCAGGATATGTAAATGATAGATTAACACCGTCTGTGGTAAACGGGACGGCCTTAAAGGGTTCGTAATTTTTTGCTGGTACTTGTTTCTGTAGTTCTCTCAAAACCTCTTTCTAATCCTCGCTCCGTTACTCTCTTTCGCCCTCTTTCAATCTCCCTCTCGATATCTCACTCTCTCGCCTGTCTTTCGCTCCCTTTATCTCGATCTCAGTCTCACCCTCTCTCTCAATCTCAGCTCTCTCTCTCTCACTCTCTCTATACTCATCTCTCTCTCTCTCACTCTCTCTATACTCATCTCTCTCTCTCTCTCTCTCTCGGTCTATGCGTCTCTTGGTCTTGGCCTCTCTCTTCCGCCTTCTCTTTATCTCTCCTTCTCTCTCGATATAGCTCTAGCCCCCTCTTTCTCTCGTCCTCTTTATCGCTCCTTTTGTCTCTCTCACCATCTTGTGGCCTCTTTCTCTCTCTATCTCCCTTAAAATCACGCCTTTTCTTCGTCATCTTTATCTATCACTCTCGATCTTTATCTCGCTCCCCTATCTCTCTCATGCCCTAGTAGGTTTTTCCCCAAGTAGGCAGTCGCCAGATGGGCTCTTAAAAAATCTCTCTCCAGCCCTCTCCCTCACCCTCTCTCCCACACCGAGACTCTCCTTCCTGTCTCGCCCTATTTATGTCTAGCTTGTCCCTATCTTATTATCTCATTCACCTTTCGTTATCTCTTTTCCCCTTTCTCTCTCCATCTCAATCTCGCCCTCTCTTTCGCCTCATCGCTCTCTCTCTCTCTCTCTATCTCGCTCTCTCTCTTTCACCCCCATGTCTTGTCCTTCATGTCTCGCGTTCTCTCAATCACCCCTTCACTCCTGCCTATTTCTCATCATTACTCTTTATTTATCTCTCTCTGCCCACCTCTCTCTCACAGCCTATATTTTCACCCTCTCCTTCTCTCGTCTTCACTCTATCTAGCCATCTCTCTCCCTAGCCCTGTCTCGTTCTTCCCTAATTTTTATCGCCTTTTCTCTCCCGCTAACTCCTTCTCTCTATATATTCTGCTCTCTTTCTTTCGCGCTCAACCCCTATGTTTCTCATGACCATCTCTTCCTCTTTTTTCATCAATCTGTCTCTCCATACATCTCTCTGTCTCACTCTCAAGTTCTCTCTTTATGTCTCTCCCTAACTCTCTTGCTCTCTCTCTCTCTCTTTCTCGTTCTCTGTATCTTGTTCTGTCTCTTTCTCTATCGCCCTCTCTCACTCACACCCTCCCTCTATCGCCGTCTCGATATTGATCTCTCTTATCCTCTTTCTCACTCTCCTCTGAGGATGACATCGTTGAGGGGCTTTCTGTAGGCGAGAAGCTCGGAGGCAGTGACCACCGACTAGTTAGATTTGTAGTCAAGGTCCCCAAGGTAGATTCTGCGACTCGTGAATCGAGGAACCTTGATTTGATAAGAGCAGACTTTGCAGGTCTTCGTGCTGGATTGGCTGATGTAATGCTGGAAGGGTATGAGAATGTTGAAGATTTGTGGAATAGTTTCAGAACTACGTTCATGAGTATTCAATCACAATTTATCCCTGTGAAAAGCTTGCGTCAGTCTTCAGTTCAACCAAGGTGGTTTAAGCCTTTGATAAAGTACCACACCGCCGCCTTCTCATGAAAGTGCGTGCACTTGGCATAGACGGAAACGTAGCAGGTTGGATAGAGAACTAGCTAAGCGGCAAACGGCAACGGGTGGTGTTGAATAGACAGGCTTCTGAGTAGGTGCCCGTTATTAGCGGTGTTCCTCAAGGTTCTGTCCTGGGACCACTACTGTTCATGATCTATGTTAACGACATGGAAGGTGACATGGTTGCCAAGATTTCTAAAATCGCCGACGATACCAAGCTTGGTATGAACGTTGCAAAGGAAGGAAACACTTCCGGCCTACAAGAAGATCTCCGGAAGATTAGGGAGAGGTCGGACACGTGGCAAATGTCCTTTAACGTGAACAAATGCAAAGTAATTCATATCGGCCACCGAAACCCCCAATCACGGTATATCCTTAAGGGCACTGCTCTAACGCACTGATACCGAGAAGAAATTGGCTGTTACAATCACTAGTGACCTTAAGTTCTGGAAACAGTGCATAGAGGCGGAGAAAAATGCCCAAAGGATGTTTGATATATAAAGCGACAGTTTGGATATCGAAACAAGGAAATAGTACTCTGTTTGTACAATTCACTTGTTCGACCGCACCTGGAGTATGCCGTACAATTTTTGAGACCTTCGTTTCTAAAGGATATCGCGAGATTGGAACGTGTACAAGACAGGGCAACCAAACTAATTCCCTCTATAGCGTACGAGAAGTGCCGGTGAGCGGCTTAAAAGATTCGTTGGAATGAGTCTTTTTTGAGACTCAAGATGGCGGAGTGGATTCGCTGCTGGCTAACAGTGGTCTAGCGACGCGAGAAGCTGTTCGCAACTCGCCTACGCTATTATTTTTTTCTTTGCCCCTTTCCTACTCCCCCCTATCTACACCTCTATTAGACACAAAAGTTACGATGATAGATTAAGGGAACTAGATCTGTTCTCGTTGGAGACCCGGAGACTCCGTAGTCAGCTTATCAAAGTGTTTAAAATGCTTCGAAGCTTCGACAATGTATACTACACTGATGTCTTCCAACTTAGTGAGGGCAGAACTAGAAATCACGGCTGCAAACTTGAGTTGGAGCGTATATATATATATATATATATATATATATATATATATATATATATATATATATATATATATATATATATATATATATATATATATATATATATATATATATATATATATATATATGTATATACGAGGGGCGGTCAATAAGTTTTGCAATTCGAATATAAGGAAACGAGATATGAGGAAAAGTGGTTTATTATTTTTCAATATAACTACCCTCGACTTCAATGTACTTTCGCCACTTGTCCCTGAGGCTTCGAATTCCCTACAACCAGAAATCTCCCGACTGCTGTTCAATCCACTCCTGGACGGCGAGCTGGACATCTTCATCGTCCTCAAACGGGCATCCACGCAGTGCAGCCTTTAGCTGGCGGAATAAAAAGTAGTCGCTAGGGGACAGATCTGGAATGTTGAGGGGATGGCTGAGCTTCTCGAATCCGCACTCATGCAGGGCAGCTTGCGCAACTCTGGCCTTGTGAGCAAGGGCATTGTCGTGGAGGAGCAGGACACCGCGTGTCAACTTCCCGCGCCGCTTCTGACGGACGCACTTCTTCAACCCAGCCAGTTCCACGGCGTAATATTGGCCTGTGATGGTCCTTCCACGAGGCGCATAGTCCACCATCAACACTCCCTCAGAATCCCTGTTCGGGATCCCGAGATTTGTCTCGGGATCCATGTGATGGACCCACTTTTCATCACCTGTCACTATGTGTGATTCGAATCCCGCCGGTTCTTGGTGGTACAGGCACAGCAGCTTCTCCGAACTTTGACGACGTTGAAGTCGATCATGGGGCGTGAGGTTTCTAGGGACCCAACGGGCTAAATGTTCATGCATGATGTTGATAACAATTCCATGTGATATTCCAAGTTCTCGCTCGATTTCTTCGACTTTCACCCGTCGATTTTCGAGAATCATCCTCTCCACACGGGCCACATTGTCCTAGTTGGTCACGTCTGATGGGCGTCCTGAACGGGGGTCATCTTCAAGGAACTCACGACCATGGCGGAACTTCCTATTCCAGCGAGCAATGGTTGCATAGGAAGGGGCAGGGTTGTTGTACACTGCAACCATGCGTTCATGGATCTCTTTTGCATTCTTGCCTTTCTTGGACAAAAATTTGATCACTGCGCGGTGCTCAACCTTCTCCATTGTTTAAAAATTTGTAACTGACGATCTGCGATCAGCTACTGCTTCTTAAATAGACGAGGCGGGAGCGTGAGGCTGCAGGTCCTGACTTGTCATAACTTGTCCTAACTTCCCCATAAACAGCCATCCTCCTTTCTCTGTTTTGCCCTACCGATTCGCAAAACTTATTGACCATCCCTCGTATATATATATATATATATATATATATATATATATATATATATATATATATATATATATATATATATATATATATATATATATATATATATATATGAATGCAATGTCCACCAGAAAAAATGTAATGGTGTTTCCAAATACTTACGAACTTTATTAAGTTCCTTATCAAGGATAACTACAAGAAATAATATTATATTAGAGGTATATATACGAAAGAAAAGTATGAAAGACCACCTCAAAAATAAGAAATCACCAATGAGGAAGACGGAAGGGGGAAGGTAAAGATTCACATTAAGAATTACAAGAAGCAGGTAGTAAGGTCAAACTGAGAAGACAGAAAGGGTAACATATTAAAAGAAAAAGAGAGCCTAACGAGGGAGATTATAAGAAACGAGAAGCGCAAAGTGGGGAAAATACAATGTAAATAACATAGCAGTGACAATTGAAAAAAAAAGAAGAAAAAATAAAGTTGCGACCACATAACTAAAGATGTATATAAAAAAAAACTAAGAACAAAAGGCAGAATTAATTTCTTAAAGTTTTAATCTTTTAATTATAGCATCTATTTTATATAAGCCAGGGGAAGGGTTGAAATTATCACATTGGCTTATAAAAGCACATTCAATGATATTCCTTTCTATAGGCCAATTAGAACGATAAATAAATTTTGCCGAGTTGCAGTTAATTACATGGTCCTTATCTGACATTGCATTCTATTTGCTACCCTCACGTGATACTTTGTGAGTTTTTCACACACACACACACACACACACACACAGACATATATATATATATATATATATATATATATATATATATATATATATATATATATATATATATATATATATATATATATATATATAATTTCAAGAAGGGTTGGTAACCTTGACTTAAATCGTGAGAAAGCTTAACCTGCTCTCACAAACGTCTTAAAATTAAGCCATGAGGTTCATTCGCTTTGCTGTCACGCATCTGTGAAACAGGCCTGTAAATATTTGAATTTTAATTATTTAGCTAAATATTTCCCAAAAGAATCCTGAATTATTGCTTGATTCTTTTGTTTCATTTACAGGCCCATTCAACTCCGTTATAATCCAATCTATAAAGCAATTACTATTTGCCAATCAATTTACCAATTCCTATTTAACAATTACTACTTACAAATTACTTATAATACAATCACTTATCATCCACTTACTTATAATCTATTTATCAAACTATTTAGCAATATTTACCAATCACTTATCATCCAATTGCTTATAATCTATTTATCAATCTATTTAACAATTAATATTTACAAATTACTTATAGTACAATCTATTTAACAATTATCCAATTACCAATTATAATCTAATTATCAATCATCAATTATCCAATTGCAAAATTTTATTCCAATTATCAATCATCGTTTGTTATACTCTAATTTCTAAACCATATTTATCAATCGTAAATCCATTCCCGTTAACTCACTCAAATTTAATCCAGGCCTGTAAATATTTGAATTGTAATTGTTTAGCTAAATATTTCCCAAAAGAATCCTGAATTAATGCTTGATTCTTTTGTCTCATTTACAGATCTATTCAACTCCGTTATAATCCAATCTATAAATTTGCCAATCAATTTACCAATTATTATTTAACAATTACGATTTACAAATTACTTATAATACAATCACTTATCATCCAATTACTTATAATCTATTTATCAAACTATTTACCAATCACTTATAATCCAATTACTTATAATCTATTTAACAATTATCCAATTACCAATTATAATTTAATTACCAGTCATCAATTGTAATACTCAATTATCCAATTACCAATTATAATCCAATTATTAATTATCATTTGTTATACTCTAATTATTATACCATATTTATCAATTGTAAATCTATTCCCGTTAACTCACTCAAATTTAATTCACGCGTAATTCTCAATACGATCATAAATGGTTACTGTATAAATTCACCCTGAAATAATCTGTTTATTCAATAATATATATTTCTCTTAACTCTTTGTTTTTAATTATCGTATTTCCTAAACGTCGCTCAGATTTAGGCCTAAGGTATTGGTCTGCAAAATTTAGATTCGTGATCATTTACCAATTCATTCCCTCGCCGCAATATTATTAAAAACCTATAAATGGTGCCCAGACTAGTTTAATTATCTCTCATTCATTCATTCGTAAAATTAAATTAATTTTCACTATCACGTGTGTTATATTTTTCGGACGACGCATTCCACCTCACTCGGTTCCATTTTTTTTTCTCGCGTGGACTTTTATTTTTCACGAGTAGAGTGACTTTTCGAGACGAGCTCGTTTTCAATCTTTAGTTGACCTTAACATCCTTAAGTGCTCCTTTAGCAATTTCATAAAATTAATTATACTATACTGTAATGAATACAAAGAATGACAAACTGTCAATCATTTTTTTTCACATCTTTACGTTCAAGCGCGTGAATCGAATTTTTGCATAAACACACACACACACTTTTATTTTACTATAAATGGATTATAACGGAGACCCATGCTACAGTCCAACTTCGGGCATAGTAACAACGACCCAAACATCTTCCCCCGTAACAACAACGACGTATTCATCCACCTTCGCCCCCACGCAAGCATCCTCCCCCATTCGCCTACCACTCAACAACGCCCCTTCCCCACTCTCTGTTCGATTTAGCTTCCACCATTTGACCCACAAAATCCCATTGGCTGGTGGGAAATAGTGGAGCTCATCCTCCTACACCAGGCAGTTCCTGGGGGCCATAGAACAATCGCCGTAGCCCAGAGATTACCTCTAAGTAATTTTTCCACTTTTAATAGTATTCTGCCTGATGGGTGTATTTCTGGTTCTTGGAGTAGGTTCAAGAGGGCGTTCATGGAGGAATTTGGGAAGTCGCAAATTGAGGACTTGCGTATCCTTCTTGGTACGCAGGAGATGGGGGACAGGTGCCCCACGCACTTGCTGGACTATCTCAAGGCCCTGACATATGCCAAGGGAGCACAGCTCGACCAACTAGAGCCACTCATAACTGAGATATTCATGCCTGGGATGCCGGACCAAATTAAGCCCCTTATACTAATGTCCTCCCCAGCGGACGTGGAGAAGATGGTAGAGGCGGCTGACGCCCTGTATAATAATTCATCCGTCAGCTGATGAAATTCAGGCTATGGGTCGTTTAGCGATGTAAATAAGGGGCGTAGCACATCATACAACTCTAATGTTAAAAACCACTCACAAGTATCCATTTCAAAGGTTAGGTCACCGGCCGAGACTCTTCACAACCAGCCAGGACTACCACAGAATGCATCCTCCCTGGCTTAGGGTATCTTATCCGGTCTGGAGAGGATAGAGATGGATATTCATGCCATAAAGGTGCAAACGGTTCTTCACCGAGAGCAAAATCGTGAGCAGGACGGAGGAGTTAGACGTCGTTCCTCCTCCCGAAAAAGGCAACACCAACGAGGAAACAGCAGCACAAGAGGTGAAGAACAGCAGTTTCATTTCCAACCTAGATCTAATTACTCCAATCCTGACAACTCTCAGGGTAGCTGCTGGTACCATTCTAATTATGGGAGCAACGCTGTCCGCTGTGTTCAGCCCTGCCGTTTTCACCGTGCATCATTTCATGGCCACAACTTAACCCTCATTCTGGTCGTTGCTGCTCATACTGCTATCTTTTAGCCTTCAGACTTTTGTTGGTATCATCTCAAATTTGGCTCCGGAGCAGAAAAAGGCTCAACCTGCACCTCAATCTCAACCTACCCTTACCTCACCACCTCCGATTTTACAAAACTCTACGGGTCCATTATCCAACTTTCACCTTCAGCACAGGGAACTTTAAACTGAATTCGCGAGTGATACGTGGCTCTGTCACTTCTGCAATCTCATCTTTCAGGCCAAGCCTCCTTTTAGTGTTCATGAGCCACTCTCTGGTTTCTCTTTACTGGTTGACACTGGCGCTCAATGCAGTGTCATTCCAGCCTCTTCAGTCGAGAAAGCTTGCACTTCTGATCTTGACCTCAAAGCTCCCAATTCATCGGACATAAGGACTTAGGGGAGGCGTATCCTCTCTCTCTCTCTCTCTCTCTCTCTCTCTCTCTCTCTCTCTCTCTCTCTCTCTCTCTCTCTCTCTATCTCTATCTCTCTCTCTCTCTCTCTCTCTCTCTCTCTCTCTCTCTCGGGTTACGTCGTGTTTTCCCATGGACGTTTATCAATGCCGACGTCGACATGCAAATTTTAGGCCTAGATTTTCTTTCCCCGCAAAACATTCTCGCTGATTCTCATCCCGCAAGCTTATCGACAGAACCACCACACTAACAGTTGCTGGTTCCTTCTTTCCTTCCACCAGCTCTCTCCTCTCTGTTCGTCTTCCTTCAACTGCCCCCCACATCCAGCAACTTTTGCAGAATTTCTCAAACCTCTGTCTGCCTCCTTCTAAGGACAGACCTATTAAACACAATGTGGTGCACAGAGTAGAAACGACAGGAGGGCCAGTTTTCTCACTTCCCCGTCGACTGGCTCTAATGAAGCAGGAATTCAAGTTCATGATGGAGGCTGGGATCGCTTCCCCATCCACCTCCACATGGGCTTCACCGTTTCACGTAGTACCTAAGTCTACTCCGGGGATATTCAGAGCTTTAGGTGACTACAGGCGACTCAATGCCTGTACTGTTCCGGATTGGTATCCTCTACCTTTCTTATCGGGTTTAACTCCGCTCTGTTCGGTTGTTCCATTTTTTCTCGGCTCGATTTGGTTCGCGCTTTCATCCAAATCCTGATTCACCCTGATAACATCCCTAAGACGGCTATCACCACTCCATTCGGTTCCTTCGTCATGAACCGATTACCTTACGGGCTTCGTAACAGTGGTTAGACTTTCCAACGCTACATGGATCAGATTCTGAGAGGTCTTCCCTTCGTATTTTTTTATAGAGACGACCTCCTGATAGCATCTCCGTCTTTAGAGAAGCAATTTTTCTCACCTTCGCCATGTTTTTGCACGTTTAGATGAGTATGGTATCGTACTCAACACTTCTAAGTGTATCTTTGGTGTCACACAGATTTCCTTTTTGTGACACCACATTTCCCCTGAGGAAATTCGTCCTCTCGAGGACAAAGTTGAGGTTATCCTGGCTTTTCCCCGACCTTCTTCGCTAAGCAACTTCGTAGATTCTGTGGGATGGTAAACTTTTACCACAGGTTCATTTCCAACATCTCCCACATTATGCAACCTCTCTACGAATTGCTTTCCAAGCACAAGAAGAGCCTTTCTCTTTCCTGGTCCCCCGAAGCTTGCGAGGCTTTCTCTCGCGCCAAAGAGGCTATGGCTGCCACTGTAGCCCTAGTTCATCCTTGCCCAGAAGCTCCCATAAGCGTTGCTTCAGACGCGTCCGCTATTCATGTCGGTGCGACGCTACAGCAGAAGGTTGGTGACTCTTAGTTACCTCTTGCCTTCTTCATAAAGGCTCTTCTTCCTTCCCAACAGAGGTACAGTTTGTTTTCGCGCGAATTACTGAGCATATACCTCGCCCTCCGTCACTTCCAAAAATACTTGGAAGGGCGTGACTTCACTGTCTTTACCGACCACAAGCCATTGGTTGGTAACCTCGCCTCTAGTGGAACCTCCTCTGTGCACTCTGCAGTTGATACTCGTCACGTTGACTTCATCCTGCAGATGATAAACGATATTCGCTACGTTCCTGGTTCTTCAAACGTCGTACCAGATGCACTCTCGCATTTCATCGATGTCAGGCACGCAACTCTCCAAAACTTGCCCATCGATCACGCGACAATAGCGCTTGCCCAGGAACAAAATGAAGATACGCAAACACTTCGTCATTCTTCTCAGCCTATTGTTCGCGAAATCGACTTGCCGGACATTTCCTCCAGGCGTATCCTGGTTGACTATTCATTGCCTGACTGTCCTCATCCACTCATTCCTCTCGCTTACCGTCGGCACATTTTTTACCAGACTCACAGTTTCGCTCATCCTGGCATTCGAACAACTCAAAAGCTCATCACACAACGTTATGTGTGGCCAGGTATGAACGCCGACGTGGCCAAATGGACCCACGCATGTCCGCCTTGTCAACGTGCAAAGGTTCAACGCCACAGAAAGTCCCATCTGGCTGCTTTTCTACTTCAAATGGCATGTTTTGACGCCGTCCACATCGATCTGGTTGGTCCTCTGCCCTTTTCGCGCGGTTGCACTTACCTTCTCACCATGATCGATCGTTTTACCTTTTGGTCAGAGGCAGTTCCTATCTCGGACATCAGAGCTTCCACTGTAACTCGAGCTTTCGTCTCAGCATGGGTTACTCGTTTTGGTGTCCCATCAACGATCATGACTGATCGAGGTAGCCAATTAGTATCCCACCAATGGGATGCACTCATGTCATTGCTTGGCTCCTTTCGTCCCCGTACCCCTAGCTACCATCCCCAGAGTAACTCTAAGGTGAAACGTTTTCACAGGACTCTCAAGGGAAGCTTACGCTCCACTGACCCAAACATCACTTAGGTGGACAAGCTATCCTTAATTCTCCTGGGAATTCGTACCTCCTTGAAAGAGGATTTGAATTGCTCTGCTGCGGAACTCGTCTATGGTACGCAACTTCGTCTTCCAAGTCAATTCCTTTCTTCCGCTGACTGTCCTCTTCCTTCCGACATATATCTTGCTGCATACAAACACAATTTAGTACGGATGTCTGAGGTAAAGCCGACCGCCACAAGAGTGCCTGCTAATCAGAAACCTTTCGTGCCAAAGGAGATGGCAACTTGTTCTCATTTGTTTGTCCGTCGTGATTTCACTTGCACATCTTTGCAACCTGTCTATGACGAACTCTTTCTCGTCGTCTCCAGGAAGCCGAAATTCTTTGTACGGCAGCTTGGTACCAAGAAGGATACGGTTTCCATCGATCAGCTTAAACCAGCTTTCATAGAGGTCGTTCATCTGGAACAACCACTACCTTTCTCTTTCACTAATATAGATTCAGTGGTCATCCTAGACTACCTTCCGCCCCAACTATCCCTTCAACACTTTCCAACCAACTAACTCTACTTTCAAACCCTTCTTCGGCTCTTTCAAATCAAACTGCAACTTGTCCTCCCACTTCTTTACTCGCAAACCCTCCGCCAACCACCTCTACACCTCCAATTCTTCTTCCCAACTGCTGCCGCCTCCCTTTTTGTTGCAGGACCACATGAAAGCAGCTTGAGAACACCAAGCGACCAACGCGAAACTCCCGACAGTCACCTTTTCGAGAGGTCCAGAACAATCGTCACCCGACGCTCCGGTCCTCGCTCGCGACAATCTCCCGCCTCAATTGAGTGGCACTACTAATCGCCACCTGACCTACAATTCGAGTCAGTCAATTGGCACCATAACCCGTTCTGCACGCGTTGTAAGGAGGCCTGGCCGCTATATAGACTAAAATTTATGTAAATACCTTGTGTTGTGCGAGGTTTCCCTGCGTGGGGAAGTATTGTAGCGGTCTACACCCCTACAAAATCTAAATATTTATTTCTTAATATATATATATATATATATATATATATATATATATATATATATATATATATATATATATATATATATATATATATATATATATATATATAAATATAATTTCAAGAAGGGTTAGTAACCATGATTTAAATCGAGAGAAGGCCACATCCGCTCTCCCAAGCGTCTTAAAATTAAGCCATAAGGTTCATTCGCTTTGCTGTCCCACATCGGTGAAACAGGTCTGTAAATATTTGAATTGTAATTGTTTAGCTAAATATTTCCCAAAATAATCCTGAATTAATGCTTGATTCTTTTGTCTCATTTACAGATCCATTCAACTCCGTTATAATCCAATCTATAAATTTGCCAATCAATTTACCAATTATTATTTAACAATTACGATTTACAAATTACTTATAATACAATCACTTATCATCCACTTACTTATAATCTATTTATCAAACTATTTACCAATCACTTATAATCCAATTACTTATAATCTATTTAATAATTACTATTTGCAAATCACCTATAATACAATCTATTTAACAATTATCCAATTACCAATTATAATTTAATTACCAGTCATCAATTGTTATACTCAATTATCCAATTACCAATTATAATCCAATTATTAATTATCATTTGTTATACTCTAATTATTATACCATATTTATCAATTGTAAATCTATTCCCGTTAACTCACTCAAATTTAATTCACGCGTAATTCTCAATACAATCATAAACGGTTACTGTATAAATTCCCCCGAAATAATCCAACTGTTTCTTCAATAATATATATTTTTCTTAACTCTTTGTTTTTAATTTACGTATTTCCCTAACGTCGCACAGATTTAGGCCTAAGGAATTCGTCTGCAAAATTTAGACTCGTGATCATTTAACAATTCATTACGTCGAATAACGAAATATAGGTTTTTATACCACAAAATTTATCGCTCCCTTAAATATAAAAGTTATCAGCATCGGCTACGAGAACTGGGGATGTTCACCCTGGAGATTCGCCAGTTGAGAGGCTAGCTGATTGAAACTTTTAAGATAATACGAGGATTTGAATACGTATATCACATGAGGCTATTCACGTTTGACACAAATGCTACACGTAACCAAGGTTACAAACTGGAATTATCGCAATTCCATACTAGCATTTACGGTAACTTCTTCTCTTACAAAATCTGCGGAACGTGGAACTGTCTACTGCCTGAAGTGATGAAAAGTTCTTTAATCGAACAGTTCAAATATCGATTTGACGAAATAATTCACGTCTTGACCTATATATTACCACCTTGATATAGATTATAGTATGCGTATAGCTTAGAAGCAAGTAGATAGGTTTCAACTTTTCTATAAAATTCTTGATTGTGTTCTTTTTCACAGCACATTTAGGTATCGTTTCTGGAACGCAAAAGCGGGTGGGAGAGGTGAGTAGGGAGAGCCTTCATCTATGCTATGCTTTTTCTTGTGCTATAGGTTAGTGCCTTTCCCAACTAGTACCTCCACTGTATGATCAGCAATGTCATTTGAGGTAGTACTTTTCCTTGTGATTCCGTGTGACTCTTTCGTGCCCTCTTCTCCATCATGTATTTCCCCAATGCTCCCTCGCCCCCCTCTCTCTCTTGCCCTCCCTATGCCTCGCATGGTCCTCTCTCGTTATCTCACTCTCTTTCTCTTGGTATCTCGGCCTCTAGCTTGATCTTTCACCCTATCCATCTCTCTTACTTTCTCTCGCTCTCTCGATCATCTTCTATTTCTCACTCTTTCTCACTCTCGCACTATCACTTACGCCATCTCACCCTCTTACTCTCACTCTATTACTTACACTCTCTGACTCTCACCCTCTCTATAGCTCTCTCTCACTTTCGTCGTCCTCTCGCTCTGTCGCCCTCTCTTTTTCGCACGAACACTCTCTCCCTCATTCTAGCTCTTTCTATCTCACCTTCGCTATATCGCCTTCGCCTTCGCCCTCGCCCTCGCCCCTCTCTTTCGCATTCCCCCAATCTCACTCTCTCTCCATCTTTTTCACGCCTACCATTTCTCTCTCTCGTCTTATCTCTCCAGCCCTCTCATTGTCCGCTTCACTCTGTCTCTCCCCCCCTCTCTCTTTTGTGCCCTTAATCGTTCTCCTTCTCTGTCTCTCATTGCTTTATCTCTCTATCTCACTCTCGTACTCTCGCTCACTCATTCGTACGATCCATCTCACTTTTTGTCTTGTCCCCCCTCCCCTCTCACCCCCTCACTCGTCTTCACTCTCTCTCTTTTTCTCGTCCCATCTTGTTCTGGCACTCTTTCTATAGCTTTCTCTATCTCGCATTCTCTCCGTCCACCTGCCCCCTCTCTCACCCTCTTTATCTCGCCTTCACTCTTTCGACTTCTCTTCCTCCAATTCTATTTGTTTATCTTGGCCCTATCACGCTCGCTATCTTTCCATCTCTCTCTCGTTCTCTCAATATCTCTATCTTACTCGAACTCTCATTCGCTATCACGATCTCGAATTCTCTTGCTCTCTCTCTCTCTCTCTCTCTCTCTCTCTCTCTCTCTCTCTCTCTCTCTCTCTCTATATATATATATATATATATATATATATATATATATATATATATATATATATTTCATTCACTATCTATCTCATTCTCTCTCTATCTCTCTTCCAATCTCTCTCTCGCTCACTCTCAATTTCTCTCTCCTTCTTCCCTCTCTCCAATAGCTTATCTCTCCCTTTTACTCTATCGACTTCTCTCTCTTGTCCTCTCTATGTTTATCATGACCGACACGTTCTCTCTCTTTCCATCTATCTCACAGTCTCTCTCTTAATATCTCTCCATCTCTCTCGAACTCTGACTCGCCATTTCATTCTCGAACTCTCTTGCTCTATCTCTCCCTTTCTCTGGTTATCTATCTATTTCATTCTTGCTGTATCTCTCTCGCATTCTCTTTATTAGCCAATGACGGTACCCACCTGTCTGTCCATGCGAGAGGAGTGCTGTAATAGCTTATCCGCCGCGGTATTTACAGGGTGGTGAAGTTCAGTCGAGGAGGACGGACAATCAGAACCCATTTGGGAGATTCTCCAGCAGTAGTGCCTTCGGTAACCGAGGTCGAACACCCCGAAGACAATCCTACCGTCCATACGCGGAGGGGGGGGGGTCAGCCTCCCACTCCAGTTTCGGAGGAGAGGATGCCCAACGAACTGTCAGGAAACGGACAGGTGGAGGGGGCAGTAAGGCTAGTGAACGCCGCCTAAGAGCGCTTCTCTTAAATGCTCGGTCGATAAGGAACAAGTTCTGCAAGCTTAGTGCACTGATGTCACCCTAGAAGCTTGACATAGTGGCCATCACGGAGTTGTGGATCCGTGCAGATACCAGGAACTTCATAGGCGAGTTTCGAGTATCCAGTTACACGATATTCCATAAGGATCGTGCTGACCGGGAAGGCGGCAGAGTTCTTGTTTTGTACGGAACCATATATATATATATATATATATATATATATATATATATATATATATATATATATATATATATATATATATATATATATATATATATATATATATATATATATATATATATGAGTGCAGATCTGTTCCGGGCCATGGGGAGTTAGGAGTAGACATTAAGGTCGACGATATAACGTACAGGGTTTTAGTAGCCTACCGGCCTTCCCATCGGATAGTGGAGGTGGATATAGATCTGTACCAAAAACTGTCCGATCTCTTAGACGCCCCTCCCCCCTCCCTGCCGATGCTCATAGGTGATTTCAACTGCCGGGTCGACTGGGGAGACAGACGGGCGATGGAGAAGCTCTCGACTCGTGGACTTTAATGACAGCAACTTTCTGACTCGATTGGTTAGCGATCTTACCAGAGGTGGAAACGTTCTGGATCTAGTATTTACTTACTCATAGCCTAAATTGTTACAGTTCAAGCTTGATCTATTAATTTACAAACAAAATTCATTCTTCCTGTTTTAATTTGCGCGAAAAGATTAATTATTTTCTCCTTGATCCCTGGATGACACCTGAGGAAGTTTTCTTCATTGAAGGCACTCAAAGTGAATTTAGTCTCTTAGAATTCATAGTGCTCCTTAGAAAAGTTTTTATTCTTTTCAGTGTTGAAAAGCAGCGTTCTGCCTCTGGTGTAGTCATGGAAATTGTCAAGAGGATTTTTATCAGTTTCGTAATTTCACTACGAATATCATCTAGATTTTTCCAAGATAAATGTCAGCAGCTCAATTAATTAATATAAGAACCGAAAAATATGAATTAAATTCTATCACATTCAAGAATATATACGCGTTTTTAAGCACACCACACGCGTATTAAAAAAAGAAACACTACCTTCCGCCAACACACCAGGACCAGCACTGCGTGAGCCACAGTGCTCTCTCTCCCTAGCGTGCAGTTTCCTATCTCGGACATGTGAGCATGCGCACAACAGCCAAACACCGCGTCGCTGGAACTGTGAAGCACACAGTTCTATATAATGATTTTTTTTTTTTAAACTATGGGATTGCTACTGATATTCAGCTTAAGGATTATATAATTAACAAGTATAATGATAGAATTAAAGAAAAAAAGGAATCATTATATTGAATGTTATCGATAGTATCGAGTGGAACTAGTGGATGCTGCAGTTCTGCATGTTGACTCCGAAGAGCTCGAACGAAAAGATGACGACGGAATCCCAAGCAACGCAACGAGGGCGATGTCACCAGCGACGCACACCTCTTCAATCTTTGACCACACTAATTAACTTGAGCAAGCAAAGTATTAACAATGATAAGTGAGAGCCAACAACACGAAACAGTCGACGGCCTCGATCGACGATACGAACTAATGATGCGATCATGAAAAATACAACAATAGATGGAGAATGTTACTCATTTGCTTTATTTGTTTTATATAAATTAATTAGAAATAAATATTTTGCTAGAAATCAATATTATTAAGCTGCACAAAGTTGGCGATCTTGTTCATCTCTCTCTCTACACAGACTAAATCTTTCTAATGCACAAACATACCCTTGATTCCAAATCTAAATTGAGGAATCATGTTTTCAAAGGTGACAGACACGTGCATTGATTGGTGCGATAACGAAAAAATGTATCACGATAACCGATAAATCGATAACGATAACCCTATCGGTGATAACCGATAATCGATAACTGGCGATAAATTTATCGCCCGATAAGGTGATAACCGATAAATCTATCAATCCAAAATTATAATGCAATATTGATTATTGGCTATATATAGCGTTATTTTCTAATACAATAGTAAGAATATTTGAATACTGTTTCTTAGTTTCTTACCTTGTGAGGCTCTCCTTCATCTCCTCATAGGTTTTGAGGATCCTCCTCCCAGATCGGACCGACCTATTTCTGCCTTCAAGGCACGCGCGGCTCGCCCCTGTGCTAAACTGGAACAAAAAACTGAAATTATTGATTATCGCTAGTTTGAAGCCAGAAGCATCGGTGATACCGATGAATCGATAACGCGGGAAAAAATATCCCGATAACCCGATATCGTTATCGCGATAACACCCGCCTATGAACACCTGTAACATAAAAGGGAAAAAACGCTGTCGGAATTGTTTTAGAACTTCGCAAACGATCTTTGTATATTAGCTAAATGTTAATCATTTTTAGGTTCCGCTGATATTATGGGCTTGTAGCGTGTGAGAAGTTCAGGCGAGCGTCGTAAATACTTTGCTTGAATGAGTCTTTTTGGGGACTCAGGATGGCCGAGTGGTTTAAGATTCTCGCTAACGGCTGTCCAGCGACGCGGGAAGCGCGTTCGAAGAAACTCGTTTCGCTACTTTTCTTTCTTTATTTTTCTGTACCCCCTTTTCTACTCTAGCTATATACAGGCTCAATCATATTAAGTAGAAATATATAAATAATGATTTACATGTTGTAATAAGAAAAACGACAAAAACATGATATTAACATGTATTTTGTATACAAATGTACATATTCTGAGACCGTTTTGATTTTAATAGAAAATTTTATGGTCAAATTCAGTTTCATTAAAATTTTAAACTACTAGTACCACCAGAAATTGTTAGTACGAGAATTGAAATTTGTTCCGCATTTAGAATTCTTTCAGCAGCCTAGTCACTCTTATTTACTAGTACCACAAGAAATTGTTAGTACGAAATTGAAATTTGTTCCGCATTTAGAATTCTTTCAGCAGCCTAGTCAATCTTATTTTTTACCTAATAAATCATTAAGTGGAGTGGTTACTATTTATAGATTATTTGTATATAAATATGAGAAACTCACAAAGTACCGTGTGAGTAAAATGAAAGGCGGGTTCCAAGTACTTTCGAACTTGTTCACTCCTTCAGTTCATTCCTTGAAAATGAACTGAACAAGTTAGAAAGTACTTAGAATCCGCCTTTCACTTTCCTGTGGGATTTTATTTTTAAATTATGTATTCGTATATGTGTTTGGTTATTGGAAGCCGTTTTCAAGCCGCGCTATGGTTTGCCATTATAGCAGGGACTCCTTCCTCCCCTTCGCTACCCAGCGCTTCGCTCGCGGATTAGGAATAATAATACAGTGAACGATTTTGGACCAAAATACGAAGCATTGTGGGTTAAAAGGAAAAAACGCCCAAGGCGCTAATGAAAAAACATTACCCTTATTCCTTATGAGACGAAAGCGATAATTTTGATTAAACTTTTATTATTCATTTGTCGATGTACAAATGTACATAAATTCATATTCTGAGACAATTTTGATTTTAGTACGAAATATTATGGTCTAATTCAATTTCATTAAAATTTTAAACTATAGTACCACCAAAAATTGTTAGTACTAGAATTGAAATTTTATTCCGCATTCAGAATTCTTTCAACAGCCTATCACATATTCTTTGCTATACCTCGTATAAGACAGAGCGTGATAATTTCGATTAAACTTTTATTATTCATTTCTGGATGAATTTACCTATTACCATGTTTCATTCATTAAGTTATATTTTAAAAATTTTAAGAAATAGTAGAAGCTTAGACACGAATTTGGTGCGATCTTTCAGTGATGTAATTACACCACATCTCAGAAGAAAGTCAAGACATGTCCCCCAAATTAAGCAGATTATCCAACGTAAGCCATATTCCTCATCAGCCAGCGATTATCCAATTTACAAAGCGTATAAAATGATTACTGGATATAAGCCTAACATAATGACGGATTCTTTTGTTTGTGTTAATTAGATTGTCTTAGCGGTAAATATGTAGATTATCGGCGCGAACGATGGGACGTACTATTTCGTCCGTGTTCCAAAATGTTTCACGTTTTTGGAGTACATTTAAGTTGACGGCTCGTGTGGGGGTAAACACAATGGGGAGACTACACTACGATGATCCTGAGTTTCATTAAATTGGGGGGGTCTGGGGGGCACAGCCCCCCAGTATATAATCCTAATTGGGTAAATATGTAGATTAGCGGCCCGGCTGAAAAAAAATTTGTGTGTAAATATTATCGTTCACTCGTGTTGGAATATTCATGCACGTTTGAGTCCTTTTCGAATTATTATTCTATAAACAATTAGGATTATATACGGGGGAGGCTGTGCCCCCCAGACCCCCCCCCCTAATTTAATGAAACTCAAGATCATCGTAGTGTAGTCCCTCCATTGTGTTTACCCTCACATGAGCCGTCAACTTAAATGTACTCCAAAAACGTGAAACATTTTGGAACACAGATGAAATAGTACGTCCCATCATTCGCGCCGATAATCTACATATTTACCCCTAATTGTTTATAAAATAATAATTCGAAAAGGACTCAAACGCGCATGAATATTCCGACACAAGTGAACGATAATATTTATACACAAATTTTTTTCCGGCCGGGCCGCTAATCTACATATTTACCGTCTTAGCTTTATTTTCATTATGTTTGTGTTCATTTTTACTCCTGTGTCCCTATTATCAATGCCCTAAGTGAGTCTGTATCCAAACTATTCAAGACTGTGTCTAGCCTTACTCCCCAGATGGCAGCTATGATCACTGAGCTTAGAGGAGCTTCGGGCTTCCCTTACAGCTGGGCTATCATCCTCTGTCCCGGGCAGGGAGATTGTTGTGAATCCAGACATGCAAGCAAAAGATTTTCATGACAGAAATTTGAGAGCTCCATGAGCATGATTAAAGGCGGGACAGCATCGTTGTTTGTGGCCTTCCCTATGAGGGCTTCCAGACTTCCTTCAACGACATTATCTTGTCAATATCTCTTGCTTGGAGATCTGAACGGCAGGCATCCTCTCTGGGGAGATTACTCCATAAATCCCAGGGGACAAGTCCTTGCTGATCTGATCGAAGAGCTTGAGATGGGTTTCCTAATTGTGGATGAGTTTACGCATCACTGTCCGAGAACCGCTTCATTTTCTTGCCTTGACCTATCTTTGTGCTCTTCGGATGCACAGCCTGATTTTGATTGGGGGGTGGTCGATGACCTCCATGGTAGTGATCACTTTCCCATTCAAATATCATTTTCAGGGCAACTGCCTCCTGAGAGCCCCCTTCACGGGTGCTTGGTGCGGCTGCGGTGGCCTGCATTTCAGGAAATGACTGAATTATCTATCTCAGTTGAGGAATTTAGGTCGGTAGATGAGGCCGTTGAGTTCTTCTCCGGCAACCTCATCGCCGTGGGCCTGACTACTATTCCTAGGACTACTGGCTGTTTTGCACGCCGACCACTCCCATGGTGGTCACCCGAGTGTGAGACGGCCCTCAAACAAAAGCGTTATGCCTACATGCGTTATAAGCGCCGCCCGAACGATTTCACTGTCGCTGAATTTCGTCCGGGCTAGGGCTAGGTTCCGGTATATTTCAAAGCACGCCCGCCGCTCTTCTTGGCTGGCATACATGTCTTCACTTAACGGGAAGACCCCTTTAGCTGAGGTGTAGAAGAGAGTCAAAAGGATTCGGGGCAAGTTCTCGCAGGACCCCCTTCCCGTTCTCCAGGACAATGGGACCGCAATCTCGGACCCTGCGTCCGTGGCGGAAACCTTAGCAACCGCTTTTTCCGCATTCGCTAGCTGTGATGCTGCTCCACCAGCATTCAATGCACGTCGTGATGTCGCGGAAGGCTGCCGGCGGAGAACCCTTCAACAACAAGTTTACTGTGAGTGAGTTGCGTTCCGCTCTCGCTTCGTGCACGGACACCACCCTTGGTCCGGATGATGTCCCGTACGCCATGCTTCGTCACCTGGGTTAGCGAGGCATGGCCTTTCTGTTAGATTTGGAAGGTCTTCTCCCAGACTCGTGGCGAATCGCTACTGTGCTCGCCTTTCACAACCTGGGGAGAGATCACTCTACTCCGACCGGTTTCCGCCCAATCTCTCTAACCTCTTGCATGTGCAAGTTGATGGAGAAATTGGTAAATGTTAGATTAGCCTTTTCCCTAGTCAGTGGATGCCATCTCTCTTCCGCACAGTGCGGCTTCCACAAGTTCCACTCCACATCGGATGCTCTGCTCCGACTGGAAAATGCCGTCTGCGAGGCTTTCCTTCGTAGACAGCACTACGCCACGATGTTTTTTGATCTGGAGAAGGCCTATGATACCGCATGGCGATACGGTATCATGGAGACTCTCCACACGATGGGGGCGAGGGGACGCCTCGCAATGTTTATATCTGAATTTTTTCAAGATCGTCGATTCCGCGTACGGGTGGGGGGGAGCCCTCTCCGGCCCAAAGGAGCAGGAAGAGGGTGTCCCGCAGGGAAGTGTCCCCAGTGTCACATTCTTTGCCCTGAGCATCAACGGCATCACCTTGGTGCTGCCGGAAGATGTTTTCGCTATGCTCTACATGGATGACCTTTGATCTCTTTTGGCGCGGCCCAGATGCCAACTCTGGAGCGTCTACTCCAACAGGCATTGAACCGCGTCTCTCGCTATGCCAAAGTGCACAGGTTTCAGTTTTCTCTGGCCAAGACTAAGGTGGTGCACTTCTGCCATCATCCACGACTTCACCCCGACCCAGATTTGTTTCTTAATTGGGTGCGCCTGGATGTGGTGGAATCGCACCATTTCCTTGGTCTTGTATTCGACCGACACTTCACCTGGGAGTCTCATATTCGCAGCCTTAGGGTCTCTTGTACCTGCGCCATGTACATTCTCTGTTCCGTGACGTTCAGCGTTTGGGGTGCTGAAAGGGCTACTGCCCTGCTTTTTTATTGATCCTTTGTTTGTTCAAAGCTTGACCACGGATGCGAGTTTTATGCATCAGCAGCCGAGCGTTTATTGCGGAAGGTAGATTCGATCCACCACACCGGCCTTCGCTTTGCGACCGGTGCCTTCCGCACTTCCCAAATTGAGAGCCTGTTGGTCGATGCTGGGGAGATGCCACTTGCTCTGCGCTGCGTGCAGTGCATCACTGGCCTGTACGCACAAGCCCGGCGCCTCCCTCAGTCGCCAACAGCTTTTACTGCATCCGCAGCTGATCTCGATGGTGCTTATGCCGCCGAGAGATGCCAGTCATACCCTAAGCCCTCTGGGTTTAGGGCCAGGAAACTCCTTTGAGAGGTAGATATAGCTCTCGGGCCGGTGGCGCTGTAGCGGGCCGAAAATAGATCTCTAATCCCAATCGATAATCGATCCAACCCGCTTCCTACACTGTCCGGACGTGAGAAATCGAGGGAGAATAAAATGGATTGTATATACAGTCCCTTTACTTACAAAAAAAATACAATGATAGTTACAGTTTATATTTACAAAATTTTATATTTACTAGGGAAGTGTGCACACTTCAAAATGAGGCTAAATTCCCCAATCAAAATAACGATACCAAATGAGAATCTTATAACGGGCGGATACAACAATTTACGTAAATTCTACACAAAACAAAAAAACACAACCACAACCGAACGAAAAGGGGACACGCGCTATGACTTGCTGGAGGTGGGTGGTAGTTGGTTAACTAGAAGGAGGCAGGATTGTCAACGAAGGCAGGTATGGCGGTTCAGGTGGTTAGAGACACGAAAGCCCTCCTCTCAGGGCTGGGTGGAGCACTCTTCTATAGAACCCCTCTTGCTGCCAGTCCACACTTCCACTCTCTGAAGAAGAGATATATCCTCCTTCAGTGACCCATTTATTTATACATGGATGGTGAAACTAATAAGTGGGCATTACCCGAAAATACATCGACTAGCTTACCTCTTTCCAGAATATGACGCTTTGATAAAAGTTAATTTAAACAAAGAACTATCTTATAGTGATATTTCAAATTAGCTATTATCTTTCCAGAATAACGCCTGGAAAGAAAGAAAAACATGGTAATCATTTTATACATGAATTAAACAAAAATAAAACAAACCCATTCCCATTCACACACATTCTTACAGAGGGAGGGAGAGGGTACTGAGAAAAGGGGTGGGAGAATGGCCCTTTTACACACACTCACATTCGCCCCACCCCCACCCCTCCTTCCTTAAGCCATTCGACCAGCCACTCACTAAACCCTTTCAATCACTCTTCACGGTACCACTTGTGCTCAATCGCACCCTTCTGCACCCATTCACACTCGTCTACTGGTCCCTGGCTACGCGTAGCAATTAGTCGGGGTTGTTCGTCAGTCGTCCTGTCAGTCTCATCGTCACTATTTATCATCTCATCAACCATACTCTTAGCCCTCATTACCAGTTCTCCCATCTCACGACAGAATTCTTTCATACTCTTCCGTTCAGAACCCTCACTCTTCATACCCCCATTCATCAACTCCTCACTCACAGCTCTCATCCAACTCAAGGTACATTCTTGCGAAACAGACAGGTCACTCACATCCCCTGTATTCTCAACAGGCATACCAGAAACCCCTTCGACTGGTTCCCACCAGAAACCTGAAAAATCAGCCACTTCATCATTCACTACATCAAACTCACCCCTACTATTACCATTCATAAAACCCGAAAAATCAGCCACACTAGGTTCATTCTGCCCAAACACACTATCATTCATACTGTTCCCCAAACCAGAAAAATCAGGCACAGGCAGCTCACTCACTCATCTACTTATACCAGCCAAATCACTCACCTGTTTACGCAAAAACTCAATCTCCCTTTCAAGATCCCCCATACCAGAAACACTCTGCTCAGACTTACTTTCATTCGTACTTGCATTCTTCCTTCTTTGTACGCTTTCTACTCCTCGAGACTAAGACTAGCTCTTTCCCAGACAGATCCATACTATCACATTCAATCTCATCATCATGCACTTTACCTCTCTCTCTACACAGTCCATACACCGGATGGCTCACCAGGTAGTCAGGAGGTTCTCTCCATCTCCTTAACTGACTCTGATGAGCCCGCACTCTCTCAGTCATGCCGTCATTCAAACTCTCCAAAACATACGTTATCCCATTTTCCCAAACTCTCACAACTCTATAAGGTCCATCAAACTTCTCACTCATCTTTGATACATTCAACCTACCCTTCACTTCTTTCACCTTCAATACTTTTGTACCTAATTCAAATGAACGGAACCTTTCATGCGCCTCACGCCATACACTCTGATCACTTTCACTCAAACGAAACCTATCTTTCACTCGCCTTTCAAAATTCATCACAAACTGACATGGGGACATTCCAGTTGCACTATGCACAGTTGAATTATACGCCCACAACACTCTCCCCAGACACACATCCCAGTCATTCACTGTCGTACTCATCATTCTCAACATCTCACACAAGGTTCTTATAGTCCGTTCAGCCAATCCATTTGAAGACGGTACATACGGAGTTGTTCTCACATGCTCCACACCATTCTCTCTCAACATTTGCTCAAACACTTTCCCTACAAATTCAGGCCCATTATCACTCAGACATCTTCTAGGCTTCCATACACACATAGGAAAAAACAACTGCTCAACCACACGTGCAACAGTCACACTCCTTTTATCTCTCACAGGCGCTGCATACACAAACTTACTTTTATGGTCAACCATCACAACCATACCAACATTCCCAGCACTCGTACGCGGCAAAGACACACAATCAATCACTACCAATTCAAACGGTTCTTTCGCATCAACTTTCAACATCGGTGGTTTCACTTGCACACCTTGCACCTTTCGCTTCTGACACCTTTCACACGTAGTTGCAACATCATTCACAACAGTTCTCAGAAACGGGTGGAACACATGCTCCTTCATACACTCCCACAGCTTAAACTTACCCATATGCCCATAATTATCATGCACAACCTTCACCAGACCAATCATACCAACTAAGGACATCACAGGTACATACATATCATCACCACCCTTCACATGCCTCACAAAATATACAACATCCATACAAACAACAAAATCCTTAGCATACCTTTTAAAATCACTTAAACACTCTGGCCATTCATTCAAATCAACACGCATCATTACACACCTCTTCAACTCACTAACAAAAGGACACATCTCTTGCATCTCTACAATATCATCATCACTTAAAATCTCATTCTCATCATCCATGACCAACTCAATCATACCGCAAAACTTGACAACATTCTTTGCACACTCATTCAACTTCATCACCTCACATTCACCTTTCATAAGACAATCCCTATCAGCATCCAAAGACAAATCATTTAATCTCATAAAGTCTACACCAAGCAAGAAACAACAAGGCATTTGCTCACCTTTCAGAATCACAAAGTCATGCTTCACATTCACACCATTACCCAAACTCACTTTCAGACTAACCTGTTCCCATGCCACTATCATGCCATTCCCTAATCCACTTATCCGTAACTTCACAGGTTTATGCTCGCAACATCTAAACTCTTCATACTTACTCAGAATATTCTCATTCACTAAAGACACTTGCGCTCCAGTATCAATCAAACCACAGAACAACCTTTCACTAACTTTCACTCTCGCTTCCATCATATCAGGTCCACCATGTTCGCAATACACAGAAGGAACAAGCACACCAACATCAGCACTGATATCCGCACTGTCATTAACTCCCATATCATCACTCAACACACACTCATCTTCATCCAGACAATCATTCTTCTCTCTTATATATGAACACTTTTCAATTACCCAATTGTAGTGCACACCGCTCAAACATTGCAGATGTACCACATTAGGATTCAAACCCTTCATCTTCTCATCCTTGTACACAATCGGCCTCTCACCACCAAAGTGCACATAAACAATCACTCCATACAAACGACTCACTACAATCAACACTTCCTGAAATGGCGGGACCCCTTGCATACACATCGCTCTCAATTCTTTCAGGAAGTTCCGCACCTTTGCCATACCAATGCTTTCAGGCTTACTACACACTTCATTCATTACCTCCTTCCTTAAATCATCTACACTATCGGGCACTCTCACATCTACTCCATCACTCTTCAAATCTTGCAAACCATTCCATACACTCTCAAACAAGGAATCACCACCACCCTTACTCTCTTTTCCATTCATAATTCCTTTCGGCAAATACTCCGGATCACTCACTCCACACACATTTTCATAATTCGTACCAGGATACCTTGACATCAAATCAGCCACTCCATTCCGTTCACCAGGCACATACTCAATCACATAGTCAAAGTCACTCAAATCTTCCAAAGTCCTTGCAATCCTACTATCAGCCCACTTCATACGCTGCAGATACACAAGAGGTTGATGATCGGTTTTTATCACAAACCTCACACCATACAAAAATGGACGCAACACTTTCAAACAATATCTTATCGCAGCCAGCTCTCGTTCCACAGTCGAATACTTTCGTTCTGCAACATTCATAGCCTTGGATACATACCCAATTATTCGCCTGACATTCTCTCCATTCAAACGCTGCTCTTGCATCAGAAAACCTCCCATACAATACCCACTCGCATCTGTATACAATTCAAGCATTTTAGCATTTACACTATAATCTGGGTAAGCTAATTCAACATCTTCAGCCGCTGCCTCCTTCAGTCTCTCATACGCCTCATTCATCTTATCATTCCACTTGACAACCGTACTACCTTTCTTGCCCATCCACTCAGTCAGAGGCTTACTCACACCAGAACAATCACGTATAAACTTTCGCTGGAACTCAATCAAACCCAAAAATGACTTCAGTTGATTCACAGTCACCGGTTTAGGAAACATTCGCACCTTCTCAACATACTTCGATGATTTACGCAATCCATTCTCACTCACCATATGCCCAAGGAATTCCACTTCTTTCGCAAACCATTCACACTTCGCCACTTTCACCTTCACACCAACACTCTCCAACGTTCTCAACACATCATTCACCAATCTCATATGCTCCTCAAAAGTCTCAGTCATAATCAAAATATCATCTATAAACGCAATCACATTCTTACTCGCAAACTTACTCAACACAACATTCATTGCCCGCTGGAAGGCTCCGGGAGCATTAGCCAACCCAAAGCTGAGGTTCCGGAACTGGTAATGCCTCTTTGAGGAAGAGAAGGCAGTTACTGGCCGGCTCTCCTCAGCAATGGGCATCTGGTAATACCCCCATACCAGATCCAGCTTCGTAAACCACTCCATCCCATGCATACTATACACACACTCAGATACCACACACATCGGAAACCTTTCTTTCACAGTCCTTTCATTCACCTTTCGATAATCCACACACAGACGCAATCTTCCATCCGGCTTACGTACAAGTACAATTGGACTATTCCATGCACTCTCACTCTCCTCAATCACCCCCAATTGCTCCAATTCCAAACACTGCTCCTCAATCTCTTCAGCAACCGGACGTGGGAAATGCCTCGGCCGCTGATAGATTGTGGAGTCCTCCTTCAGGACAATCTTGAATTCCGGGAGCTTTGCAACCCCGAAATCCAGATCACCCTTACTGAGGGCTCCCTTTCGCTCAAATATCATTCGATACACATCCTCCCTTTCATACTCAGTCAAACATCCATCCAATTTCACCATGTCCTTCACCTCATTATACATCCATTCACATGTCTTTTCATTCGCAACATTCACCCTGATATCCGTACTATCATCCATACCTACCTCATTGACAGTGGAGAGGTGGCCCAGTACATCTCCCACTTGGATTCCCCTCACCTGCCCTTTCACACTGGGGTCTGCCTGCACACATACAAAAGGATCATTCATTCTCATCAAGCCATCAAACACACAAGCAACACGCCTTACCTTATAACACGCATCCTTTCCATCCAATATCACAGTGTTCTCACTCACATTCAAACTAACATCCTTACTCCAACTCACTCTAACAGACACCCTTTCACCCTTCACAAGCCTTACATTCTCCATAGCAGTCACCTCAATATCAGTAAACACACTCCTCAAAACGCTACCATCTTTCCCTACATACAACTTATACACCCCATTTTTACCAATCTTTCTCTCAATCTGATCACTCGCAGGATGCACAACCATACGATTCATTTTCATAAAATCATAGCCCAAAATCACACCATACTCACTACTCACCTTATCAATCACAGAAAATTCACATTCATTCATCATCATACCATGCATTCGAACAGGTGACCTTATCATTCCAATCACAGGCACTCTCCTATTACCAATACCTACTAAACTACCCTTGCACTCAGACAGGAGGGCTTTCTCGCTAAACTTGTCATACACATCTTTATACACCAAGCTCGCCTTGCATCCAGAATCTATTAAAGCCAAACACTCAATTCCATTCAACTCCACCTTCACACTCAGACACTCATACTTCCTACCAGACAGCACTTTCACACTAGACAGACTTACCAACACATTACTCACACTCATGCACCCAGAGGATACTTCAGCAGGTACCCTCTTACCATTCAGTTTCCCGCTTCAGACTTTCCATTCACACCTTGCGCTCTCAGTCTAATCCAACACTTTTCACTTGAATGTCCTTCCATCGCACAATAGCTACATACATTCCTCTGGTCACGACACATCCTTGCATAATGACCAGCCTTTCCACAATTACCACATGCATATTTCATACTTTCCCCACCAGTTGCTCCACCATTCAACCTCGGACAATCTTTCTTCAAATGGCCTATTTCTTTACACTCGAAGCACTCTTTCACACTTTCCTGGCAATCCTTTATCATATGCCCTTTCTTACCACACCCAAAACATGCACCAGATGTCCACCTACATTCTGCCAACATATGACCTTTCCTTCCACACCGACGACATTCCACAATCTTTCTCACACCATTCGGTCTCTCATTTGCTGGGACATACCTCGGTTTCTCTCTCATATATCCGTTCCCACGCTTGAAATTCATCTGCCCCCTTCCATTCGACCACCCTCCATTTGCCCATCCATTCTGCCGGCCCAGGAAGTTTGACATCACTCCAGCTGGTGCAGCCTTCAGGGCATCCCTGTAGCTGACAAACTGCTGGGGTGGATGAAAGCTCCTGGGCTTCTTACCCCCAACATTCACACTGTACCATCCATCCTCTTCTAGATCGCTTTCATCATCAAATCGTCCATCTTCTAACAGTTCCAACACATCCTCCCACATCAACCGTTCACCTGTCAGTCTCACTCTCTCCTTTCTCTTTCCACTCAGCCATTCACTCACCTTTCGCGGGATCGTGTCCAAAAACTTCCTCATGAGTGGTTTACATTCATTTACATCATCATCACCATACCTCGTTCTTGCCATACTCTCAAGCCTATGTGCATACATATTCACACTTTCACTCTTCCCAATTCGAGCCTTCTCAAATTCATTCACCCTCTTATACTTCACACTCTCTTTCATTCGTTTCACCTGCCCAATCAATCTCTTCTTCACTACATCGTACTTTGGCTCTCCCACACTCGTTATCACTCGCAAGAACTCCAACACTTTCCCATCCAAACAATCTCCCAGAACACTCACCCAGTGACCCTTGTTCTGCGGGTACTTGAGCTTGCAGTACCGCTCAAAATCCCTGAAGAACTCATCCATACTCTTTCCCCCATGCAATCTAAACTTATCAATCCTTGGCACTTCCCTAATCAAAATTCCTTTCCCCACATTCACTTCACTCTCCGAAGAGCTACTTTCGGTCTCACTCATTCCAATCATATTGTCACTCTCTCCCTCATCTGAGTATAGCGAATCCACACACTTCCCTCTCGCCTTCCTATCCTTAACCTTAGAACCATGCTTACTTCCTCTCTTACTTTCCACTCTCTTCCATTCACCCCCTTTCCTCCCACCCACAGTATCTTCTTTAGACTCAACCCTACTGCCATCCATTCCATTTAGCGGAGTCCCTTCAGTAGGAGCAGGGGTCAGGGTTGTAGGTCCTGGGACTGATCCAGCCCCTGTCATCATGTTATACAGGTCCTGCATCCGTCGGTCCGTCTGATCCTGTCGGTCTCCCATTTCCTTCTTCATCCTATCAGTCTTTTCATTCATCCCTTTTATTTTATTCTCCATTCCCTCCATCATTCCCCGCAACATTTCACACTCCTCTTCTTTCTTTCTCAACTCCAGTCTCAATCGCACTACTTCTTCATTCAACGTTTCCGCTACAGCCATTGTTCCCAAGTTAGTAAAAAGATAGGAGAAGGGAAAAATCAATCAAACTACTTGTCACACTAATTGGGTATGGACTGCAATCCAATCCAGTCACGCTCCCAGTTTCGAAGTCTCACGTCCCTATTCGGGCGCCAAATGTAGCGGGCCGAAAATAGATCTCTAATCCCAATCGATAATCGATCCAACCCGCTTCCTACACTGTCCGGACGTGAGAAATCGAGGGAGAATAAAACGGATTGTATATACAGTCCCTTTACTTACAAAAAAAATACAATGATAGTTACAGTTTATATTTACAAAATTTTATATTTACTAGGGAAGTGTGCACACTTCAAAATGAGGCTAAATTCCCCAATCAAAATAACGATACCAAACGAGAATCTTATAATGGGCGGATACAACAATTTACGTAAATTCTACACAAAACAAAAAAACACAACCACAACCGAACGAAAATGGGACACGCGCTATGACTTGCTGGAGGTGGGTGGTAGTTGGTTAACTAGAAGGAGGCAGGATTGTCAACGAAGGCAGGTATGGCGGTTCAGGTGGTTAGAGACACGAAAGCCCTCCTCTCAGGGCTGGGTGGAGCACTCTTCTATAGAACCCCTCTTGCTGCCAGTCCACACTTCCACTCTCTGAAGAAGAGATATATCCTCCTTCAGTGACCCATTTATTTATACATGGATGGCGAAACTAATAAGTGGGCATTACCCGAAAATACATCGACTAGCTTACCTCTTTCCAGAATATGACGCTTTGATAAAAGTTAATTTAAACAAAGAACTATCTTATTATAGTGATATTTCAAAATTAGCTATTATCTTTCCAGAATAACGCCTGGAAAGAAAGAAAAACATGGTAATCATTTTATACATGAATTAAACAAAAATAAAACAAACCCATTCCCATTCACACACATTCTTACAGAGGGAGGGAGAGGGTACTGAGAAAAGGGGTGGGAGAATGGCCCTTTTACACACACTCACATTCGCCCCACCACAGCGCCCCTGGTTCTGCCCAGGATGCCACCCTGCAGGGTACCACATTTGGCGCTATTTGTCGCCACACCTCTGCTCCCAAAGCTTGTACTGCTCCGGGAGTATTGCGTTTGACCTTTTTGGAGCACACATCGTGTCACTCTGGAACCATGCCAGTGTATACGGATGGCTCCAAGTCCCAAGAGGGGGTCGGCTTCCATGCCGTATCCCCTCTGTTTGAAGTCAGCGGGGCTCTACCAGGCGCTGCGTCTGTCTTCACGGCTGAGCTGGTGGCAATACACCACTCGGTACGGGAGATTACGCGACGTGCCCGGTTCAGAGACCGGATTGTGATCTATAGCGACTCACAAAGCGCCCTGAGTGCATTGGAATCTCTGCATCCCCTGGTTCGTGATATCTGTGATGCCACAGTTTGGCGAGCCGGGCAGATGTCGAGATTATCTTCTGCTGGGTTCCTGGACATGTAGGAATTGCGGGGAATGAGTGCGCCTAAGAGTCCACAAGGACTCTGCGACCGGACCAGCGTTTCGCTCTTCCTCACACCGACTACATGGCAGGAATATGGGCAGCTCTTCTGACTGCTTGGCAAATAAGATGGGAGACGGTCGAAGGGAACTTAAAGTTGCAGCCATTGCGCCGCGACTGTTCCCATGGACCTATCCCCCAATGCCGCGGCGGCTTCAGGTTGCTTTCTGTCATCTCCGAATCGGACACACTCGTGTGACACATCGCTATTTGATGGAGCGCTCGCCTGCGCCCTATTGCAACCACTGCTTCGTCCCCCAGACTGTTCGGCACATTCTTGTTGAATGTCCCAGTCTGGGTGATCTTCACGCACGATACCTCTCCCGGTACCTTGATGGGCGGGGTCGCTACCGCCTGTCTCTTGTGCTTGGGATGAGTTCGTGCACATTGACTTGTTGACTCTTTGGGGTAGGCCGGGCTTCTCCCCTTTATTTAAGGTTCTTTTTTTTCGTTTGATATTGTTGTTTTGTAGGTTGCACTCTCCTGCACCGGAGATTGCTTCCTGATTGTTTAGTTTTCCAATTTATATCATTGTTTTCATATATTTTTTTTTAAAGTAGCCTAGTTCTATGCTGTCGTGTTTTTCTGCGACTTATGCCCAAGTGGGTAGTTGCCAGATGGGCTCTATAAAATTAAAAAAAAAATATATACCAACAAAAAATTTAAAGAGTTAGAACAAACCACCATGGTTGAACAAGGATGCCTTCCGCAAAGCTAGGAAAAAGTACCCCTTATGGATAAGATATCTGAATTCAAAGAGCAGACTTGACTGGGTAGCTTACACAGAAGCTAGAAATTCAGCTACACATGCATCAAGGCAGGCCTGTAGGGAATTTGAAAAAAAATTAGCAAAGGAGGCTAAGACCAATAACAAAGCCTTTTGGAACTATGTCAACAACCGCAGTAAAACTCAAAATGATGTAGGTGACCTTAAGGATATACATGGTAACTTTGTAAGTAACGATAAGGATAAAGCCGAAACATTAAATGAGCAATACTTTAAGACCTTTACACAAGAGGACAGAAGTAACATTTCAGACTTTGAGCCTAAACCCCTCCAGTATGAGGCACTAGGAACAATAGAAATTACAGAGAGCATGATTTTTAAGCAACTGAATTCACTTCCTTCTGGCTGATAAATCTCTGGGAAACTACGACCTACACCCTAGAGTTCTCAGAGCAAAGGAAATGACCAAACCTCTGACAGCAATATTCCAATCCAGCATCACCAACTCAGCTTTCAGAACAGTGGAGGGAAGCGAATATCACTCCCATTTACAAGAAGGAAAATAAGGCTGACCCAGCCAATTATCGCCCAGTATCTCTAACCTCAATAATATGCGAGATGCTTGAGAGAATTATCTCGGAGGCAATGATACAACATATCAAAGCCAATAATCTTAGATGTGTCCAACAACATGGTTTCTCTAAGGCGAAATCCACAGTAACAAATCTCTTAGAAGCACTGGATGTATGGACAGAGGCTCTCAGTCACTGCTTACCAGTGGATATCATTTTCCTGGACTATGCAAAAGCATTTGACACAGTCCCACATGAAAGACTACTTAGAAAAGTTAAGTCACTTGGTATTGTTGGTGACCTCCTGCAGTGGATCTGTGTTTTTTTGATGGACTGTAGGCAAAGAGTGATAGTAAGTGGTACAGCATCATGTTGGAAACCAGTTACAAGTGGCGTACCACACGGATCTGTGATGGGCCCCCTTCTCTTTATGATATTTGTCAGCGATATACCTGACAAACTACAAAACTTCATATCGCTCTTTGCAGATGACACAAAGATATATGCAGCTGTCCAAAACTGTGAAGGCAACTCCCATACTAACTGTTTACAGGCAGACTTGAAAATGCTACAAGAATGGTCAGTTAAAATGCAAATGAAGTTCCACCCTGATAAATGCAAAGTAATGCACATGGGGAAATAGCAACCCCCAGCACAAGTACAAAATGACGAGCGATGATGGAACTGCCTAAAGTAGGCAGTGCTATCGTCTTTATTATTTTGATAAATGTGCAGAGCTGATCGCATTAATTGTAGCCCAGAAATAGCACCCCCTAGCTTGCACCCATAAACTCTAGTATTACCCAGGCAAGGTTTTAAAAAACAGGTAATATTTGAGTTTATGGGCGCACGCTAAGGGGTGCTATTCTGGGCTACAATTAATGTGATCGGTTCTGCATGCTTATTGAAAGAATAAAGATGATAGTGCCATCTACTTTAGGCTCTTTCTGCCCAAAATTAACATTTGTTAGTTACTTTTGAAATGGGAGCTTCATGCCCATAGTCCTCACTTAATTGTGGGGGCTTGCAGCCCCACCCCCTAGCAACTTTTTTAAAAACTCATGATATTCCTAATTTGAAAGGCTAACATAAGATTTAAATGCAAAAGGCAATTGCTAAATATCGACAGCACTATCATTGTCTTAAATTAACAATGGAGCAGAAAAGGGGTGTCCCGCAGGGAAGTATCCTCAGTGTCAGACTGTTTGCCCTGAGTGTCAATGGCATCACCTTGGTATGCTGGAAGATATTATAGCTACTTTCTACATGGATGACCTTTCAATCTCTTTTGGCGCAGAAGATGCCAACTCTGGAGCATCGACTCCAACAGGTATTGAACCATGTCTCTTGCTATGATGAAGTGCACAGGCTTCAGTTTTCCTTGACCAAGAATAAGGTGATGCACTTCTGACACCATTCGCAGCTCAACCCTGATCCAGAATTCTTTCTAAATAGGGTTTGCCTGAAAGTGGTGGACTCTCATCGTTTACTTGGTTTTGTATTTGACTGATGCCTCACCTGTGAGGCTCATATTTGCAGCCTTAGGGTCTCCTGTATCCGTGCCATGGATATTCTTTGTGATTGCTCAGCGTGATAGAGCTGTACTGCCTTACTTTTTTTATCGATCCTTTGTTTGTTTGAAGCTTGACTATGAGTGCAAGTTTATGCATCCGCAGCCAAGTGTGTATAATAAACACTGGCCTTTGCCTGGCGACCGGTGCCTTCCACACTCCCCCATTGAGAACCCTCTTGTCAATGTTAGGGGGATGCCACTCGCTCTGCTCCGTGCAAAGTGCATTACTTGCTTACAGGCATGCCTCCCTCATTTGCAACAGCTGTGATATTCTCTGTGAGATCAACCAGAAAAATTGCAAATTAACACCTCACCCCTCAGATTTTGCTGAAATTTTTGGTTTATAGGAAATTTTGGGGCCCTAAAACCATTTCTGAAATTTTTGAGATCAATGCAACTAACAGTTCAGGAGATATGACCTTGGGCATTCTGAGGTCATGTGCAAGGTCACTAACATTTGGCGACCCATAACTAGGGTAATAATGGTTATAATTATATAAAAGTATATATATTTAGAATCAGAAAAAGAAAATATGAAAGTTTTAGAACTCTAGGTTGAAAAATAAAAAAAAATAATACACTTGCTAAAATTTGAGGTCAAGATTTAACCTCTGGGGTATCAAAATTGAAAAAAATTTATAAATGAGAAAAATGAAGGCATTTGGCTATTAAAATCAATAAAAAAAAGGTTTGTTTATGCTACTATTTTTCAAGTAATTAACACATAAGTGAGTACTATACTGTTAAGTTGTCCCTCAATTCTATATATTCACATTTAAGCTCTTAAAAGTGACCTATAGAAATTGAAATTATAATTTTTTTTGCATATAAACAACAGTCAAAGGTCTTGGCTATTAAAAACAATCATAAAAGGGTTGTTTATGCTATTACTTTTCATGTAACTAACTTATGTTGACACCATATTTATAAATTACAGGTCAATTTAGGAATTTATTTCAGTTATCTGTTTAACTTGACCCTAAATCTCCAAAAATAAAAAAAATTATATTTCTCTGATAATCTTCACTGACAAAATAATTACAATAATGATAGGGAAGACCTGTTAACCTAATACAATTTTGGCCTATTCGATACTTTCATCAATTTCTTTCTGAGGAAGAACATTTTTAATTCTGTAGGACAACTCATGATAGTTAATATATGATGTCCTAGCACTGCACATGAATCCTTATTTAATGAATAATGATATGCACTTGCTCCTGATGACCCAGATGAATGTAAAATGTTCACTGTGTAATCATCAAACTCCTCACAATATTCCTCCACAATTCCATACCAAACTTGCCCATCATAAATACAGCTAACATACTCTCCTGGTTTGACACATTTGAGGTTATCAACCATTACAGGTTCATTCGTAATATGACTTTTCCTTACTCTCTTCTTTTCTCCAATGCCACTTGAAATGAGATACACCATCAGTTCTTCCTTGTTTATGGGAACAAATCTATGATGTAGTTTCAAAGAAAAATTTTATTGTCTTGCTCAAGTTTTCTTCACAAATCTGAAACATGTCTTCTGGTGTAAGAATTTGCCCCCCTGTAGTTCTCTGCAAACTGGCAGAAGCAGTAGCTCTCTTCACTGTTTCCCCAATCCCATCACATGCATTTTTGCCATGGGATGTAGCAAAGAAGTGCAATTCACAAAACAAACCAAAATCCTCTTCATGATAACAGATTTGTGAAGTTGTAACTGTTCTTATATTGGCCAGCACATCCATCAGAAAAATAGTACACCTTCAGTTGTGGGCATCTGAATTTAACATAGATCATAAGATTTATTATAAATGAGTAAACCATTATATTGTTGTAATTTAGTGATGGGGATAAGAAACAGACACTAAAATGGTTAAGTTCCTGGTCTGCAGCTTATCTATAAAAGATGACTTAAGAGTGAACTGTACATTGTGAATTGTCCCAATGGAATCCTTGGACAGCATTTGGGCAATGAAAGAATAATTCTCAGAGAAATTACCTAATATAACTGCCTCACTCTGAGGTGATAGTGTTTCTATCACCTTAATAATGATAAGTATTCATGAAGTGGCTCCACTTTGTCTACCATTGTACAATGGTCAACAGTCACCCATTGCTTGTAAGATATTTCATTTGGAGCTGATTCTGCACTGTCAAGCAACTCAAGAAAGTTCAGAACATCCTCTTCTCTCAGGCGATCTTTGCAAAGTCATCTTTGCACCTTCAGCACTGAAAACTCACACAATCCTTTTTGCCAGGACACATACAACTAACCTCATCTGACTCATAGAATCTTGTAACTATATCTGTGTTCTTCAAATATCGCTTTTCCTTTGCTCATTATTGGAATCTTTGGAAGGATTCCAAATTCTGATTTTAGTGAATGGCTTTTTTTCATCATATATGCTGTAGTTTGAAAGAAACTAGCAGTTTTTTCAATTATGTATGGGGAGAGAGTCAATATTTGTAGTTTGTGATTATGACATTTGTTCTCCAGGAATGACTTTCAATTCATTCATTAATGTTTCTAGATGTTTTTCAGATTCTGTTTAGGTTTTGAAGCATCACTTGCCCCCTCGCTAATATGAATACCATAACTGAATTGTAGCCTCTTCTTCAAGTGTTTCTGGGCATCTGATAGCTTACCACGAGCTCTGTATTTTTTCTGGCTCAATGACAAACCTTCTGAAAAGAACAAAAAAGAATATATTTAAATTATTATAATTTGCATTTTGTGTAGACTAAAGAGCATCATTAAAGAATAAATCCTTCAAAGTAAAGGCTTGCCAATTATCAATTTTGTTTTATACAGTACCTTAAATTCTATTTAATGGGCCATATCGATTAAACGCACCTTTCTGGAGAAATATAAAATATATTATCTTAATACTTACTTTTTTTTACTGGTGTTTGGTCCAAAGGTGCTAGAAGTTGGAGGATTTTCTTCAACTAACCAATCACTGTCCAGATCTTGAACTGAAGATATGTTACTCAAATCACTGATTGAAGATGATTCAATTGAATCTTGCTCAATCTCATGGTTTTCAGTGGTTCTAAGTATTGTGTGGTTTTTCATTATTAGTGTCCAACAGTTCACACACAACAATGTCTTTTTTTTCAATCTTCCAGCACATTTTTCAATAAGCACATCAGTCACTTTTCTAAGATTTATTGTTATGTGCTTCTTGTGTTTTTTTAGTAGGGTCTTGGCAGTATTTCAAGTGCGGAACCATTGTATTTTGGTGAATAGGCCTAACAGCCGAGATGTAGATTTCACTAAGTAATTTCTATAAATCTATAATTTTAAGGTATACAATTAGATGACACCTTTTAGAATATAGTTATACATAGTATTTTAATTCTTGATATTCTTTGAGGCTCATTGAAAAACAATAACAACCCACTACACACACTGCTGGCTGAAACTGTACTAACTTTAAACTAGGAACTACAACTATCTGTGTTGATTCTGTATAAGTAGTAACATGTTACAACAGGATTGTTTAAGCTACATGTGAGCTTTGTCTTTCCCTTTCACTACTTTAACTAGGTATATATTATTGGCAATGAATTAAATTTTTATTGAACTCTTTATAGTTCAAGATCAAATTGATATCAATGCTATAAAATTTCAATGAATTGATGAAACAATTTGTAAATATAGTGTTCACTTTTAATTACATGAAAAATATCAAGATAAACAACCTTTTTATGGCTGTTTCTAATGTCCAAGAGTTGTAACTTTGTTTTTTATATTAAAAAAAGGTAATTTTAATTCTATAGATAAAATTAGGAGTTTAAGTGTGAAAAATATGTAGAATATGGCCCTCACTTGTGTGTTAATTACATGAAAACAGCTAGCATAAATAAACAAACTTTTTTTTTACTGATTTAAATAGCCAAAGCATAGGCCTTCATTTTTCACATCTATAAAATATTTACAATTTTGATACCCCAGAGGTCAAATCTTGACATCAATTTTTTAAAAATGTATGACCTTTTTTTATCTTTTAACATAGAGTTCTAAAACTCTCATATTTGGATTCCTTGTCTTTTTCTGATTCTAAATATATATACTTTTATATAATTATGACCATTATTACCCTATTTATGGGTCACCAAATGTTAGTGACCTCGCACATGACCTCAAAATGCCCAAGGTCATATTTCTTGAAGCGTTAGTCGGATTGACCTTAAAATTTCTGAGAGGGCTTAAGGTCCCCAAAACTTCTTATAAACAAAATTTCAGCAAGATCTGAGAGATAAGGGTGTTAGGCACTGGTTGATCTTACACAGACTGTCCCAGCTCTCAGTGCATTTGCAGCCGACCTCAACGGTTCCTATGCCACTGAGATGCCAGTCATATCCTAAGCCCTTTGGGCTTAGGGCTAGGTAACTCCTTTGAGAGCTTGGCATGGCTCTCAGGCTGGTGGCACCCCTGGTTCTGCCCAGGATACCACCCTTGAGGGTACCACCTGTGACTATATGTCACCATGCCTCTGCTCCCAAAGCTTTTACAGCACTGGGAGTATTGCTGAAATGGGCAAATGTCCTACAAACTATAGCATTTAATATTATTTATGTCTACCTCTCTCCAATTTTCTATGAAGTTAATTGTAACTTTTGTTTCAGGATGTCCTGTTGTGTGTGTGACTCTGCATGATTTAATTGAGTTTGCTTAATGCCTTTCCTAGTCTGCTTGCATTTCATGGCTGCACTTATTTTCTACTAGGCCCTATCAGGTAACACATTATGCTCTGCATGGCTTTTTAAAAATTTGTTCCATTTGTCTTGTGTGATACTGATTAATGTTTATTATACCCGTATATATTCCTGATTATTATATGTTCTGCCAATAGTTTAGTTTATGGAAAGATAAAAATAAATTATTTTTTCATTTTTTTTAGGGCAATGAAAGTTTAGCCCAAGGAAACGTGAGCGACGCTCATTACTTTCAGTGATTCAGAAATTTGAAAATTGCAGCAATGTGCTACCACCTCTTGTCATGGTTATAATGAGTGTAAGAAACCTGTATAGTATCAATTTTCTTATGTACAATTGATTCTGGTTGAGAAAAGTGTCTGAAGTTTGGCAAGTGACCTCAATAAGTCAATACTGACTTTATCTCCATTCAGTTCTTATTCCTGAAACTAGTCTTGTGACTGTAGTCAAACATTTTTTGTAATGACTAGTGATTCTATAGTAAAAAGAAAAAAATAACTATAAATTGCCTTTACTGTACCAGTTCATCACAAAAACCCAAGCATAGCATCAAAGCAACCTGAAAGAAACCATTTCTGAAAGTACTGGGCTTTTGTTGTTAGACTTTGCTGCTGAAAATTACAGTTTTGTTGTTCAAGATGCAGTTCAAGGCCACCACTGGGATAACAGTCAAGCCACACTGCACCCATTTGTCCTCTACTACATCGAAGATGACAAGCTGAATGTTTTGAATATGTGTGTAATATCAGATTGTATGAATCATGAAACCAATACTGTTCATGCTTTTCTAGAGGTTGTTATGAAACATATCAAAACGGTGATGCTCACTTTAACAGATATACAGTACTTTAGCGATGGTGCTGCTTCCCAGTATAAGAATTACAAAAGCTTTGTGAATCTTTGCTGCCACAAAGATGATTTTGGAATACCTGCACAGTGGAATTTCTTTGCCACTAGTCAGGGTAAGAGTCCCTGTGATGGCATAGGTGGCACTGTCAAACGTCTAGTTGCACATGCTAGTTTGCAGGCCACTATCTCTGGACAAATTCTCTAGAAATGCATGGTTGGTGTGTCATCAATGTGAAAGGTATAAAATTCTTTTATGTATCAGCGACAGATGTCATCAATAGTTGTGAACGGTTCAAGTTAGAGAAAAGGTATAGTCATGTGTCTACAGTCCCAGGTACATGTTCCCATCATAGTTTTGTGCCAGTTGGGGACATGAAACTTGAGATTAGGCGAATTTCAGTAGACACCATCTTTAAAACAGTTCAGATGGGAGGCTTGCAGGGTATCAAGCCACAAGATGATAGTGCTTTTGAGGTAGGAAAGTATGTAGCTTGCATGTATGACGAAGACTAGTATATTGGGATTGTAGAAGATCGCTCTGATGAACAGCATGACCTGCTTGTCAACTTCATGCAGAAGGGTGCAACAGAGCAGTCACTTTCATGGCCACAAAAACATGATATCTGCTGGATTCCTTTCCAAGATGTAATCTGTACAGTTAATGTCCCTAGTACCCAAGGAGCAAGTGGCAGGCAGTATTTGTTGTCAAATTCCAGTTTGCAAAGAGACCTGCAATACTGTGAGAAATCATAGATATCTGATTGATCAATCTGTTTAGAAAGGAACTACCTGCATGATGATATAGTTATACTGTTAGTGTTTTTGTTCATTTTATGGTTATAACCTAGATATATTTTGTGGCACATACAATATCATATTTTCCATTAGTTCGTACAGTGAGGTGTGTAAATATGATAAGTAAATTAGCTAAATCAATGGTGAAATGGTCTGTCTTAATATGCATGAATAAAGGATGGAACAAATAAGATATTTAGTATAGCTAGTGTATAGACCTTTCCCTTCAAGCACAAAAAATTTGAAGTGGGTCGTCATGTTTCCGCAGGGTCAAAAAGGTCAAGGTCATTTTCTGAAAATCATGAAAATTGACTATATTTGAAACACTTTCTCAGCTGCTATGTATGTTCAACAGCCAGAAAAGGTTTTAAATACAATAAAAGACATATATCATCATATCCTATCAGTTATAACTTTTAGTATTGATTCTAAGTATGAATATTTTGAATCTGAAGTTGTTCAGATGTGACGATTTGTTTAATATTTCAGTTTTTGCTAGCTTCTAACTCTTTGATGGTTAGAGATAGACTGGTTTTGAAATCTATGGCCCTGATCCTGTAAGACCTGAACTTTTCAGATCTATATCTTTCAAACCATGTTTTATGAGGCCTCAAAGTCGGTGATTTTGAAAATTCCACTTAGTCTCTAAAAAACCTCCAAAATTACATGGGCCATATCTCTGGAACCGTTTGTGGTACAGAGCTATAATTTTGCATGTGAAGTTCTTTTATGACATGTATTAACATATCCCCAAATGGAGAAAATCCAAGATGGTCACCAGTTTTGCATTACCTGATTTCATGCGGAATGACCACAGTTTTTTTTTATCTGGAGAATTCCTATGATACTGCATGGCGATACAGTATCATGGAGACTCTCCACACGATGGGGGTGAGGGGACCCCTCCCAATCTTTATATCTTAATATTTGCGAGATCGTTGATGCCCCATACGGGTGGGAGGAGCCCTCTCCGGCCCAATGGAGCAGTAAGAGGGTGTCCTCAGTGTCACACTCTTTGTCCTGAGCATAAACAGCATTACCTTGGTGCGGCCGAGAAGATCTTATTGCTACGCTCTACATGGTTGACCTTTCGATCTTTCTTGGCGCGGCCCAGATGCCAACTCTGGAGTGTCTACTCCAACAAGCATTTAACTGTGTCTCTCGCTATGCTGAAGTGCACAGGCTTCGGTTTTCCTTGTCTAAGACTAAGGTGGTGTACTTCTGCTGCCATGCATGGCTCCACTCTCATCTAGACTTGTTTCTAACTGGGTGTGTCTGGAAGTGGTAGACACGCACCATTTTCTTGTTCTTGTATTTGACCGATGACTCATCTGAGAGGCTCATTCACAGCCTTAGGGTCTCATGTTCAGTGCTTAGGGTAGTGATTGAGCTACTGCCTTATTATTTTTGATTGATCCTTTGTTTGTTTGAAGCTCAACTACAAATGCAAGTTTTATGCATCCGCAGCTGATCGTGTATTGCGGAAGGTGTACTCAATCTACCATATCCGCCTCCTTCTGGAGACTGGTGCTTTCCGCATGCTGGGGAGATGCTATTCGCTCTGAGCTGTGCACAGTGCATTATTTGTCTGTGCATGCGAGCCTGGCACCTCTTCCAGTCGCTAACAGCTCTCACTGCATTCGCAGCTGATCTCGATGGTGCCTATGTTGCCGAGAGACACCAGTCATACCCTAAGACCTTCAGGTTTAGGGCCAGGAAACTGCATATTGGGCAGAACCAGGGCTGCCCCTGGTTCTGCCTAGGATGCCACCCTGGAGAGTACCACCTTTGGCCATTTGTTGCCACACCTTTGCTCCCAATGCTTAAACAGCGCTGGGAGTCTCGTGTTCTGCCTTTCTGGACACACCTTGTGTCATGCTGGAACCGTGCCAGTATATATGGATGGCTCCAAATCCCAAGAGGTGGTCAGTTGCCATGTCATATCCCCTCGGTTTAAAGACTGCCAGGCGCTGCATTTGTCTTAATGGCCGAGCTGGTTGCCATACACCATTCAGTACAGATGATTACATGATATGCCCTGTTCGGAGACTGAATTGTGATTTATAATGACTCAAAGCCCTCTGAGTGCTCTCAGGGCATTGGAATCGCTGCATCCCCTGGTTTGCAATATCTGTGATGTCACAGTTTTTGCGAGCCAGGTGGATGTTGCAATTATGTTCTGCTGGGTTCCTGGACATGTAGAAATTGCTGGGAATGAGCACGAAATAATCCACGAGGACTAGGCGACCAGACCAGCGTTTTCCTCTTCCTCATGCAAATAACATAGCAGTAAATACGGCAGCTCTCTCAGCTGCTCAGCAAAGAAGATGGGAGAAGTTGGGCGATGTATTCCCATTTCCCCATTGCACCGCGACTGTTTCCATGGACCTATCCACTGATGCTGTGATGGCTTTAGCTTGCTTTCTGAAGCGCTCGCCTGCACTATACTGTCAAGTCTGCATTGGCCCTTGCACTTGGCATTGGGTTCCTGCACACAGACATGTCAACTTTGACTCTTTGCCTCCTCCTCTCTATTTGCATGTTCCTGTGCTGAGTGAGGGAAGGCTGGCCTACCCTCATGGCTGGAACCCGCTTCCTTGTTGCCATTTTGCCTTTTCTTTTTTGTTTTTTCTTTAGCTTTTGTTTTATTTATTTATATATGGTTATTTATTTTTTTTAATATAGCCTAGTAGTATGCTCTGGTGAGTACTGCGTCTTATGCCAAGTAGGCAGTCACCAGCTGGGCTCCTACAAAAAAAAGGCTGACAGACAGCAGTCATACCCTAAGCCAGGGGTGAGCAACCTCCAGCCCACGAAGGCCCAACATCTGGCCCACCACCTTGTCCCGTGACAGACATGCACACGCACATCACTGCCTTTGAGGTTAAGCTGCACTTGTGGGTTGCTTAGTTGGCTATTGGTCAGTTTGTTCTTTTTTGTCAGCAATAGCAGTTAATAGTAATTCCTTATATATATTTAAATCTAAGTTTGATAATATATGAAAGGTGTGGACTGTTAGGTTGGCTCAATTTTGTAGCATAAATGATATACATTTTGGTTTGATTTATAGTTCCTGTGGATTATAGGGAATTTTGCTCATTGTTTACCTTTATGCTAAATTTTTATATTCTTATGCTCTTCTATCTAAAATGATTTGGATTTGGGAATAATGAAAATAAATATTTGTACCTACCATGATAGAAGGTCTGATCTTAAATAATTTAGAAATTTGAATTGTGGATAAGGCTGACTTTTTTTCACAGGCAATTATAATGTGCGATTTGCATCATCTGGAGCACACCCAAATATGCCTGACCTCCGCCCCCTCTACCTCGATGCCCAGTCTACTACTTCTCTTGATCCCAGGGTTCTTGACAAAATGCTCCCTTTCCTTACAAGTTATTATGGTAATCCCCACTCCCGTACACATGCCTATGGTTGGGAGAGTGAAGCAGCTATGGAAAAGGCGAGACAGGTAAGATCTTGGTTAGAAAGCTGACTTGGAAACTGAATATATTGCATCTAGTCTTAACTACGAAAGAAAACTTTGTCAATGTGTTTATGTAGTGGAGCACACATCAACTTGTAATCTTAACTCAATTCCCTTTAAATTTGTAGTGAGCTGAAAATTAGAAAACTCAATATATCCAATGTTAGCAAATGTAATTTTGTGACTATTGTTCATAATTTGGAGGTTGAATGGCTAGGAATACAATCTATTACTTATGCATCTATGGCGTATCATTTTTGGATATTTTTTATTATGAGAATAAGTATGTCCTTAAGGTTGGAAGAGAGCATAATTGAAAGTGAAACTACCCATGGATGAATGAGGCCATAAAAAGAGGTATTCAAGAAAGATGAAATTGATAAATTATATTCAGTATTGACCTCTTAGTCAAAAGTGAGTTAAAAAGGAGTGAAAAAGTTTTGAAATAAATCTTGCCATGCTGTAAATACAACCAAACATCTTCTTTTCATATATAAACAAAAGAAAGCCAATTTAAGACCCTATAAGCCCACTTAAAAGTGACTTCAGGCACTTCTGTACTGACTCTAAAAGTATCTCACAAATCCTAATTTTTTTCTCAGAAATATTCACTTATTGAATATTGATCAAATATTCCTGGTCCCCACAATTGTGTTTGATGAGACAAACACATTAGACAATATTATGGCAAGCATGCCCAGGTTCTGCTCTATATTAATAAAATGAAAATCTTTGTCTCCTGGTCCTGACTGAATGCGCTGTTGGCATCTAAAGGAATTAAAAGGATAAAATTCCTGGTCCACTCTGAGTTATTTTAAACATCCATCAGAAGATTTTAAAATTGCATATGTCACCAATTTTTAAAAGTAGATATATAACAGACCCTGCCAACTAGTCCGATATTGGTCATTGGTAAACTTTTATAATCAATCATAATGGATAAATTAGTTTGAGTGCTTAGAAAATCGGCTGTTACTAAGCAGCAAACAACACAATTTTAGAGGATATCATTATTTTTAACATTGTGCTTGAACTTTTTCAAGATATGACCGATACTTATGACCAGCGGGTTTTCCTGCAGGTTTGTTGGGCTCTGTACTCTTCTTTTTCATAAATGCTCTGGAATGTAATTTGTTGAGTATGGTAGCTATTTTTGCAGATGATACAAAGATATGGCATAAATCAAGCTTTAAAATTGACAGGGAAGAAATTCAATATGATTTGAATATAATATTTAATTGGTCTGGCACATGGCTGCCTCCATTTAATATTAGAAAGTGTAAAGTAATGCAGATTGGCTCAAGCAACAGACAGCATAAATGTAGTCTAAGTGGTCACATATTACACTAATAAAGAGTGATCTTGGGTTGCTAATCTCAAGTGACTTTAAATTCTTAAAGTATTGTGCTCAAGTAGCAAAACAAGCGAATCAAATGCTTTGTTTCATTGCCAGAATTTTCAATATAAAATTAGACATTATCCTCTCATTATTCAAGTCAATCATTCAGCTTTATCTTAAGTATGTTCCCAACTCTGAACACCCTATTTAATTAGCGGTCTTGATAAATTGGAAAGAATAGTAGTGGGACTAAACTTATTCCCCAGCTTCATAACTTAACCTGGCACAATAGACTTAAGGAACTGAATCTGCTTTCTCTGGAGGATTGGCAACTACAAGGGCAATTAGTTGAAGTATTTACAATTATCAAAAGGTTGTACAATATTAATTTTTAGCTACTTTTTGAACAAGTGCCTGAGTGTAGTAACAACTAATAGATTTAAACTTAAGTTAAAATGATTCCAGTCAACATTAATAGCAAATTTCTTTACCTATAAGATTCCTTCCCAATGGAATCCTCTCCTTACAATTGTAGTTGAAAGTCCCTCTCTAAACATTTTAAAAATTGATTGAATAAACACACATTCTAGGGAGGAGCGTACACTCTGATACCACAAATCGTGACCTTAAATCTTTCCTTCATTGGAAACTTCATTTTTATTTTATATTTTTATTTTATCTAAATTTATTTAATATAAGAAATATATTACACACAAATAAAAAAAAAATTAAAACTATGATGACTGGAGCCAGCCTTAAGCTCAGTGTTACCATATGAGGTTGCACGTGTTGTTGACGGCATCACATGTTTATAGATGATGGGCTAAGGCTTAGGGCTACCTCACTTGGGGCAAGTGAAATTGTTGTTTTCCTTGGTTTGTTTGTGTGCTCACATCTTTGGCTGACTATCAGTGTTTCTTGTAAGTCTCCTTCTGCATCAGATTGTTGGCAACTATGGTCAAACAGATTGGCAATGAGATATGGACTGGTGATACTAATAATATACTAATCAGAATGAGAATAATGAATAATAAAGAGAATATTTGTGCCCGTTTATTTATACTAAGGCCAATTAAGGTAGCGTGGCTTTTCTTCTCTTAATCTGAATGTGGGGCGGAACTTATAGGATCAAAGGTGTGTGCGTGTGTTCTCTACTACAACTGGTGGGTGGAGCTTGTTTGGTTAAAGGGTGTGTATGTATCAAGATGTATCTGACTTTGGGAACCTTGCTGTGCTTTATCAACCAACATTTATAGCAAGATTGATTTTGTCTTTCATGGGTTATGTAAACTCTGGCGGGATCAGATCAGATTCTGTTTTATGTGTACACAGCTGATTTCACCTTCTTTGTTATCCCTGTCGCCAGACCTTTGGCTCGCATCTGTTTCCTAATGGTATGTTGTCTGTACATTTGTGTGGGAGCACAATGATATGAAATACTCTGCTTTGCATTGATACATATTAAATGGTAATTTTACATTATTTACAAGTATTTATTTTATCTTACATTAATTCATTATTCTAGGATGGTATATTATTTCAATGTTCGATTTGTGCACCCAATTTCAAGATTTCATAGGGCCAATGGGGTGCTTATTTGTGAGGTTCATTGTTGGCTCTACGCCACATTTTAATTGGGCACTACACCATATTAGGCTGAATGGTAATTTTTTTTATTAATCATGAGTTAGAGCATTTGGAGCCACCCCACAAAATGTTTCAAAAGTGGGTAATGAACATAAATGGTAGTTAGACTTATTTGATGAAACAGGGTTTAATTGCTACAATTTAAAGAAAAGCTATAATGTTTATCTTCTAAAATGTAATTCAAAGTTATGCAGAATGCTCTATTGAGCTTTTTGACAATATTTCATTTTATACCGTACTTTATCAAAATATTAATTTCTAAATCCAACAATAAAGAGTTAATATTTTATTCTTAAAGAAATTTATCCTAAAAAAATTGCAAATCTTTTCATTTATTTGTAATTACAGTGTGTGCACAGTAAAATGGTCTAATAGTAAGAAGTGGGCCAGTCTTACCTGATTGTCTAAATTAACAGATAGTATTGGTTAATATTATATATATATATACTATACATATATACAGTTCTCAATCCATAATCATCCTACTTAACCATTATCCATCCAGCTCTGAGTCCATCTTAATGAGTCTGCACTGTATTTAAAGATACAAAGAGTGGTAGTCTTGCATACATGAACCATTGCTTAACACAAATTTTATGTTATAACCAAATATGGTTTAATGAAGTCCATTTAAATGTTTATAGTTACTATGGTAATGCAACAATATGTAGCAACTTTATTTTATTTTTGGGGAGGGGAACTATTTTTACTAGCTTTAGTGATTTGTGGATATATTACATAGATTAAAAAGTTAAATTTAGGGTATCCTTCAAAAGACTATACTATTTATAGCATCATATATTATATATTAAAAAAAGTATTGTTATTGCATTCATCAATGAAAGGTGAATTAGTAATCAAACTATCTCAGAAAGTTGTTTGATTATAAAATTTAAGTAACTATGCCAACTGCTCAAAATGTTCTCTAGTAGGATCACTGCATTATTCTGAATACGAGTGTTAGCAGCTAGGGAAAATATTTTCAGGTTTTAGCATAGTTACAAAATACATAGGTAAACAACTTTCTACACTAATATGATTGCTTAGATTACTAATTTACCTGTTATTGACAATTGCTATAAAAGAATGTCATATAAAGAGTAGTCTTTTGTGTGCAATGCCATATATATATATATATATATATATATATATATATTGTTCAGGGAGAACTACAACTTGCTAACTATTCAGCTGATATCCTTTTACAAGGATATTATCACTTGGGATACTGTTTGTGGATTATTTTCCAGAAGGATATTATCGTTCAAAAGGTTAAGTTGCCAAATCTTATATATATATTTAGGTTTATTGAATATATTCTTTCTTTAGCAAATTGCAGACTTGATTGGTGCAGATAAGAAGGAAATTATTTTTACTTCGGGAGCTACTGAGAGCAATAATATCAGTATTAAAGGTGTTGCAAGGTTCTATAAATCCAAAAGGAAACATGTTATTACCACTCAAACGGTAAGTTGCTATTTTCCTGTGTATTAATATATATCTGATATATTTGGGGACCAATATGTACTTATGATATCATTGAATATTTTTTATATCTGATAAAACCTGCTAAGTAAAAAAAAAAGAAGTTTGTTTAGGAAAATGAGCTATTTTGTTATGCATTTAATTTATTATTTATAATAAAAGAATATAGTTATTAAGGGGGTCAGAGTCAAAACTGAGTTGTAGTAAATAAAAATCATTAGAAGGGACAATTGTGCTATTGTAAGTAAGAAAAAAAATGAGAATACAAAGTAAATATATACATAGAGGCGATTAAAAATAATATTGCTTGGATCAACTCAAAGATTCTCGCTACATTTAAGCATCATGTTGTATTCACGTGTTATTTTAAACTCAAGCTCTGATTGGAAGATCGGACTCCGTAAATTGAGTCGATCCAATCAATAGTGGGATCTTTGACACATATGAAGACTTTCTTTTTCTTATCTTTATTTTGGTTAATTTTTTTTCTTGGGCACTTTGCCTCTTTTATTTACGCTTTTCTAGTTGTATTGTTTTCCTTCATTTTTTTAATTTTGAGCACTTCACCCCTTTTATTTATGCTTCTCTTGTTTTGTTGTTTTCCTTCTTTTTTAATTTTGAGCACTTCACCTATTTTATTTATGCTTCTCTTGTTTTGTTGTTTTCCTTGATTTTTTTAGTTTTGTGCACTTTGCCTCTTTATGGTTTTCTTGTTTTCCTTTATTTTTAATTTGGGGCATTTTGCCTCTTTTGTTTTTAGTTTCCATATCTAATTTTATGGTCTTGATTTTGTAGTATGTTCCCTGTAATGTTTTTAAGCGTAAATTGGTTGTATGATTTCTCTTGCACATTTTCTTCCTTTTTTGGAATAATTATGTTCTCTCGACTGTGTGCTGCCTTTGTTGGGGTATACCTACAAACCTATTTCACTCCTATGAAACCTAATACAGATTTTATCACATACTCCATAAATAAAAAAAATGCAAAGACTGTAACAACTGACATATGTAAATCCATTTCATCATTCAAAATTAATTGTATATATTGCCAAAAGTGCCTAAAACAAGCAAACACGCTAATTCCTGAAGTGGCTCAAATAATGTCATTGGACCATTTAAGCCATTGCCACTCTCAGATCTCCCAACACAACAAGATAATTTAGCCTATATTTCTCTTCTTGAGGTGAGTGACAGAAATTCCATGTATTTGTCTGATAGAGATGGCAGCATCTTGAAAAAGATTGAGGATCGACAAGGTGAAAAAGTTCATTGATCAATTTTTGACCTCCATACAAATGAACTTAGCCTTCATTTCAATTCCAAGCTGTTGATGGACCTACCACAGGCAATAATTCTTTCAATGAACCAATAGAGAAGTCTTTTTCAAAGGTGGAAGAGTTAGAATGGGATGAAGCGTTCCTTCTGATCATAGATGGACCAGAAATCCAAATGACAATGAAGTGTTGTCGGATTTGTTCTCTGATCAGAAGTACCTTTTCCTCATCACTAAATCCATTCACAGTCGGAAAATTGGTTGGTAACTGAAAACTTTGAAGCCAAGACCCATTTCCCACTCAAGATGGTTGACTTTAGCCTGTCGCCTTAGCACAACTTACCTCTCCAAGGTTCCTTCTTCCCTCAACTTCAATGAGAACACAACACCATTGCTGAACTCATCAATTGGGATTCAGTTAAGATTTAAGAGTCTACTCTCACTTGCAATCTCACCATAGCCGAACTTCAAGATTTGATTCTCAACAAATTTGAATTGCCATCTTTCCTAACCAATACAGTGGAGCGCCTGATTTGAATTAACAAGTAGTAAAATTGCTGGTCATAATGAAAGAGATGTGCATATTCACACGAGATTGGCTTTGAGAGAATTTTTTTTGAAAGCTGACATGAAAAAGAGATTTTTCAAAAATGATTTGTTAGTTACAATCCCGCTACACTCAACCCTTGATTTAACGGATTAAAAGGGGGGGAAGGGTGGTCCGTTGCTTGAAAATACTTACATACAATAAAATTCCACCACAGAAGTTGGAGAACTTTAAGAGATCGACATTTTACAATTGTCTCTCCATCTTTGGCTTTTCTATCGATTGATATCAGTCATGTACATTGCAGATCAGGATTTTTAATTATTAAAGCCCCCAGAGCTATGAGCAAAGGGCTAATGAACTGCGATTGGATACAAGAAAATGCGTTTGTCACTTACTTTTTTAGTTATTTGGTATTAACTTTAGGGTCATTCCATCCGAATTCAACAAGGGACATTTAGTCACCATCACCGATTTTGATGAAAATTGGTATACATGTTGATTTTGATGAGAAAAAAACAATGAGACACTTCCCAGCCCTCAATTTTGAATAGCTCAAAAGTTATAACCTGTCAAAGTTGAGAAAAATTGTCAAATTTCTTGATACCAGCATCGATAAAAAAATTATTTCTCCCTTATTATGGCACATAAAACAATGAATTATGTATTTTTTTTTAAGCTTAAGGGTTGCTCTAAACATTTTTAACAACAAAATTCATTTTTGGTAAAAAAAATGTTTGACCTTAAAGGTCAACTTTTGACCTTTAAAAAAAATATATTGGTATCAATAAATTTTTGTGTAATTTTTTTTTTAAATATATATGCCTTTAGACTACAATATAAGATAAATTTCATTCTGGGTTTTTCATTATATCAGTAGTTATGATCAATTTTGTAACCACTGATATGGCCATTTTTTGCTATCTTCACAAATAAATTTTTTTTATATGCATCTTTGTCATATTAACAGAGTTACGTCATATTCACAGAGTTAGTTATCAATTATTAGATGCCTAAGTATTATATTTGAATGCTTTTAATATATACTCGTGTATTAGAATCATTAATTCTATAGATATGTGTTAAATCCTACCTACAAGAAAAAATGAACTTTCAGTAATTTTTTATTTAAAATTATAAATATTTTTAAAGCTACCTACCTATGTATTTAATTTATAATTTGCTATGGTCAATGGTGGCAGAGCCACTACCAACAGTTAAGATACCTGCATAACTGCTGGTATCCCCATTGCCTAAGGGGCCACTCCTGATAGCTCAGCAAAAAAGCCACAGGTCCCACCCAACCTCCCAAAATGAATTTATTCTTTTTATAATAATTATTTAGGAATCAATTTTTTTTCTGCATTATTTCTGTTGATTTTAATTGTTCATTTTTAGATAGTTTGTAAGTTCTTCCTGTTGCTGTTACAGGCTCAACAATGCTCAATATGTCATCTAATGGCAATACTAATACATCTGGTTTTCTTGGATATTTAAATGAATTTGATGGTCCTTCTGGTTCTAGGAATGTTATTTTAACAGTCATTTTCTCAACATTGGTATCCAATACACACCCTAAGTACCATTTGTCATCATACTTAGCAGTGACAAATCCTTTTACATCCTCCAATAATATTGCCTCTGTATAGGATATTTTCACTTTCTTGAATTCTGATGCAGATGATATTGTTTTCACTCTTAGTTCATTTTCATTAACTGGCTCAAAACTGTGTAATTTTTGGGTACCAATTATTGCAGAGGCCTGGTCAAATCTTTCTTGCAAATAATTTTTTTCTTCAATGTATTCACTATTTGGGACATATGAAAATTTGATTCCCTTAATGTGTCTTTCAGCAAAATCAAAGAGCTGTTGAGGAGTCATTATCTGATCATTATATGCTCTTTGCAGGCTAGCTTTTGCTGCTAGTCTTTTTACTGTGCCCCCTACACCATCGCATGGTCCTTTTCCATGAGATGTAGCAAAGAAATGCCATTCTGCTTCCAATCCAAAATCTGATTTATGGTGACATAAATTAATAAAGTTTTAAAAATTTTTATATTGTGACGCAGCTCCATCAGAAAAATATATAATTTTTGTTATTGGGAATTTGTTTTCTTTTTTAAAAAATTCAATAAGTTTTTTTTTAAATAAATGGACTGCAACAGTGTCATGCTTCAAGCAGTTTGAAATCACAACAAAACTTATGTGTTGTGTTTCCCCAGCTTCTTTGTAGTAGGAAAGAAAGGGATGTAATGTAGCTTGGGAGTTATTCCAGTGGTACCCTTGTGCTGCATCCTGAAGAAGGAATGAGTAATTTTCAGCAAAATCGCATACTACTAAGATTTCACCATCTTTTAGTTCTTCTTTTTTAGTTGAACAAAATTGTGCCTGCTTTTTTGCTATGAAATCATGTTTTTTTAAATTGAGAAGACTTAAGGTAAAAGTGTCTATAAATTCTTCAGTTGTTCTTGAAACAAGCTCTAAAGTTGAGCGATCAGTTGAGAGCCACTGCTTGTAATTTACCTCATCAATCATATTGTCATCCAAAATTTTAGTAACATATAGTTTTAGTTCGTCTATTTTAGAAAAACATTCTGAGCATTCATCAAAATAGCACTCATAAGTTGGAGGGTCACATGTAATGAATGATAGGCATGTTTTGTAATCATCTAAATGCAGGTCACTGTCTTTTGTCAACTGTGGTAGCCTTGTACCAATAATCATCAGTTTAACATTTTGATGATGTGTGCAAACACACACACTGTGAGTTCCTGCACCACCAGCTAATACACACTCGTTGGGTCTCAGCTCAGCAAATTTTGAAAAGCCAATCTTAGTGTCTGGGTATTTTGTTTTAAATAAATGATAAATTTCTTTTAAATTTCCCAAAATTAAGTATTTTTGTTCATGAGTTTTCTGTCCATCTTTTCTAACACTCTTGAAATCTTTTTGCCCTGGCATAATTCTGCTTACTTCTTCATTTTTATAAAAGTCTTCTACTACTTTAATTGTTTCTGATGGAAATGTACCTTTTCTTTTGCTTGGTAATGACATTATTCCTTCTTCCATTGCTAGTTTTTTAGCTTGTCTGGCCATGTAATTAGTAACATTAAATTCAGATTTAATTTTGGATAAGCTCCAGCTTTTTGGCAAAACAGTTAAGATTTGCAGCTGCTCAGACCTTTTACTAGTAGTTTGAAATTTCTCCTTCTGTTGATTTATCATTTCTTCACCATCTTTACTTGATTCTGTTCTAGAAGACTCTGGGTCTTGATCCAAGGGTAATGGATATTTTGTTGCAGAGCCTACAGTTCTGAGTTTACTTGAAATGGATTTTTTAATTTTATTCATTTTATCTGAACTATATTTTTTTACTACATCCATTTTAAATTTCTTGACTGGTGACTCTCCAATAGCTATTAATGATTTATTTAATTCAGTTAATGCTTCTTGTGATTCTTCCTGTTCAGTAATTGGCTCAATTTCCATTCTTTCTTCTGAAAGGCTTGGATTCGTATTTTGAGATGAAGAACTATCATCATCAGCTATCTTTTTTCTGCAGTTATCACAGATTTTTTGGTCCTTAAAATTTTTTAATTTTGGATATTCTCTTATTAAGTCTTCTGAAATTAGTCTCAGATTTTTCTTTATTAATTTTTTGTGACCTTTGTAAGGATCGCAGCAATACTTAATATTTAAAAAATGCTTTCTCTTCTCATCCATAATAATTTGTTAAAATACAAATAATTGGTAATGCAAATTATTAATTACTTTTTTATCTAAATATTAAACTTTCTAAAAAAAAAAGAAAAATTTTTAAATTAGCTTTCATAGTTTATAAAGTAACACCTAATAGGTAAAATTTATAACATAAAAATAGGTAAAAATTGGCATACCAATGGTTACAAAATTGATCATAACTCCTGATATAATGAAAAACCCAGAATGAAATTTATCTTATATTGTAGTCTAAGGGCATATATATTTCTAAAAAAAATTACACAAAAATTTATTGATACCAATATATTTTTTTAAAGGTCAAAAAAACTTTTTTAGCAAAAATTAATTTTGCTGTTAAAAATGTTTAGAGCAACCCTTAAGCTTTTAAAAAAATACATAATTCATTGTTTTATGTGCTATAATAAGGGAGAAATAAATTTTTTTCAAATGCTGGTATCAAGAAATTTGACAATTTTTCTCACTTTGACAGGTTATAACTTTTGAGCTATTCAAAATTGAGGGCTGGGAAGTGTCTCATTGTTTCTCTCTCATCGAATTCAACCTGTATACCAATTTTAATCAAAATCGGTGATGGTGACTTAAAATTTCCCCCCAAATTGGTTGATTTTATATGGAATGACCCTTTACCCTTTCAATAATAGTTCAGCACTAAGTAAAACTAATGATAGAGCAATTTGTTTTTCTTATACCATCTGTATAACTCACCTTTAATAATTTTTAAGCCATGCACCACTGACTATATTAACCTTGTTTATATTTTGTGACAATTTATTTTACATTTTAAGTAGTTGCTGGAACACGCCACAACGTTTTTCATTTACCAGGGTATCAATCAGGATACCCAGCAATTCGCGTTTTGAAAAATAAATTTTTTTGAAGAATTGATGGTGTTTTCCCCAGCTGATTACAAGGCTAAAATCAAGGTATTTCTACAATGATAATAGCCTTATACTTTATGACCAAGACTTTCCTGCGCTCGTGTTAGAGTTTTTAATTTTTGCATTTGGCTTGTAATATCAATAAGGCATCACTGTATGCTAACTATTTTTGTTTTTATATATATAGGTTATTTATATATACTTATTTCATTACTTTAACCTTTGGAATAAAAAAAAAGGAAAGAGTTGAGTTTGGGTCTCTTATCTCAATTTCCATTCGGAAATAGGTTCCCAGCATACAATTTGTCCATCGACTACTACATCATTGATCCTAACCCTCGGTTCCTCTCAGTGAGGTTACCATTCATAGTTATTTATTAAACAATGTAGGATAAAGCTAACATGTCTCAGATGGTCTAGACCTAGCTCATGTTCCCTTTTTATGGGTGAACTATCCAACACTTGATGCCCAAATCTACCAGGGTATTATGGTCTGTTAAATCGAGGGCTGAGTGTATTTCTCATAGTGACGGGGATGATATGTATTTCTCATGCGTTTCTTCCTTTTTGCATTAATTTGATTTGATGTTCCATTAAAAAGACTTCCTTAGTGGAATTTAGTTCTGTTTTCAAAACTTAATTTAGTAATAAGATGCCTCTGGAGGTTATATCCAGTCGGCGGCTTTCCGCGACATCACGAGGTTCATTGAATGCAGACATCCGCAGCCGACCGTGAATTGCGGAAGGTGTACTCGATCCACCAAACCGGCTTTGTCCTGGCTAAGTTGTAAAAAGATGGGCTTTCTCTGTTTTGAAGCCTCTATTTCAATGAGTGGCTTTAAATACAGTCACATGACCAATGACCAATCAGAATGTAGGATATTGATTGGATTTCTAAATATGTTGATGTATTACTAAAAATAGCTCTATGGTTGAATTGGCCAGACATAGGTTATTTTTTTCCCATTTTGTAATAAATTCTAAACATTTCATCCATTTCTTTGAGGGAAAATTCTTTTGGGGGCTTAGTCAATTTTGTTATCATTATCATTGATTTGAATTTCAAAACCACAGTCCCTCTCAAGATTAATGAGATCTTCATCATCAAGCTCATTATCATATGATTGAAGCAACTCCTGAACATTGCCCTTTCATTTTTTTTCAGTCCTAGATTGGAAATTATCTTAGTTATATCATCTATAGCACGGGTTACTTCACTTTCAAATTCTTGATAATCATTTTTACAATCAAGAATAAACTTTTGCCATGCAGCTCGCAGGCTGCTGAATGTTACACATTGTACCAGGCCTCCTTGGCATTTTCATCGCAATTTTTAATATTGAAGGCCTTCCAAAATTCTGCCAAAGTTTAGCCTCATTTCCTGTAGTCTTTTCTATTGCTTGTGAAAATGTTCTACACCCTGATCCATCAGCTGGAGAGAAGTGCTATTAAGTGGCAAATAAATGACTTTCATATTTTCACAAATCGTTTAGTGCTGTTGGATGACTCGGTGTATTATCTAATATCAGAAATATTTTAAAATCCAGATTCAATGACTTGCATTACCTTTCCACTTCAGGGCAAAACCAATTTTTGAACCAATTTTCATAAAGAGTTTTGTCATCCATTTTTTTATGCATCTCTAATGAACCAGAAAAAAGTTTCTATTTAAACTGAAGTGGGTGAATAACTTGATATCTATATGGTCATTTGAAACCTTAAAGCCAGGCTGTGATTTTTCATTTCTTGCTAAATAGGTCTTAGTAGGCATTTTATTTCAAAATAAGTCTGTTTCATTGGCATTGTATATCTGACCATTGGTATAATTTCCTTCATCAATGATCTATTGCAATTCCTCATGAAAACTAGATACCCTTCAATGATCTATTGTAATTCCTCATGAAAACTAGATACCCTTCAATGATCTATTGAATTCCTCATGAAAACTAGATGCGCCTTCTCATCTGCACTTGCTCTCACTTGTAAACAAATATTATGAATGCCTTAGCACTTTTTGAATCGACCAAACCATCCTGAGCTTGCAGAGAAACTTTCCTCCATTATTCACACTGAATCATTTGCCCTTTCTAATTTTCTTTTCAAAATTTAAAATAGATGCAATTCTTTTGTTTTTATAGTCATTTGACTGACAGGAATTCTCTTTTGATATCAATCTTCTATCCATGCTGATAAAAGCGCTTTCATTTCAATCATAACATGGCTTCTGTTTCGTGTTGTTTGCGAAACAGAGGTTAGTGATGCACTTTGGCCTAGTTGCTTATGTGAGGAAGAGTGGTCTAAAATTTGGCAAACAGTTAATTCATTTAGACCTTACTCTCTTGCATTTCTGGTTTTTGTCATGCCACCTGCATACTTATTTATTATATATTTATGTTCTAAGCTAATAACTCTGTTCCTTCTTGATAGATGTAGACTTAGTGCATCCTTGTTTCTTTCAGCACTCATAGGGGTAAGTAAATCCCCTCAAAATAAGTATGTATGTATGCCCACGTGTGGTTAGGGCAAAGGTAGCCTGTTAACTAAGCAGCTGCATGATATCTGAGCTCACATTTGTATGATGGTGCCAAATGTTTTTGCACTAAATTTTCCTTGTAAATTATTTTGGCTGCTTGACACAATCGTGATAGTTCAAATTTAGAGCTCAATATTCAGAATTTTGGTATAAAAAACTTGCAATAGATTGAGAACTATAATAATCAAATACGAGATAATCAGGGTATTCCAGTATTTATAATCACCATTTTTCCAAGTGTATCTTGGTTAGCATCTTTAGCTTGTTTTTATCTTTTTATCTGTCTTTATATTATTTTTACTATGATTGCATTTTTGGAAGAGGCATGATATCCATGTATTGCATATTTTTCTTTTGTTATGTATGGGCCTTTATATTTTTTTTCTACTATTCCAGGTACTCAATTTGTACACAATTTGGCTGATTTTATGTCTGTTAGATTAGTCATCTTTGCCAGTGATCTTGCATCCTCCCTTACCTGCTGCCAGATCACTATATTCTCCTGAACTTGAAAAGATATCCTTGTAGGATACCTTTTCTCGTATTGGCTCACTAGAGTTATAGCAGTTTCACTAAAAGGTTGGCAAAGCAATTTAATGCTTACCTCATCCTGCTTTTGCATGCTTAAGGCATATCATATGGGTGAGGTCCAGAACTAAAGGCTCATAGTTCGTCTGCCATACCCAAGTTGTCCTCCTCTACCTACTCTATCATTGTTTGAGAGGCATGTGATGAGGTGCAATTTTGCTCTGGTCCTCAGGCATTTATGCTCTTGACCTTACCTGTTCCTTCCCCCCCTACTATCATCTAGTCTGTGGCATCATTCATTCATCTACCATTACTCTCTTCTCTGTACCTGCAAGGGAATATCAGCTTTAGTATGGGTAGGTGACATCTGAAGGAAGTGAGTGCTCCTGGCCCCATTGCCTGCAAGGGGACCTGTGTAAATTGTGGTGGTTATGCAGCTTCTGGAGAGTTGGCTATTCTCCCAGTTCCTAGTGAGCCAAGTAGTTCCCATTGTCTCATCACTGTACTTTATTCAAATTTGAAGATGGCTAGGATTTCGTCAACTGCATCAAAGCTTCTTTCACTGTACTTTATTCAGTCAAGGAAGCCTTGGTTTCTTTGCTACCACCAAATCATGATGATAATGATTTGGTGGTAGCAAAGAAACCAAGGCTTCCTTGACTGAATAAAGTACAGTGAAGGAAGCCTCGGCACAGTTGATGAAATCCTAGCCATCTTCAAATTTCTCTTTTGCATTCATCGCACAGTAAACCTTTAAGCATTTCCTAGTGCTCCTTTGAGTATAGTGGATGTTACAGATTCATGGAGACTCCACACGGTGGGTGTGAGGGAATGCGTCCCAATTTGTATATCTAAATTTTTACGAGATTGTTGATTCCGCTTAAGGGTGTGGTGAGCCTCTCCAGCCCAATGTATTAGATAGAGGGTATCCAGCAGGGAAGTCTCCTCAGTGTCTCACTCTTTGCCTTGAGCATCAACAGCATCACCTCAGTGCTGCTGGAAGATGTTCTCGCTACGCTCTACGTGGGCAACCTTTCAATCTCATTTGGTACAGTCCAGATGCCAACTCTGGAGTGTCGACCCCAACAGGCATTGAACCGTGTCTCGCTATGCCGAAGTGCACAGGCTTCAGTTTTCCTTAGCCAAGACGAATGTGGTGCACTTCTGCTGCCATCCATGGCTACACCCTGACCCAGGTTTGTTTCCAAATGGGGTTCGCCTAGAAGTGGTAGACCCACACCATTTCCTTGGTTTTGTATTTGACTAACTCTTTACCTGGGAGGCTCATATTTGCAGCCTTAGGGTCTCTTGTACCCGGGCCATGGACATTCTTCATTCTGTGATGTTCAGCGCCTGGGACGCTGATAACGCTACTGCCTTACATAATTTAAAAAACTTTGTTTGGTTGAAGCTCGACTAAGGATGTGAGTCTTATGCATCAGCAGCCGAGCGTGTATTTCTGGAAGGTCGATTTGATCCACCACACCATCCTTTGCCCGGCCACCTGTGCCTTCTGCACTTTCCCCTTTGAGAGCCTACTTGCTGATGATGGGGAGATGTTACTCGCTCTGCGCCGTGCACAATGCACTATTCGCCTGTACGTGTGAGCCTGGCGACTCCTTCAGTCACCAACAGCTCTCACTGCATTCACAGCTGAGCTCGACAGTGCCTATGACGCTGAGAGATGCAAGTTTTTTCCCAAAGCTCTTTTGTTTTAGGGTTAGGAAACTCCTTCGAGAGCTAGGTATAGCTCTCGGGCTGGTGGCACCAATAGTTCTGCCTAGGATGCCACCTTGGAGGGTACTACCTTTCACTATTTGTTGCCACGCCTCTGCTCACAAAACTTTTACAGTGCTGGGAGTATTGCCTTCAGCCTTTTTGAAGCACATTTCGTGTCATGCTGGAACTGTTCCACTGTATGGCTCCAAGTGCCAAGAGGCGGTCGGTTTTCACTCTGTACCCCCTCTCTTTGAAGTTAGTGTCTCTCTGCCAGTCGCTGCGTCTGTATTCATGGGTGAGCTGGTTGCAATACACCACTCGGTATGCAAGATAGCGCGATATGCCTAGTTCGGGGACTGGATTGTGATTTATAGTGACTCATAAAGCGCCCTAAATACTCTCAGGCCATTGTAATCTCTGCATCCTCTGGTTCGCGATATGTGATGCCATGGTTTTGGCGAGGAGGGTGGATCTCAAGATTATCTTCTGCTGGGTTCCTGGACATGGAATTGCAGGGAATGAGCATGCCAATGAGGGTGCCAAAGAGTCCACCAGGACTGGGTGGCCAGACCAGCATTTTCCTCTTCCTCACACTGACTACATGACATGAATACGGCTGCCATCGGGTGGCTTGGCAAAGAAGATGGCAGATGGTCAAGGGGAACTTAAAGTTAGGTGCCATTGCACCAGGACTGTTCCCATTGTCCTAGCCCCCAATGCTGCGACGACTTCAGGTTGCTTTCTGCCATTTCCAAAGTGGACACATTGGTGGGGTGTACTGCTATTTGATGGAGTGCTCGCCTTCGCCTTACTGCGATGACTGCATTGTCCCCCAGACTGTTCACCACATTCGTTTTGAATGTCACAGTCTGGGTGATCTTCGCTCATGTTACCTGTCCCGGACAGGTACCGGGATGAGCAGGGTTCTTACCACTAGTTCTTTGTACTTGGTCTGCGACTGGACCAGCGTTTTGCTCTTCTTCACACTGACTACATGGCAGGAATATGGGCAGCTCTTCGGACTGCTTGGCAAAGAAGATAGGAGATGGTTGAAGGGAACTTAAAGTTGTGTGCCATTGGGCCGTGACTGTTCCCATGGACCTATCCCCCAATGCTGCGATGGCTTCAGGTCGCTTTCTGTCGTCTCCAAATTGGACACACTCGTGTGACGCATTGCTATTTGATGGAGCGCTTGCCTGCGCCCTATTGTGATGACTGCATCATCCCCCAGACTGTTTGGCACATTCTTGTCAAATGTCCCAGTCTGGGTGATCTTCGTGCACATTACCTGTCCCGGTATCGGGATGGGCGGGGTCACTACCGCCTGTCCCTTGTACTCGGGACTAGTGCGTGCACCTTGACTGGTGGACTGATAGACTTTTGGGGGGAGGCCGGCCTTCTCCCTTTTATTTAACTAGGTTTTGTTGCTTTTTTGCTATTGTTTTATTTTTAGGTCGCACGCTCCTACGCCGGGGGGAGGTGGACCTCCCCCCAACGCTGGAGCTTGCTTCTTAGTTGTCATCTTCCCTTTTTATTGTTGTTTTGTTTTTAAATTTTTATTTTGAAGTAGCCTAGAACTAGGCTGTTTGTTTGCGGCGACTTATGCTTATGCCCAAGTGGGCAGTCGCCAGATAGCCCCTTAAAAAAAATAAATCCTTGTACTCGGGACTGGTTCGTGATACCAACTTGCTGACTATACAGCATTTTGGAGGAGGCTGACCTCCTCCCCAGCCTTCTCCACTTTGATTGAGTTGGGTTGCATGCTCCTGCACCTGGAGCATGTTTCCTTTTCAGCTTTTAGTTTTTGTTTTTAAGTCTATGATCTTTTTATCCTTGTTATCTTTATTTATTTGTTTTTTAATTTAGCCTAGTCTTTGGCTGTAGTGAGTCCGGTGACTTATACCCAAGTAGGTAGTTGACAGATAGGCTCCTAAATTTTGTTTATAAAATCTACCCCCAAAAATCTCATCTTCACTTTCTTTACAGATCTCTCCTTACCATCTTTCTGCTTGAGATTCCCTTTTTTCCTTTCAAAAAACAAAGGAAGCTCAGTCGTGCAATTTCTTGTTTTTTATCAGAGTATTTTTTAATTCTTGAATTACTTTTCAGGAACATAAATGTGTCTTGGACTCTTGTCGAGCCTTGGAAAATGAAGGGTGGGATGTTACTTACCTCCCAGTCAACTCCAATGGACGGATCTCCTTAGAAAAGCTGGAAGCAGCCATAAGGCCTGATACTGCTCTCATCTCAGTCATGACTGTTAACAATGAAATAGGTGTTGTTCAACCCATAGAGTGAGTGACTGCCCTTTCTCACATAGTAATTATCTCTTGTATCATAGAGGAAAACCTGAGTGCATTGCTTCTACAAATTGAACCACTGTCTATCAAGTTGGATGGCAAGATGATCTTTTTAGTTAATGCTACTAAGTATGTCTTCTTGAGATTTGCAGTCACACTAAGGACATTGATCATATCACAAGAAAGGCTTTAGGGTTGCCACAAAAGAGGGAAAATGGCAAATACGATTTATAAGTACTTCTTTGATTTACAGCATCATTGTAACCAAACAGCCATAAGGGTTAGAATTGATGTCTTAAAACAAGGTGTGGCATGCAAGTCTCTCAGGGGCTTATTTTTCTGGTTGTATTTGCCACACTACCATTTTGTGTATATACTTTTGGTTAAGATTTCTCATTAAACTTTAGGTGAACGCTAAGAAGGCTGGTAGTAAAATCTATAGCAAAGCAACATTAATTTGTGTGTTGTCCCACATTATTTATGACTTAGATAATTCTTGTACATAAATATACAATAATTTGCCTTAATATTTCTCTCCGCCCCACAAAGTTGTGCCCTCTTTCTATGCTGGTGGTAAACAAGGGAATTCAGTATAGCATAAACCACCTAATATAGTATTGGGAGAATACCAAACAGTTTTCAGCATATGTCATAAAATGCCACTGCAATCAAATAGGGTATGCTACTCTAGTACTACCAAACCCCCCTTTCTTGAGACTGCATTAGAAAATCACAGTGATGGCAGATGGGCTGTGGATGCTGTTCACTCAGACATTGATTTCTGTACATGTGATTCAGTGGAGCTGACAGATTATGTGGTATGGAAAAGAGATGGGGTTTTTTATTGATTAAAAAAAAGGGGGCAGTAAGTTTGTTAGATGAGATCTATAAAGAAAATAAAAGAAAAAGTGAAAATGTATTAAAGATATATTGCAATTTTGTGCAGACATTGAGGCCTGGATGATGCACATTCCTCCAGATGTCAGCCGAGGTATGCTAACCATTGCTACACTTAATTCTCTCTTTCAAGGTACACAGCGCCCAAAGGTTAGCTGTGCCACTCTTCCAGGTTTAGGGTGTGGCAGAGACTTTATAGTGCTGGTATCGCTTGCCCTGCCTCTTTGCAAGGTGCGAGAGAAAAGGATGATTGCAGATGTTTGTGCTATGAGATAAAAGGGAAAAGAGTCTTATGTGGGATGGAGTACAGTATTGATTTTAGAGGTAGTGATAAAGAGAGAGTGACTGCATTATTGAGTGAACAGTTGTTGTGGGCATGGATGTGTGAAGTTGAGAATTATGTGGGTGAAGAGACCAACTATGTGGTTGTAGTCTATGAACCTTTTAATGATTAAAGGGAGGTAAAGAGTCGCTGAGTGGTGTGTAGAATTAAGAATGGGTTTCTGTTGATGGTTGTAGGGGTATGAATGGATGACAAGGGATTATGATAGTATAACTACAGAGCTCAGAAAAGAGTGAAAGGTGAAGAAGGGGGTTTTCTGCTAAAGGAAACATGATTTTTACAAAAGGATGTGTTGGATTACTTCAGGAGGAAGGGTCCCTCAGAGGGGTACCCTGTGTAGCCTGTTACACTTGGTACCTGGAGGAGCACCCTGTGTAGCCTGTTACACTTGGTACCTGGAGGGGCTGAGGTCCTCCCAGCCTGAATGCAAATTAGGGAAGCCCCATCAATCGGTTGAGGGGAACACTCTGATGAACCTGGGAAAGTTGTCGCTGCGCTTCGCCCTTGTTTCCTATCAGCGCTAGTTTACCTTATTATTATTCGTAGTATTATTTATTATTATTAGCTATTATAATTAAGTATTAATATGTATTAGTATTATTTTTGTGATTTTGTATTATTATGATAGGTATTATTTACTATTATTATTATTCTGGCTATCCCCTCAACCTTTTCTACCTGTACTATCTACCAGATGGACTCTTCCCATTTAGACAGTTTGGTTCAGTAGCCATGTATGACTGCATGCCATCCTGAGGTCACCTAGCACCTGGGTATGATAATAATAGGTGATCACCCAACCTACTCGTTTGTGGATCCGCTTATCTCTACATCTCTTTGTTACGTACTTTCCCGAAAGGCAAGACAGCCCCTCCCTCCCCTTCCCTCGCCTCCACCTATTCATTAGACTCACAGGAGGCAACACCCCTGAAGGTGGTCATGAGGCTGTTTTCTGAGATTTCTAAAGCTGTCCCCCAAAAAGGAGGACAGCCCTAAAGGAGCTTTGGTGCTTATGCCCCCACCCAAGGCTGACTGAGCTGCGTGGAGCGGAGATGGTGGAGTTCTGCTTATGGGAGGAGTACAGGCATTTCCTTGAGGGTTTTTATTTGAAGAGTGCCCCAGCATCTCCTTTGTGCTAGGCCTGAAGGGCCTACTGGAAGGATCTGCAGTGACTCGTCTCTTCCTGTTCCCCGTTAACTATATTTTTTCAGACCATACTGGGTGTGTGCCCCCTGCCCACCCTCCCAGGGTATAAGGGTTTTTCGACACCACCACCATGGCACGATGTCTCCATGCTTCTTTTTGCTTTGAATACCTCCTTTTAAGGAGTAGCTGTCCAGTCGAACCTGGATAGGAGGTATCCTGTTATTTATACGTACATTACCATCAGCCGACTTTGACGCAGAGGACTTCCGCCGCGTCATGGCAAAGTTTCCGAGGCCTTTTTTACTGCTCTGAAATTTGAATGGCAGACACCCACTATAGTGAGACTACTCAATCAATTCCAGGGGCAGGTCCTTCTTGCTTACTTGATCGACGAGAGGGAGGTTAGGTTAGTCTCCTAAATTTGAATGTTTTTATGCATCACTGCCCAAGAACTCCCTCATTTTCCTGTTTTTATCTATTCCTGTACTGTTAAGATGAGTTTGGTTGTGAGGTGTTCGATAATCTCCATGGTAGTGATCACTTTCCCATTCACATATCATTTTTTGGAGTGCTGCTGCCTGAGAGAGACCTACCCTGTGGTGCTTGACGCGGGCTAAATGGTGGGCCATTCAGGAACTGACTGATTTTTCTGTTCCATTTTAGGTTGGTGGATGAGGCCGTCGAGTCCTCCAGTAACCTCATCATCGTGGGCCTAACTAGTATTCGTACAAGGTCCGGCTTTTTTGCACCCCGACCACTTGTGTGGTCGTCAGACGAGTGCGAAGCACCCCTCAAAAATAAGCATTATGCCTACATGCGCTTTAAGTGCTGACTGAACTATTTCACTGTTGGTAAATTTTGTTCAGCTAGGACATGGTTATATGTTTCAAAGCACACACGCCGCTCTTCCTGGCTACCATACATGTCTTAACATGTCTTCATTTGATGGCAAGACCACTCTAGCATAGGTTGGCAAGCGAGTTAAAAGGATTTCGGCTAAGTTCTCTCAGAAGCTCCCTACCATTCTCCAGGAGAATGGGACCCGCATCTCAGGCGCGGCATCCATAGCGGAGTCCTTCGCACCTTCCCTACCAGTGGCAAAGAAGATGGCCGAGGGTAACTTCAAGGTTCCTGTTATTCCGCCATGACTGTTTCCATGGGACTATACCCCAATACCGCGCCAACTCCAGGCTGCAAATGCTTCCTTTTGAATGTCTCATTCAGGGTGATCTTCCCGCATGTTATGTCTCTGTACAGCTATGAGTTGGTTGCCTACCGCTTGTCACTTGTACTGGGAATGGGTTCGTGCACACAGGCTTTTGTATAACCTGACTTTTGAGAGGAGGCTGGCCTCCTCCATTTTATTTGAATCTTTTTGTTGTTGGTCGCATGCTCATGCCATGGGAGGAGGCCCACCTTCCCCTTCACCAGAGTATTCTTCCTCCTTGCTTTTTTGCTTCATTTTGTCCGTTTTATTTGCTCGGTTTACTTTGGGGATTTTTAGAGTAGTGCTAGGCTGGAATTTTAACTATGGTTACCAATGATCTTGAAGTTCCCCCCTCCCTGAAATGGGCATTTTAAAAAAAAATTATGAATGTAACTCTTTGCGTAGATTTTACTCACCCATCTAAATATGGATCTGCTACAAGAACTAAATATTAGATGTCCCATTTCCAATGATTGTTTTTTAATTTTATTATTTATTAGGGAGATCGGGCGATTATGTCGTCTAAGAAAAGTGTTTTTCCACACTGATGCTGCCCAGGCTGTGGGCAAGATTCCAGTCGATGTCAATAAACAAAACATTGACCTGATGTCAATAAGGTAACCAACTCTTGACACCTTTGATGTTTGTTATAAATTTTTAAAAATATTTGTTTATTTTTTGTCATAATTTTATGTATCACCATTGAAAAGGGGTGAAAATTTATTGCTAGTTTTCTAAGTGCCCCAAGTAGTTTCCACCTATGAGTACTCAGGCTATGGCCCTTTCACTCCTCTCGCTTTCCCATCCCTCATCCTTTTCACAGCAAATCTCTTCAGAAACCTGATGGTGATGTTCCTTTGTTTTTCCTCAGGCTCATTCCCCTGGAGTAGTAGTCCTCCCTTCCGCTCCATATAACACCTGATCATGCATTTTCCTGTTTTTGTCAGTTTAAGTTATTGGGTTTTTTTTTTTAATATATTTAGCATATTTTAGCCCCCCTCCCTCAAATAATTTGTAATTTCTGCTCTTGGCTGTGAGCAAAGATCTTTGTAAAAAAAAAAATTGGTGTTTGTCTCTGAGTGTTGTAATTAATTTGTTTCAGTTCCTTCTTCCCTCAAAGGGACCAACTTTTAAATGTGGCTCTGGTACTATGATATTTCCAAGCAGGTGGAGCCTCTCCCCACCCCCACCCCCACGGCTGTTTCACTCTGGTACATGAAGCCTTCCATTTATGAGTGCAAAATAATCACTTTTTATGTGAATCTGGAAGAATACCTGTAGCACCTGGAGCTTGTCATAAAACGTGATTAATCCCAGATAGGTGGTGTTGACCTGGTGGGAAACTGTGCCCCTGAAGGTGCTACCCTATCAGAGCACGCTAGTTGATCCACATCATTGCAAGGGATTTGAGGGTTACATATGATTTTGGAAAGAGGGGAGATGGGCATCTCTCTCTTTAAAACAAGGTTGAGTTTGTGTGGGATCAGGTTGGTAGGAGTAGAGAGGGTGTGGCAGTTGTTTTGAATACGGGGCGCGGCGATTTACCTTCCTGGCTGCTATGCTAATGGAACCAGCGGCTCGTCTGGCCCCAGCTTAGCTGCTTCTCCTTTCTGACACCTTGTCCTCTTACCTTACTTCCTAACTTTCCATACAATCTCTACTACAGCTTTCTCTGGTTAGCCTCTAATTTGAGGGGAGAACAACCCCTTTAGCAGAGGTGTGGAAGCGAGTCAAAAGGATTCGGGGCAAGTTCTCGCAGGAACCCCCTCCCATTCTCCAGGAGAATGGGACCGCAATCTCAGATCCCGCGTCCGTGGCGGAATCCTTAGCGACCGCTTTTTCCGCATTCTCTAGCCGGGATGCTACTCCGCCAGCATTCAATGCACGTCGTGATGTCGCGGAAGGCCGCCGGCTGGACTTTACCTCCAGAGGCGGAGAACCCTTCAACGACAAGTTTACTGTGAGTGAGTTGCGTTCCGCTCTCGCTTCGTGCGCGGACACCGCCCATGGTCCGGACGATGTCCCGTAAGCCATGCTTCGACACCTGGGTGAGCGAGGCATGGCCTTTCTGTTAGATTTGTTCAACAGGATCTGGGTGGAGGGTTTTCTCACAGATTCCTGGCGAATCGCTACTGTGCTCGCCTTTCGCAACCCGGGTAGAGATCACTCTACTCCGACTGGTTTCCGCCCAATCTCTCTAACCTCTTGCGTGTGCAAGTTGATGGAGAAATTGGTAAATGTTAGATTAGCCTTTTTCCTGAACAGCAGAGGTCATCTGTCTTCTGCACAGTGCGGCTTCCGCAAGTTCCACTCCACGTCGGATGCTCTGCTCCGACTGGAAAATGCCGTCTGCGAGGCTTTCCTTCGTAGACAGCACTACGCCACGGTGTTTTTCGATCTGGAGAAGGCCTATGATACCGCATGACTATATGGTATCATGGAGACTCTCCACACGATGGGGGCGAGGGGACGCCTCCCAATGTTTATATCTGAATTTTTGCGAGATCGTCGATTCCGCGTACGGGTGGGGGTAGCCCTCTCCGGCCCAAAGGAGCAGGAAGAGGTGGCCTGCAGGGAAGTGTCCTCAGTGTCACACTCTTTGCCCTGAGCATCAACGACATCACCTCGGTGCTGTCGGAAGATGTTTTCGCTACGCTCTACGTGGAGGACCTTTCGATCTCTTTTGGCGCAGCCCAGATGCTAACTCTGGAGCGTCGACTCAACAGGTATTGAACCGCGTCTCTCGCTATGCCGAAGCGCACAGGTTTCGGTTTTCTTTAGCCAAGACTAAGGTGGTGCACTTCTGCCGCCATCCACGACTTCACCCCGACCCAGATTTGTTTCTTAATGGTGTGCGCCTGGATGTGGTTGAATCGCACCGTTTCCTTGGTCTTGTATTCGACCGACGCCTCACCTGGGAGGCTCATATTCGCAGCCTTAGGTTCTCTTGTACCCGCGCCATGGACATTCTCCGTTCCGTGACGTTCAGCGCTTGGGGGGCTGAAAGGGCTACTGCCCTACTTTTTTATCGATCCTTTGTTCGTTCGAAGCTCGACTACGGATGCGAGTTTTATGCATCCGCAGACGAGCGTTTATTGCGGAAGGTGGATTCGATCCACCACACCGGCCTTCGCCTTGCGACCGGTGCCTTCCGCACTTCCCCCATTAAGAGGCTGTTGGTCGATGCTGGGGAGATGCCACTCGCTCTGCGCCGCGTGCAGTGCATCACTCGCCTGTACGCGCGAGCCCGGCGTCTCCCTCAGTCGCCAACAGCTCTCACTGCATCCGCAGCTGATCTCGATGGTGCCTATGCCGCCGAGAGACGCCAGTCATACGCTAAGCTCTTTGGGTTTAGGGCCAGGAAACTCCTTCGAGAGGTAGATTTAGCTCTCGGGCCGGTGGCGCACCTGGTTCTGCCCAGGACGCCACCCTGGAGGGTACCACATTTGGCTATTTGTCGCCACGTCTCTGCTCCCAAAGCTTGTACGGCGCCGGGAGTATTGCGTTCGACCTTTTTGGAGCACACCTCGTGTCACGCTGGAACCGTGCCAGTGTATACGGATGGCTCCAAGTCCCAAGAGAGGGTCGGCTTCCACGCCGTATCCCCTCTGTTTGAAGTCAGCGGGGCTCTGCCAGGCGCTGCGTGTCTTCACGGCCGAGCTGGTGGCAATACACCACTCGGTACGGGAGATTACGCGACGTGCCCGGTTCGGAGACCGGATTGTGATCTATAGCGACTCACAAAGCGCCCTGAGTGCTCTTGGAGCATTGGAATCTCCGCATCCCCTGGTTCGCGAAATCCGTGACGCCACGGTTTTGGCGAGCCGGGCAGATGTCGAGATTATCTTCTGCTGGGTTCCTGGAATGTAAGAATTGCGGGGAATGAGGGCGCCAAAGAGTCCGCGAGGACTCTGCGACCGGACCAGCGTTTCGCTCTTCCTCACACCGACTACATGGTATGAATACGGGCAGCTCTTCGGACTGCTTGGCAAAGAAGATGCGAGACGGTCGAAGGGAACTTAAAGTTGCGTGCCATTGCGTCGCCACTGTTCCTATGGACCTATCCCCCAATGCCGCGACGGCTTTAGGTCGCTTTCTGTCGTCTCCGAATCGGACATACTCGTGTGACGCATTGCTATTTGATGGAGCGCTCGCCTGCGCCTATTGCGACGACTGCGTCGTCCCCCAGACTGTTCGGCACATTCTTTTTGAATGTCCCAGTCTGGGTGATCTTCGCGCACGTTACCTGTCCCGGTACCGGGATGGGTGGGTTCGCTAACACCTGTCCTTTGTACTCGGGACGAGTGCGTGCACATTGACTGGTGGACTTGTTGACTTTTTGGGGGGAGGCCGAGCTTCTCCTCTTTCTTTAAGAAGGTTCTATTTTTTTTTATTTGTTTGTTATTGTTTTCTTTGTAGGTTGCATGCTTCTGCACCGGGGTGAGGGAGACCTCCCCCCCTGTTGCCGGAGATTGCTTCCTAATTGTTAAGTTTTTCACATTTTTATCATTGTTATGTTTTCATATTTTGATTTTAAAGTAGCCTAGTTCTAGGCTGTCGTTTTTCTGGCGACTGATGCCCAAGTGGGCAGTTGCCAGATGGGCTTTATAAATAATAAAAAAAAAATGAAGGGGTGACATGCTGACCAGTTTTTTCTCATCCAACCATCCAGATCGGGGCTGAAGCGGGATGGGACAAGGTCCCCTCACCCCCGAGCACTGGTTTTGGGAAGTGAGTTTTTAACAACCTGTTTAACCCCCACCCTCACCTTTCTCACACCCCATTTCTCTCTCCTTTTCACAGTCTATCGACTTTACACCATGCCAATGGGCTGCCAGGTCACTAGGCAGGAGGTGTGGCCTCAAATAGCAGCTCTGACTCTTCCGGCCCTGCATTCACCCCTCGCAGAGCGGGCTACTGCATGGGTTGATGAGTTTTTGCATCCAGTGCTAAAAAAGGGGTCCCTATGCCCAATGATGAATTAAAAAAAAACAACAACTTCCCTCTTTGTCTTTCCCTTGGGTATCTTCCTTGAAAAAAATGGAGATCCACCCTCCCTGTGCTTTCTGAGGGGACCCTCCAAATTTCTTCTACCGGAGAGGAGGCTTACTCTTCTCCTCTGCCCACGGGTGTAGGGGCCTACCCCCTCACCCTCTTGGAGGCGCTCAAGGGTGCTTCCAAGAAAGCACACAGGCAGCTGAAAATTGACTGCTCCAGGTTGGAACGTGTTGATAAGGCCAACCCCCTCAAGTGGTCAAGGAATGGCAGGGCCCATCGGTCCTTGCCCCCTAGCACTTGTGCGCTAACAGCCTACAGGGGCGTCACTGTATGTGCCACGCTCTCTTCCTCGACGGACGTTGGTTCACCGGCATTAGGTAAAACTACCTCGAATAGGATTTGTTATGTTTCGGGGGTGCGGGGGCACATGGAGCGCGTGCCCCTTCCTGAGGTGACCCCGCCTCAGACTTTAGGATCTTCCATGGGATCGAACCCGGACTCTCTGCCAAGCACTGAACCCAAGTCCGCCCCTGTGCAAGGTCCTCCTCAGACGGCTCGGGTCCCCGAGGCCTTACCTCACAAGGAGAGGAGGGATCTCCCCGTCCTGGCTGTTGCATATATGATAGGCAATACCTTCTCAATTTTAGAGGATGTTGCTGAAGCGGGCCTATCTGACCTAGGGGCTCCTGCTGGCAGAGGAGAGAAGCGGGTTCATTCCCTGCCCCCCTCTCCAAAAAAGTAAAAGACTCGGGGCTACTCTTCCGCCGCGGGGACTGACGGGTCTGCTACCGTTTTAGTAAGCGGCCAAGCCAAGATCGGCACGTCCGGCTCCGTTGCTTTCCCGGGTGCGGATTCCCAGATGAAGACCAAAATTGCGCAGTGCGGAGGCTCGATTATGTCGGGGCCCCTCATTCAGAGGCTACCTGGCGTTTTCGAGCCCGCTGGCTTCAAACGTTTCCTTGTTATTCGCTCCACTGATGCCAGTATGTTAGCTAAGTGCAACATGAGCCATCAGAGGAGAGCTCTAGCTAGTGTCATTGGTAGAGAGCCGAAGGTGGCCCGTTTATCGAACGGGAGCCTTTTGGCGACTGGGTTGAATCCTTCCGAGGCGGCTATGATTAGTGCCCTTCGGACACTAGATGGCACCCCTGGGAGTATGACCGCACTCTACCATGAACTTCGTGAAAGTAATAGTTTTTGCGAGGGAAATCGTTGACTACTCCATAGAGGACATCACCTTAGAGCCGGCCGACGATGGGGCTGTCAAGATCGAACGTGTGATGAGAAAACAAGGAGAGGCCTCTAGACCCACCCCTACACTCTTTGGCACGTTCGACTGTGACAAGCTCCGTGAGTCAGTGCGTGCCAGTTGGTATCGCTACCACTTGAAGCCATTCGGGCCCCTGCCGCAGAGCTTAAACTCCTACCACCGCTTCGGTTATACATATAGCTCCTGTAGACGTGCGAAGTCGGGTTTACCCGGTATCTGTAATGTGATCTAAGGCCGTACACGTTAAGTCCTTATCGTGTATGGCCAAGTGTGTCAATTATGGAGAGTGGCAGACCGATTTTTCGAAGCAATGTGGTGCGTATCTCTTTCAGACGGAAATCCTGGCCGTTCATGTCCAGGATCGTCTCTCATTTTGCAAAGCTAAGGACTTTGTCCTGCCGTGCCCGAAGCTGCCTGGGACATCTTATTCACTTTTAAAAACTGGACAGTCTGCTTCCTTGCCCCTTCTGGCCTATGAGCACAATCGTTTTCGCGCCCATTCGGATCCCTTCGGCGGGTTCTACTCTGGTAGAGTTGAACCCTGGTAGAGTTGGCAGCGCAAAGGGTTCACACCCTGCCTCATATACCTCCCCCTTCCCCTCGCGTTTCACGTAAGGCGAAATGACATCATTCCTCCACTGAGTCATTTGACTCAAGGGAGGCAATACTCCTGAAGGTGGTCATAAGGCCGTCTTCCTGGTTTCCAAAGGCTGCCCCCCCGAAAGGAGAACTGCACCAAAGGTGCTTCGCCTCCCACACACCCACTCAAGGCTGAGCTCGGTGGCCGTAGAGACAGACGATCCTCCAAATGAGAGACTCTTGTCTTGGAAAGGGCCCCGTCTGCCTAAGGTTTCAAGGCGGAGGGATGAAAAGACTCGCGTCGCGATTCAAACCTTTCCCGATAAGTCCTCGACGGCGACCGCGCCTTCAGCCCATTGTTCAGCCAACAGCGCCCGGAGTTCTGCAGGAAGCGTACGCCATTCCCGTGAGGGGTTTCTCTTCGAAGAGGGCCCCCACCTCTCCTCTGAGCTAGGCCTGGAGGGTATATTCCTTCAATGGAATAGCTGCAGACTCTGGGCCAACTGGGGGGAGGCTCGTCTCCTCCTGTTGCCTGTTAGCTATCTTTTTGGAGGAGACCATGCTGGGCGCCTGCCCCCTGCCCACCCTCCCGGGGTATAAGTGTTTTGCTACCCCACCACCACGGGATGGGGGGCCGGGCGGGAGGATGTACGATTTACACCCTCCCGGGGTATAAGGGTTTTGCCACCCTACCACCACGGGATAGGGGCCTTGGCAGCAGGATGAGCGATTTACACCTGGCATGATGTCTTCGTTCTTCTCTTCACTTTAGATACCTCCTTTCACTCAGTAGCTGTGCTGCTGCACCTGGATAGGAGTTATAGATACTGTATTTCCATGTACATTGCACTGTCAGCCGAATTAGACGCGGGGGCACTTCTGCCGCATCGTGGCACGGTTGCCGAGGCCCTTTCTCTTTCTCAGACATCTGAGCGGTAGACTCCCCCTTGTATTCAGGGCGAGTTCATGTGCACAGAATTGTGAACTCTATATTCTCACACTCTGTTTTACCCCACATCTTACTGCACTGGGAAGAGGCCAGCTTACCTCTGATCCTGGATTGTGCTTACTTGTTGCCTTTTGCTTATCAGTTTTTGTATTTGTTGTTCCTCTTTCTTAGCTTGTGTTCTAGCCTTTGTTCCTTTTTATCTTTGTTTTTTGTTATTTACTCGTTAGTTGATTTTTTTCAATTTAGCCTAGTATTAAGCTGTAGCATGAGTACAGCGACTATTTCTCTAGTAGGCTGTCACCAGATGGACTCATAAAAAAAGAAAAAAAGCCCTCCACGAATACAAAGCGTGATTGACTATCTTATTGATGACCCATGTCAATAAAACTGCTTGTGTGCATGAGTCAAACTTAGCTCCTTGTGATGCAATCATTGTGGGGTGCTAAGTTTGTTCCCCACCATGGACAAGTTGCTTCTGCTTCCACTGAATGCTAAAACCTGTAAATTCAGCACCTTATCCATTAGGGCATGAGAGCTCATCTTTTGTTGTAGTTCTATGGTATTTAGTTATTAGTGGGATTGATTTTATTGAATTTGGATGGAATAGTAGTCTGCTAATATTTAGGCTTAACGACTGATGTGAAATGAATTTATAAAACTTTTGAACTAGGTTTGTAAGAAAAATGGAAAATAAACAAAATAAATATATTTACAAAATCAACGAATGCACAATGAGAGAATTGAATTATGAAATAACTAGTGTGCGGTTATTACAATTATATGGATGAATGATATAATTAAATTGAGAATTGCTAAGGAATACAATGTAATACAATGTATGAAAGTAATGAAAAGTAGAGTGAATGTAAGGTATGTAAAGTAACTAAGATATGGTAATTATGATGTGGTAAAGTAACTAGGATGGACTGTGAATTGGGATCTGCAATGATAGAAGTAACCAGAATTAGGACCTTACTCTCATATGGCAGTTTGCAGAGAATAAGTGTGAGAGGATTTATAACTGACCTTGATTCGGAGTAAAGTAGAGCACGAATGAATGGGTGACTGCTTCAAAGCGTGCCGCTAAAGGTGTACGTTTGTTTGTGTATGTTGGTAAAAGTAAGTGTTGCCAAAAGAATGTATCTCAGCCAATGATTTTTGGATGGCAATTATATATTACAAAATATTTTAGATTGATTATTTATACATAAGTTGAGATTTTACATAAGATTTAATAGAAAATTGTAGAATTTAGATGGGAAAATAAATGGATAATTTTACTTCGAATTTAAAAAAGAAAGTATGCTTATGGAATATTGATACATAATATTTTATAGGAATGCTAGAGGGCATTGCTATAGTTGCTTTTTTCTATTTTTTAGATTAGTTTGGAAATAAACTTAAGACACATAAGCTGCTGAATCAAACAACCTAATACAATACACAGTTATTTAATTTATTTATGACCCGCAGTTGACACAAAGTAACGCATTTCTTATTCCACCTCAACAGAGTTGAATAGCCCCTTTAAATAATTGCTTTTAAACCTTTTTCAGTGGTCATAAAATCTATGGTCCGAAGGGGGTTGGTTGTCTGTTCATCCGACGAAGGCCCAGGGTACGGGTCGAGCCCATCTTTAGTGGTGGTGGGCAGGAAAGAGGAATTCGGTAAGCAATACATCTGTTTTGATCATCATAGTCATCACATTATACAGAATTGCAACTAGCCTTACCATCATTTATAGCCTGGTCAGAACCCTGCTCAGCCCCCTGAATGAGCTGCACATCCTCTCGGTCCGAGTGCAAATTGACATGATGAAGTTGGTGTGCTTTCCCCTTACTGCCTTTCCGAGCTATGTTTTTTACTTTATGACTAACCCCTCAATCCTTTGTCAATCTGAACTCGGTACCAGGAAGAACTGTTCTCACCCAGACAGAGTGCAAATTAGGGATTTCCGGAATTGAGCTGTACCTGGGTCCGGTTAAGTTGTTGGCGCGCTTCCTCCTCTTTCCCCCTCAGCATTCCTTTTTCTCTTAAACTATCCCCTCAATATGGGGTGGTGTGCAGTCCATCAGTGTGCCATGGTCGGTTCACCAAACATGGTGCCTGGGTGGATTGCATGCCATCCCTCCAGCTGAGGCTAGTATTAGGCACGTGTTGCGCTAGGCCGTCGACTGTGTTTACTCCCTTTCAGTACACATAAAGTGGCTACATCAACTCCATCCTTTATGGTCAAAGTTTAAGAACAAATTCGCCTGAATGGCAGGTTGAGTGTCAAGGCATATCTAAGCTCATCTCGGTGCACAAGTATGTGTAAATGATCATATTCTGGCATTTTATGATCTTATAGAGAATTTCTACATGACTTTTTGTTTCTTCGTCACTTATAATGGCTACAGTAGAAGGAAATAGTGGGCGACTGCAGTTCCATCCGCCTCAAGCGCGGCTTAGCCCTCCCTAGATGTCAGAAGGATGAGGAAAATCGAGGCACCCCTTCGACCGGTGGAGGTGCTTTTCTCCCAACACTTTTACCTATAAGGGACACGGCGATTTGCATTCCTGGCCGCCGTGCTGACGGACTCAGCGCCCCGTCCGGCCCCAGCTTACCCTCTTCTTTCTGATACCCTGTCTTCTTACCCTGCTTCTTCACTTTCCATACAACCTCTCCCACAACTTTCTCTGTTTGGCCTCTAATTTCACAGTTAGACGCCGACCAGCTTCCTCTCAACCAACCAACACAGATCGGGGCTGAGGGGGAGGAGACAACGACCCCTCACCCCTGAGTTCCTGTTTGGGGTGTTGAGTTTTAAAAACCTGCTTTATACCCACCCACACCTTCCTCGCATACCCTTTCTTTCTCTTTTCACCATTTATCCATTTTTACGCCGTGACTAAGGTGGAGCTGCCATGCCAATGGGCTGCCAGGTCACTAGGCGGGATAAGTGGCCTCATATGAGGGCAGCTGGTTATGCAGGCCCTCTATTCACCCCTCGCAGAGCTGGCTACTGCGTGGGGTGATGAGGGTTTGCTTCCTGTGGCACTAATAGGGTCCCCTATGCCCATATATGAAAATTCTCAATCCAATACTCCCCCTTTACCTTCCCCTGTGCCATCGACGGAGCCGCCTTCGGGCAGCTCCACCGAAAAAATGGAGTCCCCCCCCCCCCATGTCCTTTCACAGGGGACTCCCCAAAATTCTGACCGGAGAGGAGCTTACTCCTCTACTAGACATACCGGTGTAGGTGACTCCCCCTTCTCTGGAGTTGCCCTTGAGCGACTCCATCTTTCCAGCGGCAGTCCCTACGTTGCTTTCCCAGGGGACTGCCAAGAATACGCGCAGGCGGACTGCTCCCGGCTCGATAGGGCCAACCCCCTTAAGGGGGCCAGGGATGGCAGGGCTCGTCTGCCCGTCCCCCCTATCGTCCTGCACTCTTGCGTTAAGAGTCTACAAGGAGCCACTATACGTGCCCCACTCTCTTCCTTGACGGATGCCGGTTCGCCGGCGGACAAAGAGACAAAAGGTACCTCGAGGGGGATGGCCACATGGAGGTCACCCCTGAGATGCACTTTGTCCCTGAAGTGTCCCAGCACCAGATGGTAGGATCTTCCATGAGGTCGAACCTGGGCTCGGTGCCAAGAACTGAACCCGAATCCGCCCCTCTGCAAGGTCCTACTCAGACGTCACGGGTCCCCGAGGCCTTAAAAGGAGAAGTGGGAGCGCCCCCGGCTGGTGCCCCTGTGAGAGCCAAGACCTTCTCCATTTCAGAGATGGATCTTGTCAAGGCCGGCCCATCTGATCTATGGGTTCCTACCGGCCTGTTGGAGGAGAGAAGTGGGTTCACTCCCCGCCCGCCTCTCCTAAAAAGAAAAGAAACCGTTAGACTAAAGAGACTAAGGGCTCCTCTTCCTCCGCGGGAGCCACGGGGACGGACTGGTCCGATGCCGTTTCGGCAAACGACCAAGCCAAGATCGGCAAGTCCAGTCCCCTTGCTCCCCCGGGTGGTTAGTCCCAGACGAAAACCAGAACTGCTCAGAGCGGAACCCCGATTACGTCGGGGCCCCACATTCAGAAGCTACCTGGCGTTTTCGAGCCCGCTGGCTTCAAGCGCTTCCTTGTTTTTCGCTCCACTGATGGCAGTATTTTGACTAAGGGGCAACATGATCCATCAGAGGACAGCCTTAGCTAGTGTGATTGGTAGAGAGCTGAAGGTGACCGGTTTCTCGGACGGGAGCCTTTTTGCGATTGCGATGAATCCCTCCGAGGTGGCCATGATTAATACCCTTCGTACACTTGATGACACGCCGGTGAGTGTGACGCTGCACTCTACAATGAACTTCGTGAAAGGAGTAGTTTATGCGAGGGAAATCGTGGACTACTCCATAGATGACATCACTTCAGAGCTGGCCAAACATGGATCGGCCAAGGTCGAGTGTGTGATAAGAAAACAGGGAGGGGCTTCGAAACGCACCCCTACGCTCTTTGTCAAGTTCGACTGTGACGAGCTCCCAGAGTCGGTGCGTGCCGGTTAGTATTGCTACCGCGTGAAGTCAATAGCGCCACTGCCGCGGAGGTGGTACTACTACCACTGCTTCGGCCATACGAATCGCTCCTGTAGACGCGCAAAGTCGGGATTACCAGAAGTATGTGTAAGTTGCTCCAATGCCGCACACGATAAGTCCAAATCGTGTATGGCCAAGTGTGTCAATTGCAGAGAGCCCCAACCGGCTTCTTCAAAGCAATGTGATGCGTATCTCCTTGAGAAGGAAATCCTGGCCGTTCAGGCTCTGGATCGTCTCTCATTTCGCGAAGATATGGACTTGAAGTGGCGTGCCCGGCGCTGCCTGGGACGTCCTATGCCTCAATGTTGAGAAAGACACCCTCTGCTCCTGGCCCATCCAGGCATACGAGCACAGTCGTTTCCGCGTACAAAGGGTTCATACCCATCCTCGGCTAAAACCAGGGCTCCCCATCCTTCCCCCAATGTGACACTTTCCCGTAAGGCGAAACGGCCGCGCCCCTCCACCGAGTCCACAGGAGGCAACACCCCTGAAGAGGCTCGTGAGGCCATCTTCCGGGTTTCCTAAAGTTGCACCCGAAAGTAGGACAGAACTAAACGAACTTCGGTTCCTTTGTCCACACCCAATGGTACGCTGGGTGGCTCGGCGACTGTGGATCCTCTAAAAGAGCGAACCCGACTCTGAAGCCGACCCGCTCGCCTAAGATTTTGAGGCGGAGGGAGGAAAAGACTCTCATGGCGAGCTCAACCTCTCCTGATAAATCCTCGAAGGGGACAGCGCCTGGAGTTCTACTTCCGGGAAGCGTACGGCCATTTCCGTGAACGTCTTCTCTTCGAAGAGGGCCCAAGCATCTCCTCCGAGCTAGGTCTGGAGGGCATATTCCTTCGATGGAATTGCCGCGGACTCTGGGCCAACAGGGGGAACCTGCGGAGGCTCGTCTCCTCTTGTTCCCCGTTAGCTCTCTTTTTGCAGGAGACCATGCTGGCCGCGTGCCCCCTGCCCACCCTCCCGGGGTATAAGTGTTTTGCTACTCCACCACCACGGGATGGGGGGCCGGGCGGGAGGATGTACGATTTACACCCGGCATGATGTCTCCATTCTTCTTTTTGCTTTAGATACCTCCTTTCAGGCAGTAGCTGTGCAGCCCCACCTGGTTAGGAGGTATACTGTTATTTCCTGTTACAGTCCACCGTAAGCCGACTTCCGCCGGGATTTGAACGGTAGACAGCCCTTCTTGGGAGACTCTACGACCTGGAGATAGGTGTTCTAAACGTGGATTAATTTAGGCATTAATGTTCGAGAACTGCTTCATTTTCCTGTCTTGGTCTATCCTTGTGCTCTCTGATGCACAGCATGATTTCGGATGGTGGTAGTCCATGACCTCCATGGTAGTGATCACTTTCCCATTCAAATTTCATTTTCTCGACCACTGCTCCATTAGAGCCCTCCCCGGTTGTGTTTGTGCGTGCACGGTGGTCCGTATTTCAGGAAATGACTTGATTTCTCTATCTCACTCGAGGAGTTTAGGTCGATGGATGAGGCCGTTGAGTTCTTCTCAGGTAACCTCATCGTCGTGGGCCTAAACTACCATTTGGAAAACTTTGGCCCTTTTACACGCCGATTGCTTCCGTGGTAGTCAGCCGGGTTGAGACGGTTCTCAACCAGAAGCGTTATGCCTACATGCTCTCTTAGCGCTGCCCGAACGATTTCACTGTCGTTGAATTTCGTCGAGCTAAGGCTAGGGCCCGGTATTTTTCGATGCACGCCCGCCGCTCATCCTGGCGGGCATACGTGGCTTCATTTAACGGGAAGACCACTCTTTAAGAGCTGTGAAAGCGAGTCTAAAGGATTCGGGGCAATTTGTCGCAGCGCTCCTCTCCCGTTCGGCCAGAGAATAAGAATGCAATCTCGCACCCCACGTCCGTGCTGGAGTCCTTCACGCCCACTCTCTAGCAGGGATGCTGTTCCACCACTGGACTTTACCTCCAGAGGCGGAGAACCCTTTAAAGACGTTGATATTGAGCGAGTTGCCTTCTGCTCTCGCTTGGTGCGCGGACACCGCCCCTGGTCCAAACATGTCCCATATGCCATGTTCGTCACTTAGGTGACCCAGGCATGACATTTCTGTTAGATTTGTTAAACAGAATCTGGATTGAGGGTATCCTTCCATAATTGTAACGAATGCCTATTCTGCTCGCTTTTTGCAAACCGAGGAGAGATCACTCTACCCCGACCAGTTTCCGCCCTATCTCTCTAACCTCGAGAGTTCTCTACTTCGGGTGCTCTGTTTGAGTAGAAAATGCCGTTTGCGACGCCTTCCTTCGTAGCTTGCACTACGCCACGGTGTTTTTCGATCTGGAGAAGGCGCCTATGATACCACATGGCAATACGGTATCATGGAGACTCTCCATACGATAAGGGCGAGAGGAGGCCTCCCAATCTTATCTCGCAATTTGGGGGCGATTCTCGATTCCGCGTACGGGTGGGGGGAGCCCTCTCTGGCCCAATTGATCAGGAATAGGGTGTCCCGCCGGCAAGTGTCCTCAGTGTTAAACTCGTTTGTCCTCAGCATTAACGGTATCAGCTTGGTGCTGCCGCAAGATGCTCTCGCTATGCTCTATGTGGACGACCTTTCGATCTCAATTTTTGTGCTGCCTAAATGCTAACTCTGGAGCATCGTCTCTAACAGGCATTGAGCCGCTTTTCTCGTTTGCCGAAGCGCACAGGCTTCGGGTTTCCTTGGCCAAGACTACGGCTTCCCCTGACCCGGACATGGCTCATATTCACAGCCTTAAGGTCTCTTGTACCCGCGCTATGAATATTGTTCGTTCTTTAACGTCCAGCACCTGACCTGTGGTGCTGATAGGGGTAAAGTTTGCTTTTCTATCGATCCTTTCTTCTTTTAAAGCTCGACTACGGATGCGAGTTTTATGCATCCGCAACCGAGCATGTATTGTGGAAGGTGGACTCGATCCACCACACCGGTCTCAGCCTAGTGAGCGGTGCCTTTCGCACGTCCCCCATTGACAGCCTACTTATCAATGTTGGGGAGATGCCACTCGTTCTGCGCCTTGTACAATGTATTATGCGTCTCTACTCGTGAGCCCGGTGTGTCCCTCAGTCTCCAACAGCTCTCACTGCATCCGCCGCCGATCTCGATAGTGCCTATGCCACCGAAAGACTCCGGTCATATTCTAAGCCTTTTGGGTTTAAGGCTAGGAAACTCCTTCGAGAGCTCGGTATAGCTCTCGGGTCGATACTCCTGGTTCTGCCCAGGACGCTACCCTGGAGGATATCGCCTTTGACTTTGTCACCACGCCTCTGCTCTACACCGCTTGGCGCTGGAGATAACGTCGTGCCCGGTTTGGAGACCAGATTATCTTTAGCGACTCAAAACCCCGTAAGGGGCGCGGCGATTTGCCATCCTGGCCGCCGTGCTGACGGGATCCAGCGCTCCGTCCGGCCCCAGCTTAGCCTCTCTTCCTTCCTTCAGATAGCCCGATTTCTCCCCTACCTCTTCGCTTTTCATACAACCTCTCCCACAACTTTCTCTGGTCAGCCTCTAATTTCACAGGGTAGATGCTGACCTTCTTCTCAAGCCAACCACCCCGGATCGGGGCTGAGGGGGATGGGGACATTGTTCCCTAACCCCTCAGCTCCGGTTCGGGATGGGTTTTTTTTAACAACCTGCTTCATCCCCACCCATACCTTCCTCACATCCCTTTTCCTCTCCTCTTCAAAATCTATCTTTTTTACGCTGTGTTCAAGGTGGAGCCACCATGCCGAAGGACTGCCAGGCCACCAAGCGGGAGGGGTGGTCCCAAATGGCGGCGCCTGGCTCTGCCGGGCCTGTAAGCACCTCTTGCAGTGCGGGCTACTGCAAGAGGTGGTGAGCGATTGCGTCCCGTAAAACAAAGAGGTTCACCATGCCCAATGATGAAAAAAAAACCACATCTCCCCATAATTCTCCCTAAAACAACGGAGCCGCCCTCGTGCAGCTCCACAGAAAAGATGGAGGTCCCCCCCCACCCCTGTGCTTGCGCAGGGGACCCTCCATACCTCTTTAACCGGAGAGGAGGCTTACTCCTCTCCTACGCCTCCGGGTGTAGGGGACTCCCCCTCACCCCCTTCTCTGGAGGTGCTTTCGGGCACCTCCCTATCTCCAGCGGCAGTCCCTCCTTTGCTTTCTAAGGGGACTGCCAAGAAAGCCAGCAGGCAGCCCATTGCCGACCGCCCCTCGTGCAAGCGGCTCGGTAGGGCAAACCCCCTTAGGGGGGAGAGGGAAGCCAGACCCCTTCGGTCGCTTCCCTCAAAAGACCTGCTGTCAAAAATATTAAACCTTGCCGGGGTCAAAGCCTGTGCCTCCCCACTAAAGACTTATGACGCTGCCAAGGGGACCTGCGATGTCCTGGGAGGGGATGGCCAACTGGAGGCCCCTCCTGTGATAGACATGGTCCTTGAGGAAAACCAGCCTCAGACGGTAGGGCCTTCCATGGGGGGCAATCCGGGCTCGGCGCCAAGCACCGAACCCGAATCCGCCCCTATGCAAGGTCCTTATCAAACGGCTGTGGATTCTCAGGCAGTACAAGGAGGGGAGGGATCTCCTCAGGATGATGCCCCTGCGACCACCAGGACCTTCTCCATTTCGGAGAAGGACCTGGCTGAGGCCGTTCCATTTGGCCTGGGGGCTTCTACCGGTGGGGGTGAGAAGCAGGTTCATTCCCCGCCCTCCTCTCCAAAAAAGAAAAGGACGAAAAAGACGAAGAAGACTCTGGGCTCCTCTCCATCCGCGGGGGCTACGGGGACGGATGGGTCTGCTGCCACTTTGGCAAGCGACCAAGCCAAGATTGGCACATCCGGCACCTCTGCCTCCCCGGGTACGGAGCTCCTGACGATGACAAAGACCAAAAGTGCACAGGGTGGAGCCTCGATGACATCGGGGCCCCTCATTCATAGATTACCTGGCGTTTTCGAGCCCGCTGGCTTCAAAGGCTTCCTCGTTATTCGCTCCACTGATGGCACCATGTTGTCCAAGGGCACAATGATCCATCAGAGGAGAGGATTAGCTAGTGCAATTGGTAGAGAGCCGAAGGTAACCCGTTTCTCGGACGGGAGCCTTCTGGCGAATCCCGCCGAGGCGGCCAAGATAAGTGCTCTTCGGACACTTCATGGCACCCCGGTGAGTGTGACGCCGCACTCTACCATGAACTTTGTGAAAGGAGTAGTTTATGCGAGGGAACTCGTTGACTACTCCATTGAGGACATCACCCTAGAGCTGGCCGACCATGGGGCGGTCAAGGTCGAACGTATGATGAGAAAACAGGGAGGGGCCTTGAGACCCACCCCTACACTCTTCGTCACGTTCGACTGTGACAAGCTCCCTGAGTCGGTGCGTGCCGGTTGGTACCGCTACCGCGTGAAGGCATTCGTACCACGTCCGCGGTGGTGCTATTACTGTCACCGCTTCGGCCATACGAATCGCTCATGTAGACGTACAAAGTCGGGGTCACCCGAAGTCTGTGTAAATTGCTCCAAGGTCGCACACGATAAGTCCAAATCGTGTGTGCCTCATATGCCTCAATAGTTAGAAAGGCACCCTCTGCTCCTGGCCCATCCAGGCAAACGAGCACGGTTGTTTCCGCGCCCATTCGGAGCCCTTCTGCGGGCTCTACCCAACCCGGGCGCTCCCCTGGTAAAGCTGGCGGCAAAAAGGGTTCATACCCTGCCCCCAATATACACATACATATGTTTACTTCTACATGTACGTTCTATCGCCTGCTACAGAGGACACGAGACTTCATTACTAAGATTTGGTTGTCTATATAATAATCCCATTGCAAGTTTACTCTTCTCTCACATCTAGCCATTATGAAGCTTTTTTAGTGTCTGTTTTATTTGTTGTGTTTTCACTACACTGGAGATTACTCTGATATATATAATTACCCCTCCTCTTCCCACCTGTATGAAACATATTATAACCATCAAAGTTCTTTCATGCCAAATCAACCCATGACTTATCACACTAACATCAAAATTCTCTACACTCACTAGCCCTCTTAACAAATCCATTTTATTCCCTATGCTCTTATTTGTGTAGCATATTTTCAGTGTATCGCTTTTTATGGTCTTATCATTACTACACTCTACCTTCCTAGTCCTCTGCTCATTTCTCCTCCTGTTCCTTTCTAAATTCATCTGAATGCCCTCACCCCTGCTTGCCTCAAATTGTAATGGTTGAACTCCCCTTATGATGGGCTCTATTTCCTAGTAGATTGGAAACAGTTTTACTCTTTGAACGAAGTTTAGACGCATTGCGTAGGTTAGTTTGTGGGTCCCATTTATTTTCCTTCATGACACACTGCTAAGCCACTTGTGACAGTCTGGTTTCATTTGTCCTAAAACACGGACTGGGTTTGCGGCATTTCTGTCTCGGTAATAGGATCAAACTTTCGCCAGATCTGGAACCGTTCCTACTCCGTTGGTTGTGGGGTTCGGAGCGGCGTGTGAATTGGCCGGGAAGGAAATGGAGTACGACCACCGACGTATTACGGAGCTCTCGAACCGCCTCATCGAACGAATTAACTCTGAGTTGTCGCATGTGGTTCGGAACGGTGACCCTCAACACACGTATGCTGGCTGTGTCAATCTGTCCTTCGCTTTCGTCGAAGGTAAGTTCACTCCTCTAAACTACCCTATACCATAAACACCGCCGTTCACTCACGAAGGCTGAGGAGCCATGAGTATGTCGTGCAATGATTGCGTAACCACGGCACTTATCTTCAATCGCTCACCAATACTGACCAAGGACCGGTCTAAGGATGAGATACAAATTAAGTGGTCTCATGTATTACATTTCTTCCCTCTAACCCCACTAAAATGCTTTTAAAAAGGTGTGTACCTCCTGGTCGAGAAGAAGATGGAATTGTCTTCTGATCGTACACACAAGTAATTTGACCTTTGTCTTTCCAGGTGAATCTCTCTTAATGGCACTTAAGGATGTGGCATTATCTTCTGGCTCAGCGTGTACGAGTGCCAGTTTGGAGCCTTCTTACGTTCTGAGGGCCATCGGTGCTGAAGAGGATCTGGCTCATTCGTCAATTCGGTTCGGAATCGGGAGATTCACGTCTTTAGAAGAGGTGGAGTACACAGCTAGAAAGTGCATTGACCACGTGAAGAGGCTGCGGGAAATGAGGTGCGTAGATATGGTGCACTAGTGTGTGGTTGCTACGATGGAAAGGCGATCCGCTTTGGGAGAGAACAGACAGGGAAAGTGAAAATGGTCTCGCCAGTAAACTATGAACCCAAACCGTGGCGCCAAGCTCATTCGCTGTTTTAGAGGGAAAGAGGCTCGAAAGTTCATACCTTTGACTCCGCTTTCCTTTCAAGGGAACACACGAATGATGCTTCTATGGACTGAATTCCAATTCAACAAGGAGGGGTGGCCTTTATCAACTCTAAATCCCGCATCACTGAAATGTGTTTGCCTGACGGGACTCAGTGCCCCACTTTATCCTTCTCTTTCCGCTAACACCTTTCTGCAACACTTCTCCCTCAAAGCATTTGGTTTGAGTGGATAGAGCCTCTCTCGCTGGGTTCAGACCAGGGCTCGAAACTAGTCGTAGGGAGTCCCAATTCTTTGGGACTGGTCCTGGTTCGCCCTTCACTCTGGCAATCACAATAGAATATTGGCAGCTACCAACCCTTCCCATTCCCATATTGGGGGGACGGGGGGACTCCGAAGTCAGCGTTCAGTCTGCGAGACGGATCGAACCAAGAAGGGGCTAGGTAAGGGATAACGGCCCACCAGGAACCTGCCTTCACGGTCCGCATAGGTTAACACCTGTGCAAGGATGTTCGTGGCCCATCTACATATAGTTCAGCACTCGCGCCTACACCGACTGTTTGTTTATAAACGGACCCTTGTTTGTGCCAACAGGCATCCGCACTGGCAACGGGAAACCTGACTTCTGGTGCCTTTGGTTTCTGGCCCATTCACTGAGGAAAAGCAATTAAACGGAACTTTCAAGGATGGATTCGGCCGTTTTTTCCTAATAAATTCTTTATTTCAAAAACAAATGCCAAAACTCAATGAATATTACGGAGTATTGCAAAAGTCCTGTTACGCTCATTACGACGCTCTCAACAAAGCACACAGTGATAGTTTTGATGCAGTTAGACACGTTTTTATTGTTATAACATATAATTGTGTGTTTAACTTGTAATATTAATTAATGTTGCTGCCCTCGGACGCTCTCCAGGCGAGACCTGAAGGCCGTGCGCACGTTGCGGACGAAGTCCTTCTTCATACTGGCCCAGATGCGGTTGACGGAAGATTTCAGCTCACCGAGGTTGCTGTGGCGGACATCGCAGGTTTGCCCTCGACACACACTATAGTGGATGGGATTGAGGTCGAGTGACTGCGGCGGCCAAAAGTCCTTCGACCAGAAATTCGTGTTCACCCCCAACCACTCTTCCACGGTCTTGGCCATGTTGAAAGGCGTAGGCCGCCTTCTTCGTTATCTTTTTCACCCAGGGCAGGTCTTTTGTGACCAAGATGTCCCTGTAATCGGCCGCGAATCACACAGGCTACATCTTCTCGCCCTTCGAAGCCACAACGCCGAGCATCATCACCGAGGCCGGCTGCTTGGTCGTGGACACATAGCGGTTATCAGAGGCGTCCTGGTCGAAGCTTACTTCTGCTTGTTGATGACCGGATCGTTCGTGAAGGTCTTTTTTCATTAGAAAAAAAATGAGACTTAGATTACTATGACTCTTCAAGTCATTGAGAAGGCAACAACAGCGTTCCAGACGTTCTCGAATACAGTCGGTGAGCAGAAGCCTTTCCACGCACCTCAAGCTCTTGCCGCCCTCCTCCTTGACAGCGCTGGCCACCGTGTCTACCGAGATGTTCCTCGCGAGCGCAGCCATTTTGAGCTTCGGATCACTTTCGAAAGCCTCGCACAGCCAAACGGTTGACATTTAGGTCGATCTTTGAGGTCTTTCCCGCTCTTAACCTCTCGCGACTCTGGACGGTCATCTGGTTGACATCCGCTTGGCGATGTTGGACTTGTTGTGGCCCGCGAGGTCTCTCCTAACTAGAGTCGCCTCTATGTGGTGGGGGGGGGGGATTGCGTGTCAGGATGATCTGACGAGCCACGCTAGGGATGGTGGGGGGGGACCAAGCTTCTTACTCCGCTCAACATTGTGGGAGAGGGCTACCCATACTGGAAAGGTTGCCAAAAAACTGGCGAACCATGTTAGGGGGAGCTGGGTCCCCTACTCCACCCATCCTGGGAGAAAGGGTTTCCCATAATACACGGGTCGTCAGCTAGGAACCAGATCAAATGGCTCCAACGTAGGTTTTCAGTATGGGTCAACAGCGCCGCCCGCCGGAAGGATCGCTCTTTAGAGTCATCCTGTGCTGTGCTGAATGGTTGGGTGTCCGGGCTGGAGATGCGTATGGGAGTGGGCTCAGATCCGGCGCGGACAAATCTTCGCATCACGGGGCCTGCTTTTTAAAACGAGCAGTCTCCCTGGGGACGAGGTACCCCGTCCTCGTCGGCTAGCGCCCAGTCCTTGTGCAGACCCAGTAAGCGGTGGCTCTTGGCTCCTTAGGCCAAACAGGAAAATAACGCATATAGGTGTAAAAAAATGTTCTGGTTCTCGGGAGGTGGTCTACTAGACCCCCGAGACATTATCATCTGGCTGTTGTGCTGCTGAAGAGAGACAGATGGGAGCACCTCCCACTGCTTCATACATCCAAGAATGGGAAAGTTTGTAGCAGGACACCTGCTGGGTCCTCTACATCATAACGGAAAGACACTTATTATGACTGATATCTTACAAAGCCGCACATGCGATGCAATACACGCTATCATGTACAAGTTTGGTACTATAACTAAAATCGGAATCATCTACGAGACTAATGATACCACCAACAGATGTTATGTAGTCTTGCTTACAAAGGAGCCCGCTAAGACAACCCTGGAACATCCACCCTCACCCATAAGCTCCAAGAACTTCTCTGTCAGACTCATAAGATCAAGTAATCTGGAAGAGAGAGCAGGTCTACTGTCCGAACATATTTGAAGAGCATCTGGCAGAGAAGGCAACAACTCCACGAAAAGTACTCCCCCTATACTGGTTTGTTGCCTACTACAAAGAGGGCAAGGGTAATTTCATCCGAGCCGCCCGATATTTGGAGAGAGAGAGGACTCATCCCTGAAAGCCATGTAAAAAAGTATGGGAAGGGAGTCCTCATACACACCAATGATGTCACCAAAGCGAAAATGCTCTCCAACCTCCCATGCCCATCTGATGGCACGTTTGAAACCATTAAGCCCCACAAGACCTTTAACTTCAGTAAGGGGTGCATATACATCTATGAGCTCTTCAACTTCTCCGAAGAGGAGATAGTTGAGATCTCTCCTGACAATGTGAGCCATGTCACAAAAATGAAGGGATAAAAAAACCCCTGATAATCTCGGCTTTCTTTGGATACTTTCGCACCCGACAGGATCAAAATCGGCCCTCAATCACAGAAAGGCCCCTCCTATGCTACTGGTGCTTCAATTATGGGCATGGAAGGAAGCGCTGTAAAGATCACCACGATGCGGCAACTGCTCTGCCCTAAATAACCACGCCACAGCGGAATGCAGTAAATAGGCTTACTGCTTCCACTGCAGGGAAGATCATCCTGTTAATTCCCGGCCATGCCAAACCTATAAATTGGAGCAGGACATCCTACATCTGGCCAACTCACAGAAAAGCAGCCTGGGGAGCGCTAGGAAATAGCCTATGTTTCGGCAGGGGAAGGAGGGAGGAGTAAAGACCACCGTGGCTAGCTGCTCTTCCAAAACAGAATCCCACAGGCCCGCCCCCAGAAGGTGCATCTGTTGCGGCGGCAGTTAGGAACAGATTTGGTGCCCTAGAAAACGTAGTAGAGTCGACACATGCCAACTCAACTGAGTCACCACCGGTCGCCTCAGTCCAGGCTCCAGAGCTCAAGCCAAAGAGGGATCTGTCGACAAAATTCTTACGCCAGAAGAGAGTCCGTTGGACTCGATGGAGGCGCCACTACCGGCTAAAATCATCTTTGCAGCGGAGGCTCAGGATCCGGAGGCAGTACGTATTACCTCCAGAACCCCCAGCAGCGGACAAAGACCAAGACATCGACAACATGTCAAGTAACGGCGACATGGAGAGCAATACTGTCACCCGCTCCAACCTGAAGCTCCGCTCGGGACCTCATGAGGAGGATTAAATCTTTTCGTGCCCTGGGGAGCTAGAATCCCCCAAGAAATCCATAAGGACACAAACCGGTTACAAGCAGCCATCAGTGGATTCCCCCACAAAGAGGACCACTGGGGCTGCACAAAAAAAAACATGAAGCTCCCTATAAAGAACGGTGGAGAATAAAAGAGAAAAGGTTTCCAACCCTACATTCACCTGAGGGGGAGGTTAAAAAAAAAAAAAGTTGCACTGCAGGAACATCAGCCAAAAAGACAGGCCTCGTAGTCCTTAAACCTCGATCAAAGTGAACATGGCCACGATCCTGCAGTGGAACATTCGTGGTCTAAGAGCAAACTCGGAGGAACTTGCCACCTTGGCGGCAGACTCCTACCCAGCAGTTATCTGCTTTCAAGAGACCATGATAAGGTAGGGAAATTGTCCCTCCCCCTTAGGATATGAGGTGCTGCAAACCTCTACTTCCGGTGGTGGAGGACATCGCGGCGGCGGTTGTTTATACCACCGTCGTGATGTCCCCTTCCAAGAAATAAAATTACCCCCCCCCTACAGGCTATGGCAGGACACGTCCACCTAGGCGCAGACTAAACAGTCTGCTCGATTTATCTACCACCGAGTGACGACATTGTACCCCAGCACCTAGCAAACCTTGTGGGGCAGCTCCCTCCCCCATTTTTACTGCTGGGAGACTTAAATTGTCGTCATTTGTTGTGGGAGGGTGATTCACTCTGCAATCGTGGGGGTGACTCCCTCCTCACATTTATTGATGGGCATGACTTAGTTGTCCTCAACACTGGTGAGCCCACCCATTTCCATACTCAAACGGGCACATCCACTGCCATAGAGCTCTCTCTCTGCAGCTCAAGTATAGCAGCCGATTTGACATGGATGGTGGCCGAAGATCTACAGGGAAGTGACCACTATCCTATAATTCTAAAGACCGTAGTATCCCATTCCTCTACTTGGCTCCCAAACTGGTCTCTCCCCATACAGAATGGCTGAAGTTTGTGGAATACTTCAACTTTGATAGCCGTGCAGAAGACTTTGGTACTGTCGATGCGGCAGTGGAATACATCTCATCCTGCCTCCACTTTTCCGCATCAGTGAGCATCCCCACCACATCTGGGAATTTCCCACGACGTGCGGTTCCCTGGCCCCGTAAGGGGTGCGGCGATCTGCATTCCTGGCCGTCATGCTTCCTCACTTTCTCTACACCTCCCACAATTTCCTCTGGTCGGCCTCTAATTTGACAAGGTAGAGACCAACCAGCTTTCTCTCACCCAACCATTCCCCATCGGGGCTGAGGGAGAGGAAACAACGTTCCCTTACCCCTGAGCTCCGGTTTGGGGTGTTGAGTTTTTAATAACCTGCTTCAACCCCACTCACACCTTATCATACCCCTTTCTTTCTCCTTTCACTCTCTATCCATTTTACGCCGTGCCTAAGTTGGAGCCACCTTCCCGACCGGCTTCAAATGGCGGCAGCTGGTTCTGCGTGGAGGGGATGAGCGTATGCATCCCGTGAAATGTATTATAGGGTCACCATTGCCCAATGATGAGTTATGAAACCAAAAATTCTCTCCCTTTACCTTCCCCCATACCATCACCAAAGCAGCCTTCAGGCAGCTCTACTGAAAAAATGTAGGCCCCTCCCCCCTGTATTCTCAGGGGACCCTCCAAATTTCTTCTACCGGAGAGGAATAAGGAGGTTTACTCCTCTCCTAGGCTTACGGGTGTAGGGGACCCCTCATCCCATTCTCTCGAGGCACCCACCCTTTCCAGCGGCAGGCCCTCCTTTTCTTTCACAAAGGACTGCCAAGAAAGCACGCAGGCGGCCCAAAATTGACCGGGGTGCGCGTTGCTAGGGCCAACCTCCTCAGGCAAACAAGGGTGGCAGGGCGCCTGGTTCGTTACCCCTAACATCCCGCACTCGTGCGTTAAGAGCCTATGGGGGGGGGGGGTCACTGTACGTGCCCCCCCCCCCCCCGCCCCCTCTCTCTTCCTCGACGGATGCCAGTTCGCCGGCATTATGTAAAAAAGGAACCTCGAATGGGATGGCCACATTGAGGCCGCCCTTTTAGATGGACTTTAACCCTGAGGTGACCCAGCCCCAGATGGTAAGGTCTTACATGGGGTCGAACCTGGGCTTCGTGCCAAGCACTGAACCCGAGTCCGCCCCTATGCAAGGTCCTCAGACGGCTCGGGCCCCTGAGGCCTTACAAATAGAAGTGGTCTCCTCGCCTGGCTGTGCCCCTGGGACTGCCAAGACCTTTTCCAGTTCAGAGAAGGATCTTGCTGAGGTCGGTCGATCTGGCCTAACGGCTCCTACTGGCGGAGGGAAGAAACGGCTTCATTCCCCGTCCTCTTCTCGTAAAAAGAAAAGAAATAGAAAGACAAAAAAAAGAATCGGGGCTACCCCCCCTTCGCGGGAACCAGGGAGACCGACGGGCCGCTGCTGTTTCGGTATGCGACCAAGTCGAGATCGGCATGTCCAGCTCCGATGCTCCCCCGGATGGGGAGTCAGACTAAGACTAAAAGTGGGCAGAGCGGAGCCTCGTTTACTTCGGGGCACATCATGCAGAGGTTACCTGTTGTTTTCTAGCGCGCTGGCTTCAAACGCTTCTTCGCTATTCGCTCCACTGATGGCAGCATGTTAGCTAAGGGCATCATGATCCATCAGAGGAGAGCTTTAGCTAGCGTGATTGGTAGAGAGCCGAAGGAGAGCCGTTTCTCAGACCTGAGCCTTATGGCAAATGTGTAGAATCCCTCCGAGGCGGCTATGGTTACTGCCCTTCGGACACTTGATGGCACACCTGTGAGTGTGACGCCGCACTATACCATGAACTTTGTGAAAGGAGTAGTTTATGCGAGGAACTCTTGGACTACTCCATAGATGACACCACCTTAAAGCTGGTGTCAACAAAAACTTTTCCCAGAGGCCGCAGGCTTCTGGTCCCCGTGCCGCCAATGACCATGTTCTCCGTAGACTCGATCCTTTTGGTTCTGAGGTCGACGATGACTTTGACTATGTAAAATTTTTACTATTGAAATCAGATAACGATAAACCATTGAGTAAGGCTGATATTTTCAACGTTTATGAAGACTTCGTTGCTAAATGTGGCGAACCCGACCAAATGTGGCCTAGAAATGATGGCTGTCTGGTAGTGGAATCGACTTCGTTTGAACAACACTAAAAAACCAAAACACTCGATTCTCTAGCTTCACTGAATATCTCCTTCAGTCCACCCTACCTTTAATACCTGCAAGAGGGTTATCAGGTCAGGGGAGCTGATTGAATACGATGTGGACCGACTTGTTGATAAACTGACTCCCCAGAAAGTAATCAGCGCATACCGCGTCACCCGCAATGTTAATAACACAAGAGTTCCTTCGGCTACCATTATACTAACCTTCAATCGGTTTCAACCTCCTAAAAACATCAAGGCTGGCTACTTGTTTATCCCCGTGAAGCCCTACGTTGAGAATCCCCGTTGGTGCTTCCATTGCCAACATTTTGGGCATGTCAGCAAATACTGCAGACAGCTGAGGTTATGTATTAATTGTTCTTCCGACTTCCGTGGAACACCATGCTCACGTCATCCTTGCTGTGCCAACAGTGGTGGTGACCACCCATCCAGCTCTAACCCGTGCACCTTTTTCTTATATGAGAGAGAGGTTATTGCTCTCCGAAATAAATACAGAATTAGCATGAAGGATGCTAGAAGGAGAGCAAAAGAACTATACATCCAACCAGGAATAAGTTTTGCAGACGCTCTTCGAACAAATAGACCAGTCCGTAACAAACAACATAGAACATTCACCCATTGGTTTCAAAGATACAGAAGTGGCTTTTCTTTATGTCCTCGTCCCACAAGATCTTATTTTGCTGGGTACCTGCCACATAGGTATAAAAGGGAATGAGAGAGCAGACACTGTTGCCAAGACAGCAGCATCTCTAGGATCCACCACCCCCTGCCCCTCTTCCTTTCCGAGATACTGTGCCACATATCCATGAATATGTGGTCAACCAGTGTCAGAGGACATGGGATGAACTCACCCCAACCAAACTGCATACCATCAAACAGTCAGTTCGCCCTTGGCCACCCACTACTAGAACCCGTACTCAGGATGTTATCCTATGCCGGCTGAGAATTGGGCATTATCGCATAACACATGGCTTTCTAATGGAAAGCCATCAACAGCCTCCAATGTGCACTCACTGTGAAGTACCAATGTCCGTACTCCACCTATTCACCGAATGCACTCGCTTCCAAACCCTAAGGCAAAGGGCTTCTCCCTTTTATTTGCCAAGGGATGCGTTCTCAGCTGGCCCTGAGAAGTATCCTTTCTGAGCACCAGAACACCTTTAATATGATGAAAAGTGCTAAAATTTTTATCAGAAGCGAATCTACTAAAGGAAATTTAGTATTTTAGAATGAGATAGACATTCTTATTACTTTATTTTGATTTTACTATATTTTAGAGACATTTATTTTCCCATGATTTTACTCCCTTTTATTTTCTACGGTTTTACTCGCTTTTATCCTAGATTTGTAACCATAGTCTAGGTTTTTTAACGAATATTTGAAATTTTAACAAACCCTTTTTGAAAATGGCTGCGAATTTGTCCACTTGGACCTACACAGCATTTGCCTTTTATGTACCATTCATTCCTTTCATGCAGTAGCTGTGCAGCTGCACCACCTGGATAGGAGGTATACTGTCATTTCCGTGTAAATTTCACCGTCAGCTAACTTCGACGCGTGGAACTTCCGCCGCGTCGTGGCACGGTTTCGAGGCCCTTTCTCTTGCTCGGAGATCTGAACGGGAGATACCTCCTCTGGGGAGACTACTCGATTCATCCCAGGGGTCAAGTACCTGAACGACCTGATCGACGAGCTGGAGATGGGTGTCCTAAATGTGGATAAGTTTACGCATCACTGCCCGAGAACTGCTTCATTTCTCCCCCTCGATCTTTCTCTGTGGTCTCCGGATGCACACCTTGATTTTGGATGGTGAGTGGTCGATAACCTCCATGGTAGTGATCACTTTCCCGAGATCCCGGAGAGGTGGTGTTTGGCACGTGCGTAGTGGTCCGCATTTCAAGAAATGACTGTTTTCTCTAACTCAGTTGAGGAATTTAGGTCGGGAGATGAGGCCGTTGAGTTATCCGGCAACCTCATCGCCGAGGGCGTATACTATTCCTAGAACGTCTGGCCGTTTTGCACGCCGACCACTTCCCTGGTGGTCAGCCGAGTGTGAGGCGGCCCTCAATAGAAGCGTTATGCCTATATGCGCCATAATCGCCGCCGGAACGATTTCACTGTCGGTGAATTTCGTCGGGCTAGGGCGAGGTTCCGGTATATTTCGAAGCACGCCCGCCGCTCTTCTTGGCGGGCATACGTGTCTTCACTTAACGGAAGAGCCCTCTAGCAGAGGTGTGGAAGAGTGTCAAAAGGATTCGGGGCAAGTTCTCGTAGGACTCCCCTTCCCTCGCCACTGCTTTCTCCGTATTCCCTAGACGGGATGCTGCTCTGCCACCATTTAATGCCCGTCGTGATGTCGCGGAAGGCCGCCGACTGGACTTTACCTCCGGATGCGGAGAACCCTTCAACGACAGGTTTACTCTGAGTGAGTTGCGTTCTGCTCTTGCTTCGTGTGCGGACACCGCACCTGTTCCGGACGATGTCCCGTACGCAATTTTTCGACAGCTGTGTAGAGGGTATACTTCCAGATTCCTCGCGAATCGCTACTGTGCTCGCTTTTCGCAAACCGGGGAGAGATCACTCTACCCCGGTCGGTTTCCGCACAATCTCTCTAACCTCGTGCGTGTTCAAGTTGATGGAGAAATTGGTAAATGTTAGATTAGCTTTTTTTCTGGACAGCGGAGGCCATCTGTCTTCTGCACAGTGCGGCTTCCGCAATTTCCACTCCACGTCAGATGCTCTGCTTCGACTCAAGAATGCCATCTGCAATGCCTTCCTTCGTAGACAGCACTACGCTACGGTGTTTTTCGATCTCGAGAAGGCCTATGATAGCGCATGGATAACCTCCACAGGATGGGGGCGAGGTGACGCCTCCCAATGTTTATATCTGAATTTTTGCGAGATCGTCAATTCCGCGTACGGGTGGGTGGATCCCTCTCTGGCCCAATGGAGCAGGAAGAGGATGTCACGCAGGGAAGTGTCCTCAGTATCACACTCTTTGCCCTGAGCATTAATGGCATCACCCAGACTTTTTTCTCAACGGGGTGCGCCTGGAAGTGCTTGACTCGCACCGTTTCCTTGGTCGTTTATTTGACCGACGCCTTCCTGTGAGGCTCATATTCTTGTACCCCTGCCATGGATATTCTTCGTTCCGTGACGTGCATCGCTGATAGGACTACTGCCTTACTTTTTTATCGATCCTTCTTTCTTTCCAAGCTCGACTACGGATGCGAGTTTTATGCATCCGAGGCCGAGCGTGTATTAGGGAGGGTGGACTCGATCCACCACACCGGCCTTCGCCTGGCAACCAGTGCCTTCCGCACTTTTCCCCATTGAGAGCATACTTGTCGATGTTGGGGAGATGCCACTCGCTCTGCGCCGTGCACAGTACATTATTCGCCTGTACACGCGAGCCCCGCGCCTCCCTCAGTCGCCAACAGCTCTCACTGCATCCGCAGCTGATCTCGACGGTGCCTATGCTGCCGAGAAACTCCTTCGAGAGGTAGGTATAGCTCTCGGGCCGGTGGCGCCCCCTAGTTCTTCCCAGAATGTCACCCTGGAGGGTACCACCTTTGATTATTTGTCTCCATGCCTCTACTCCCAAAGCTTCTACAGCGCCGGAGGAATTGCGTTCGGCCTTTTTGCGATACACTTTCTGTCACGCTGGAACCGTGCCAGTGTATACGGATGGCTCCAAGTCCCAAGAGGGGGTCGGTTTCCACGCCGTATCCCATCTGTCTGAAGTCATCGGGGCTTACCAGGCACTACGTCTGTCTTCCCGGCATGACTGTTTGCAATACCACTCAGTACGGAAGATTACGCGACGTGCCCGGTTCGGAGACCGAATTGTGATTTATAGTGACTCACAAAGCGCCCTGAATGCTTTCTGGGCATTGGAATCACCGCATTTCCTGATTCGCGATATCCGTGACGCCACGGTTTTGGCAAGCCGGGCGGATGTCGAGATTATCTTGTGCTGGGTTCCTGGACATATAGGAATTGCGGGGAATGAAGGCGCCAAAGTGTCCGCGAGGACTCTGCGACCGGACCAGCGTTTCGCTCTTCCTCACACTGACTACATGGCAGGAATACGGGCAGCTCTTCGGACCTCTTGGCAAAGAAGATGGGAGACGGTCGAAGGGAACTTAAAAGTTGCGTGCCATTGCGCCGCGACTGTTCCCATGGACCTATTCCTCAATGCCGCGACGGCTTCAGGTCGCTTTCTGTCGTCTCCGAATCGGACACACTCGTGTGACGCATTGCTATTTGATGGAGCGCTCGCCTGCGCCCTGTTGTGACGACTGCGT